>JARHVA010000442.1:3612500-4212500 GCA_037957365.1 Torreya grandis
TAATTAAATATAAATATATTTAAAAACAATTTTATTTATATCCTTTGACATATAGATTTAGCATATTTATTATAATAATAATAATAATAACAATTATTATTATTATTATTATTATTATTATTATTATTATTATCTAAATCTTGTAGATAAATAACAATATAATCCATCTGTACTTTTTAATGCTTACTACATCAAAATGTTATTCTACATAGGCATTTCAATTAACACAGTAAGGTAAGCACAACATATATAAATTTACTCATTTAGCTAATCAATTTCATTATATAAGATAATCTAGTACGATCACAAAACATAATGAAACCACTCAATGAAATAACATGATCATATTAACAATCAAGATCATACTAGAAAAAATATTAACAATCGCCCAAAGGAAAAGTACACAAAACATGTTATGTTATCTATATCAAAAAAATAATTTATGAAACATGATATACTAAGTGGTGTGTGTAAGGGTTTCTAGTTTAATTCTTTGTTGTCCCTCAATATCTCCATCTAAACCACCCTCTTCGATGATGTTTTCCCTCTATCACACTCTAAGGGAAGAATATTTCATGCATCCACCTCATGAAAATGAAGGTAGTTAGCCTAAAACATCATTATATCCATAAAATAATGTGGAATAATAATCAAACATGATCATAATATATAGAATGTAAAAGTAATTCCAACTCATAACAAACTAATCATGTCAATTAAGCAACATAAACTATCCCATAATCAACATATGTCATTAAACTTAATCAAATATTGGTTAATCAACTAATCAAAAATAATAATCCATAGATCAAATAGGTTATTCAACTTAGAGAGAAATCATAATGTGACATGATGCCACATGGTAACATCCCACTCTTCCATTATCCCAAAGCTAAGGCTCTCAGTATGGCCATCCCCAAGATCATGGGTCACTAGGATGATGTCATTTGGTATCATCCCACTATTCTATTTTCCTAGAGGCAAAATTCATTGTACAACCATCCTTGGGACCGTGATTCATTGGGATGTTATCATGTGGTGGCATCTTACTCCACTATCTTGGAGGCATTCATATAGTAGACCAAGCTGATATCACTCCCAGGTGAACAAAATGATGATATGTGGCTTCCCCAATCCACACATAAAAGTCATGAAAATGACTAAGGAAAAAAGGTCATGAAAAGACCTGACTAAGAAGTGTCTAAGGTAAGTCTAATCAAACAAATTTAGATGACAAAGACAATCTACCATGGTAAAAGTTGAGGAAATGACTAAGTAAAATTATGCAACCATTTTTAAAAGGTGACTAAGGCAAAATCAAAACAAAGGCCAAAATAATTAATTGGATAAGGAAAAACTTCAATAAATAGGCTATCTTTTATAATAGATTTATCCCTTCTATTCAGCTAGATCTATTACACAACCAACAACTACTCTAACTACACAACCTACAACAACCCTGTTACACAAGATGTGAACATATGGACTATACAACTTCTAACTATCCCTAGCTAAAGGATGAAAAGGTAAAGACCCTTCCAAACTTTCCACTAAGTCTTTTACCAAAGACTTAGTCCCTTTTCTTCAAAAACTAGGAAAGCATAGGGTTTTACCCCAAATATAGGTTGGAAGGTCAACTCCAAATATGCTAAGGTAAGAAAGAATTCAACCAAAATAAATGTGTATCCTATCTGATATATCATAGGAAAAAAAACCTTAATAAAGTTTTATTAGTTTTAATAAATGACCAAGTTATTGGGAAGGTAATAAGGCAGGCAACTAACTCAACTGCAGAAGCCTAGGAGGTTATTTCATGGACATCCTTCCAATCTGTAACAACACCAAATATTCAATGAACTAAATTATATTATTATTAATATAACCATTCACATCTTAATAATTTAATTATACTCATTCATTCATAAGCTCAAAGCAAACCATAATAGATTTAATAAAGAGAGACGCACACCTATTAAAAATATCATTCTCAATCAAAGGATTAGTCAAATAACTCACAATATTTTATTTAAAAACTCATAAGGCCAAGAGATTCTTTAATAAATGACTCCTTCCCAATGGTCTAAATACAAATGGTCATAACCATACATGACTTAATTTACCAAAAATGTTCAACACAAGATTACATAAGTCTTTACTCATGATAGATATAATTATGATAGAAAGCACTATTATTTAGATCATTTCAACAAGCTTAATTATTTTTCCCAATAGTAATCCCATGGACATATAGCTAATTTCACTCATTTTAGATATGTTATAATTCCATTAGATCTTTCCCGTCAGATAAAAAGAGATGGTCAATGCTTAAAAGACCAACTAGATCTAGGCTAGCTAAGCATAATCCATATTCTGAATGGGTTAATCTACTAGATTCATAAAAGCAACACACCTAATCTTAATTTTCCAAAGCATAGGCATCCTAAATCACATGCTTTCATAAAAAACCATTTCTTCATATGTAAATATATATTTCATCTAAGGTAACATTATTACACACAACTCAAGATGTAATAAACAAGCATTCATAGGATATTCAACAAAATGACATCAATATAATTATATATTAAGGTTATTAACTTATCCAAGCACAACCATGAATGTACAAACCTTCACCAAGAATCCATTTTCAATAAGAAGCCCTCACAAGGAGACCTATTAATCTGATATAACAAGCAAATTATAGGCTCACATTTAGCCCATAATCAATCATTAAAACATTCAACTAATGACTTAATAATAGTATAGTCTCACATTTATCCCATAATCAATCATTAAAACATAACTATAGTAAGTTCAATTGAGAATGATTAATCCTTGGCTTCTAACCAGTTATTGAAAGCAAAAAATCAAAAGAAGTCAAAAGTTGAAGACAAACTCCTCTTTACTCCCAGTGAAACTTTAGCCAACAGAAGGTGAGCTCACCTCCCAACCTTTTTCCATCATCAAGCAACTATTCTAGGCACCCCTGAGTAGAACTCCCAACTCCAGTCATGTTCACATCATGGTGCAAGGAAAATAAATGCAAATACTAGTCAAGATGCCTTGGGGTCAAGGAGATAGCTAATCATAAGTTGTAAATCCAATCATCTCTTAGTCAAGAGGTGACCAACCTTAGATCTATTTTTAGCAATAAAAATACACAATAGAGAAAACACAAAGATCACAAGGATATAACTCATTAAGCATATAGCCACTAGGATATATTATATTAGTCATGAGAGGACTTTAGGCAACCTACCATCATGTCCAACATGAGAGGCCTACCCCATCCTCTATCATGAAAATTTTGACTTTTCAAAGCATCATAAGTCTTACACAACCAACCTATAATATCTAGGTAAGCATAAATACAACATTTGAAACTATCATGGAAGAATATCTAAACTCCCACACAAGGGGTAATAACACTATGGGGAGATTCAAGCATAGCCATATAAAAACAAGCAAAGGGAATAAGTGATCCAAGTAGCCTTACTCCTATCGACACAATAATCAAACAATAATCACACAAACTTCATTTAGTCAATTAATAAAATAGTAAATTCATAAGACACCTAGCAAATGATCCTAGCCCTTCCATGGATCTTTTCTAGAGGTTTATACCAGTTGAGGCTCTCCCTCTCTCAGATCTCTTCTTGTTCTTCCTTCCTCTTTTAGGTTGGTCCTTAAAGTTATAAAATTCTAAGTCCCAAAAACAAAACCCTTTTCCAATAGATTTGCCTTCCTCAAATAGGAATTCTCTCCTTCTTACAACCCAATCAAAACATCATGTGTTTGTTCTTTCCTTGGATTGACCAACCCCTTCTATTAGATAGCACATTTCTTCTTAATGGTGATCTATTTTCTATTCCATAACAATGTGTGGTAGCTATAACAAATTCTTATGGTTACTTCTAAGACAACCACCTCCCTATGCATAGCTCAAGGTAAAGGCAACTAATGGACTAGTCTGTAATTCTAAAATAAGGCATTCTAGGCATTGGTCTACTTTATCCTCATACATTAAATACAATAAACCAAAGGTGTTCCACCAACCCAGTAGTGATTACAATCCATTAAAACATGTCAATACTAAATAAAGGGTCAAATGGAATACAAATCATTCAATTAGGATCAATCAAGGTTCAAGACAAGATTTGGGTTAGAGGTGGGATCACACATGATGCAACAATGCCTGGCATAGTTCTTTTTACCCTCATTGGTAATGACCTATTCCTTCACACTTATTTCACCCATGAAATCCACTATCCTAATAGATTAAGCTTATAATCATATCATACTAGATTATTCAATTTAAACCAATGTAATTAGCTTACCGAGAAATTCACAATAACATGAAGTGATATTCATGTAATATCTAATGCATGTATAATTTCAATTTCAAAATAAGGCAATAATTCAATAATTTCTTAGCTAACTCTTACCATATTCATGGTTCACTTACCTTGCAATCAGCACCACTAAGAGAGTATCATCATTGGTTTGCATAATCACCTTATTTTCTCATGAGGGACATTACATTATTCTCCCCTTAAAAGGGCATCATCCTTGATGTCAAATTATTCTATCAATCTAAACCACATAAATACTAGAACGTCATCTTGAATTATCTATATGTCACCCTAATATGCCACAATATGAATTATTTATTGCATCCTAAATGAACATCCTAATATATGAAGATCAACTGCTACATGAAACCAAACATATTATTCCTCTTATATTTTTTATAGCCCCTTGAGTTTCTTCAAGTTTGTTCGTCTTGGATAATCAATTATTTTGATACTAATTCTCTTATTGGATTGAGATCATTTACAAATTAATCATTCCATACTTTCATCATGAGTTATGGATTCTATTTTTTAACATGCAACTAATTATTCTATTTTCTCAAGATTTCTTCTTCATACAAATTTCCTTATTAATGATTATAGTAAGGATAACCATCATGAAGATGTTGTTCACAAGCCTCTATTAGAGGGACAATCACTAAGAGTGGGTAGGGTGAATTAGTGAGCCTATAAAATCAAACTTCAATTTCAATCCTTAAAAGTTCTTAATCAATTACCATAAGCATTCATGAAGCATACACATCATTCATATCAAAGAACAAGAGCGATAATGCAAGATCAATCACATAACAAATGACATATATGGGAAACCCTCTTGGGGTAAAAACCCCACTCAAACCTATAATTGGAATACTATCATATAATAATAATAACTAATTTGGACTAGCTATAACTAATTAAGGAACTATGATCCCTTATTTTAATGAGACTACAATCCCACAAGGAGTTACCATACCTATCTAGTTGAGATGTCATAACAACTATACCTTTAGCAAGTTTCACCTTACAAGGAGGATGCAACCCCCTTTGATATTTATCTAACACAATAACACCCATAAACACATCCACCTTTTCACTGATGTCTTCAACACCTGATAATGGACCTCTGATTATCACTCTTCACCTTCGCTCATACTCAAATATAAAGAGCACTATTTTTCCAATATAATTATGACCTACAAGTCATAAAAATAGTATTTAATCTATTCTACTCTTTAAATCATCTACAGGGTACTCTACCCATCCTTCTCTTCATAATTCATACACACAAGCCTCTCTCAAATCTCTCCCAAGTCTCTCACACTCAAGTCTCACTTGTCTAAAAACTAACACATTTGGTTTCACTATTTATAGAGCAATCATGATCATCACCATCTTGGTTATCCATTAGGCATGCCTTAACACTTAATAATATATCTCATTGAGACACATCTCAATACAATATTCATAGGTTGGCCATAGCATTTATGGGTCACCCTTAAGGAACTACATCTTTCAATTAGGCCCTTATAGGTCGCATGTGAACCCATTCACTCCTTTAGCACTTCATCAAACAAAAAAAGAACATAGAACCACTACCAAAAGCATTTACCCATTACATATGATCTATATTTCCCCCTTAAGTGCCAATAACTAACATAGAACCCTTTTTCTTAAGCACAATTCACTTAAACAACATTCTATGCACATAATCATTATGAACGAACACATAGTCACCTTCTAAACCATTGTTCATACTACATAAAAAAAATTAGACCTTAAAAATGCACATATACCATCCTCATGGAGTCTAAAATACTCCCAATAGCTAATTCACCATGAAACATGGAAATAACATCTACATAAGCTCAATTACTCTTCTTGGGTCACTTGGAGAACAAATACAAACACATAGTCAAATTTAAACCTTAATTTATTAGATTATACATACTTTAAAATATTCAAATTAGGTTAATTAGATGTGCCATGGAATACTCTTAATCTCTTATTTTTATACCATTAGAAAATTGGTCTTAGATCAAAAGTTATGGTCAAAATACCACAAATTGGTTTTTCCCTTTATAAAATTCAAATATTTAAATGTCAACGGTACAGTTAAACCTCGACCACTTTGATCACATCTCAAGTCCTCACTACTTAGATTAAATATACACCATCAACCATATTGTACAAATTTATACATTTAATGCACAATATACCAATGTCAAATATTAAACCTTGAACATGTTGACCTCATTTCGTACACCCTTGCAATATTGACTAAATACACACCATTGATCTCTACAGATCAACCAGGACTTTAATTAGTAATGATCACCATTATATCTAGCTCATAACTCCTAATATTATGAAACTTGGCACCCTTTCATGCTTCTAAGCATTTTATTGTCATTCCATGCACTTGTGCTACTTAGCTACGTCTCATGCAAAATATTACAAACTACTTGGGAAGCTAACTTTACACTTGCATATCTTTTATCATGCTTTTGCACTTGACCTAAAAGTTATCACAATTTAACTAGGCACAAAACTAAACAAACCCATATGATCACCTTCTCTTGAAACATCCACACATGAGAGATATGACATCATCAAAATGCTTACTCAACTCTTTTTGCCTCATGCAAATTTGGCTAAGTATGGGAAAACATTGTCAAATTTCCTAAGAGCCCAACTTTGTACTTGCATATCTTTTGACATGCTTAGGTGCATGACTTAAGATTTAGAACATAATAACTAGGGACTAATTTTATCACAACCATATGACCAACTCCCCCTGACTCATCTACACATGGTAATGGTGATGTCATCAAACTATCTACTCAAATTTTCCACTACTGGACCCAAAGTGTCTAGATGAAAACTATGGACAACTAGATGAATTCCACTTATGCACACAAGCACTTAAAGCATATAAAACATCTCAGGGACCTATTTCACATTCTTAAATCACCATACTCATCCTTGAATATCTCTAACCATGCCAAAACTAAATATCAACCAAGCATCCTTCAAGCATATTAGGACAAGCACATTACACACTTTGTCATTGTCACGTAGACTATCAAATCACTTCATCCACTCAATAGGGCACCTCTATGACATCATCATTAACAATGCTCCAAAAATATCCCCCTTTGTCATTGATGTTAACAACCATCATATAGTAATATATATCTCACCTTCCTTCTCTCTTTTTAAAGCACTCTCATAATAGGAACCTTATCCCCTTTTGACACAATGACAAAGTGATCACCAACTGATCCCAAGGATCTAAAAATACTACCAATAGGAGAGGACCATCTTATAAAGATGATACAAACTCCCCAATATGTTAATCCTACCTCTTCTTTCCTTGACAACTTCTTT
This sequence comes from Torreya grandis, assembly GCA_037957365.1. Classification (NCBI taxonomy): domain Eukaryota; kingdom Viridiplantae; phylum Streptophyta; class Pinopsida; order Cupressales; family Taxaceae; genus Torreya; species Torreya grandis. The sequence continues at coordinate 3,620,243 of JARHVA010000442.1, forward strand.
TGGCTCCATGCCAACACGCTCAAGAAAACATCTAAGAGGGATTCCCCCTAAGATCTTTGAGCCATTGCACCTTTTGAGCATCTTCAGATATCCACACACCATGAAGAACTACCACACATGCTTACTAGTCTTCTCTCTCAAGCTACCATAAAGACCATCAATATAACTTCATTCCACTCACCAAATCTTATTAAGCCACCTGAAAACACCCATTCATACCTTATACTATAGCTCCTTCATAAACCTAGGGAGCAAGCTCATGAACTTGTTGCTCCCCCTTAACCAAAGACCTTTTATTGATTCATAGAGAAATAAATGACACCCAAGCTCTATCTTAAATACTTAAAAGTATATTTTTATAATGGTTTGGTCAGAATATCTACAAGCTACTCTTTTGTAGGCACATGCTCCAACTTAACACATTGATTAATCACTTGTTCTCTCAAAAAATGATATCTAATAGGAATGTGTTTGGTTTTTGAGTGAATAATAGGATTCTTTTAGATACTAATTACACTATTATTATCACAATAAATAAGACAAGGTCCATTTTATCTTACCTTATAATCCTCTAAAGTTTGTTTCATCCACATGACTTGTGTGCAACAAGAAGAAACTGCTATATACTCAGCATCTATAGTTGATAGAGACACTGAGGCTTACTTCTGGCTTAGCCAAGACACCAAGCATTTTCTCATGAATAAGACACCACCATTGGTACTTCTATCATCCACACATCTTACCCAATCAGCATCAGTATATTACTTCAAAGATAATTCTTTACTTGTGGGATACCAAAAACCATAGTCTAAAGTGCCTTTGAGATATCTAAGATCATTTTGACTGCTTTCAAGTGAGATTATCTAGGGTCAGCTTGAAACCTTCCTACAAGACCTACTACTTTCATAATGTCAGGATTAGATGCAGTAGATTACAAAAGACTTCCAATCATGGATCTATACAAAGTTTGATCAACTTTTGGTGAGTCATCTAGTTTACTTAACTTGCATCCTATGATCATTGGAGTACTAATTAGCTTAAAATCCATCATTTCAAACTTAGCATATCCTTGATGTATTTATCTTGTGAAATGAATATCCTTACATCAATTTGATTAATCTGTAATCTTAAGAAGAAAGATAGTTCTCCCAACATTGACATTTCAAACTCAGTCTTCATAGTATCTATAAATTCTCTACTCATTTTATCATTATTAAATCCAAAAACTATGTCAACAACATATACAATAACTATTAATTTATGATTACTTTTTGTTTTAATGTAAAAATTACTATCAACTACCCCCATTTTAAAACCTTGACTCAAAAGATACTTATCTAGCCTATCATACCAAACTCTAGGAGTTTGTTTAAGACCATACATAGCCTTATTCAATTTACACACAAAATCTTAATTACTTGACATGAAGTATCCTTCAGGTAACTCAATGTAGAATTCTTATAATTTTTCATTTAATAATGCATATTTCACATCCATTTGATATACCTTAAAACCATTAAAACTAGCATATGCTAAAAAAAGTCTAGTTACTTCCATTCTTGCCACAGGAGCAAAAGTCTTATCAAAATATATTCCTTCAACTTGAGCATATCTTTTACACACCAATCTAGCCTTGTTCCTTATGACTTCTCCTTTCTCATTCATCTTGTTTTTGAAAACCCACTTGGTACCTATCACATTTTTATCTTTTGGCCTAGGAACTAAGTCTCATGTTTCATTCTTTTCTATTTGATTAATTTCTTCATCCATTGCATCATTCAAAATTTCATCTTTGCTAGCTTCCATGAATGTTTTGGGTTCAATAATGGATAACATAACTGATTCTTGTTGATTTTGATTGATCAACATTCTCCTTCTAGTCTACAACCTTGCACCAACATTTCCAATAATTTGAGAGATTGGACGATCTTTCTAAATTATTCTAGATGGAGCTTTAGTGTCTTTTCTTTCTTCCTCCTCTTCATATTCATCATTTGTTTGAATAGATAACTCATCATTATTTGAAATAGCATTTTAAATTGAGTCACTTACATGCAAATTTAGCTTCTTGACTCTACTTGTCTTATCTACCCTTACATTTGAACTTTCAACAATCTTATGAAGTCTCTTGTTGAAGCACCTATAGGTAGTAATGATAGAAGAATAACCCAAGAAGATGCCCTAATCAGATCTTAAATCAAATTTTCCAAGATTATCTTCATCTCTTTTGATGAAGCACCTATTCTCAAATAATCTAAAATGTTTGACTTATCTTCTCTATTCTTCCATAACTCATAAGGAGTCTTATTACCATTTACTCTGATTTGACACCTATTTAGGATGTACACAGAAGTATTGGCTACCTCTTCCTAATATCTATCTTATAATTTTTCATCTAGAATCATGGTTCTACCCATCTCAACAATAGTCATATTCTTCCTTTCAACCATACCATTATGTTGTGATGTTTTAGTAGAAGAGTATTGTCTTCTTAACCCATGTTCTTCACAAAAATCATCAAACTTATGAGACCAAAACTCATATCCTCTGTTTGATCTCACACACTTGATATTTAAACCTTTATCATTTTCTATAAGAGATTTGAATGTCACAAATTTTGCAAAAGCTTATAATTTTTCTTTAATAAATAATATCCAAGTCATCCTAGTAAAATAATGAATGATAAGCATGAAGTAGCTATTACCTTGAATACTTTGAGTTCTCATAGGTCCACATAGATCAGTGTGGATCAACTCTAATGGCTCTGTAGTGGATAATTTCTTGGTTTTGTATCTTCTTTTGGTTTGCTTCCCATGAAGACATGCCTTGCAAAGAGAATGAGGAATATTAGAAATCCTTGGCATATGCCTTACCAACCCCTTTGAACTAATTTTTATCATATTATCAAAATTTTATGTCCAAGACTTTTATGACAAATCCATCTTTCTTCTAATTGACTTACGAATCACTCTTCCTTCTTAGATGGATGGAATACATACATGTTATCTATTTTATGAACATTTGTAATTAACTACCAGATTTGACCTTTCTTATGTCATATACGTCATCATGAAAAGTTACAATATTTCCTTAATTGCACATTTGGCTCACACTTAAAATATTATGTTTCAAACCTTCTACATATAAGACATTCTCAGTCCTAGTATGACCATTATCCAAAATCACATTACCTTTGCTGACTATGTTAGCAGATTTATTGTTACCAAATCTAACTACACCTGGGTTGGTCTTTTTGAGAGAGATAAACTTGATCTTATATATCATCGTATGATTTGGGCATCCACTATCTATGAACCATCTCTTTTTTTCATCTTCTTGAGTATGCAAGGTTGCTTGAATAAATAATGACTCTTCCTTTGGTGATCTACTTAGATTTTGCTTCTTTTCTTCTTTAAACTTAATCTTCTTGAACCATTTGATAGTGTTAATGAATTGTGTATCTTTTTTCCAAAAATATCTTTTGTAGTTGCTAGCTATATGACATTATTGGTTATAGTTGTAGCATATGAGATTCCTTTTGATCTTTTTGTGAGAGAGTGCAGTCTCTATATCTATAACCAAAATGATTGCAAGAGAAGCAATGCCCATTAAAGACATTATTCATATTTGACCTCCTTTTTTCTTGATCATTACTGATCCATGAATTTTCATTCTTGACCCTTTTGGTGGAGATGGGATCCATTTTTTCCTTGGATAAGAGTATATCTAAGGAAGTCATGACTTTACTTTCCAATTGTTCCATTCTTTGATTAAGATCTTTATTCATCATGACCTATAGATTTTTTACTATTGCCTCTATATTTTGTACTTGTGTCTTCACACTATTAACTTTTGATAAAGAACAAACTATATTATCTTGAAGATAATCCATAACCTCTTTGTCAACCATTGTACTTTTGATCACCTTCAAGTGGTTAAACTTTGCATGAAGGACCTACTCTGATACCAGTTATTAGATGTGAAATCATTAAGAGGGGGTGAATCAGTGAACCTATAAAATATATATTCAATTTCAATCCTTATAATTTACTAATCACTTAGCATAAGCATTCATGAAGCATACACATCATTCATATCAAAGTGAAAAAGAGAGATAATGCAAGATCAGTCACATAATACATGACATATGTGGTAAATCCTCTTAGGGGAGAAAACACATTAGAACCTACAATTATAATATTATCCTATAATAACAAGAACCAATTTAGACTAGTTGCAACTGATCAAGGAACTAGGATCCCTTATTTTAGTGAAACTACAATCCCACAAGGAGCTACCACACCAATCTAGTTGAGCTACCATAACAACTAAACCTTTAGCAAGTTTCATCTTAAAATGGGGATATAACCCCACTAGATGTTAATCTTCCATAATAAAACCTATAAACACATCCACCTTTTCACTAATGTCTTCAACACTTGATGATGGACCTCTGATTATCACTCTTCACCTTTACTCATACTCAAACAACAAGAGCACTTAGGTCTCAGGTGAACCCATTCACTCCTTTAGCACTTCATTGAAAAAATAAGAACATAAAACCACTATATAAAGCATGGAACCATTCCATATGATCTATAGGTCCCTCTTAAGTGCCAAAAACCAACATAGAACCCTTTTCCTTAAGTACAATTCACTCAAACAACATTTTATGCACAGTCATTATTAATGAACACACGATCAGCTTCTAAACTATTATTCATACTACATATAATTATTCAAACCTTAAAAATTCACATAAAGAATACTCATAGAGGATAAAAAAACTCCCCAATAGTTAATTTACCATTAAACTTCAAAATAGCATCTATGTAAGCTCAATTACTCTTCTTCGGTCACTTGCAAACTAAGCATGAACACACATTCAACTTTGAACCTTAATTTCCTTGATTTTACAAATTTTCAAATCTTAAAATTAGGTTAATTAGATTCATCATGGATTACTCTTAATAATTTATTTTTATACCATTATAAAATTTGTCCTGGATCAAAATTTATGGGAAAAATACCACAGACTATTTTTTCCCTTTGTAAAATTCAAATATGTAAATGTCAACGGTCATAGTTAAACCTCAGCCACTTTTATTTCATCTCAATTCATCTCTACTCAAATTAAATACACACCATCAATATTATTATACAAATCTAAACCTTTAACACATATTCCTCCAATGCCAAACATTAAACCTTGAACATGTTAACATTATCTCATGCACCCTTGCAATATTGACTAAATATGCACTGTCAATCTCTATGGATCAACCAAGACTTTAACTATAAATGCTCACCATTAGATCTATTTAAAAAATCCCAAGATCATGACACTTTTTGCCCTTTCATGCCTTCCAATAACTAATAATTTTACTATCATTCCATGCATTTGTGCCCCTTGGTAGCCTCTTGTGTAATGCTAACTCTTGACTTGTCTCACAACATTGATCTTTGTCAATAAAAACTACCATTCACGATTAATATTATATCAAACTAGAAATTTTGTGACACTTGTCACTTTTACATACAACCTTTAACATCATCCTTTAATGTAAATGAAATTTATGGTCTCTAACCCATCATTATCTATAAGTGCAACTTGGAATATATATATATATATATATATATATATATATATATATATATATATATATATATATATATATCGAGCTGGACAACACTTAAAAACCCCAATTTTTTAGGGTAGATTATTAACATTATAGAAAAAAATCCATGATATCCTTTGACCAATATTTACCTTCTATGTACCTAAAATAAAATACACAAACTTAATATTTCATCTATATCTGTATAATAATTTGTGACGGTCTGGAAAACATTACAAACTACTTGGGAAGCCAACTTTGCACTTGTATATATTTTGTTGAACTTCAACATTTAACCTAAAAGATAGTGAAAATACACTAAGCACAAAACTAAATAAACCCATATAATCACCTTCTCTTGAAACATCCACACATGTGATATATTCCATCATCAAAATTCTTACTCGACTCTTCTTGCCTCATGCAAATTTGGCTATGGGAAAACACTATCAAAATACCTGGGATCCCAAATTTACACTTGCATATCTTTTGACACACTTAGGTGCGTAACCTAAGATTTAGAGAATAATAACTAGGGACTAATTTTATCATAACCATATGACCCACAACCCCTAAATCATCCACGTGTGATATTGGTGATGTCATCAAACTAATTACTCAAATTTTTTGCCACAAGATCCAAAGTGTCTAGATGAAAACTATGGATAACTAAATGAATTCCACTTATGCACACAATCACTCAAAGCATATAAAAAATATTAGGGACCTCTTACACATTATCAAATCACCATACTCATCTTTGAATATTTTTAACCATGTCAAAATTTAATATCAACCAAGCATCCTTCAGGCATACTAGGACAAACACATTACACACTTTGTCATTGTCACTTAGACTATTAAGGCACTTCATCCACTCACTATGGCACCTCCATGAAATTATTTGCAATGCTCCACTAGACTGCATAACTTAGTGTCACAATATCATCTATTAACATGCATACTATAACAATATTATTTTATACAAAAAAGAGGAATCCACCTCTCCATTTCCCACAATTTTCCTGCAAGACTATTATTAACATTTTAACATAATGAGAATTTCTCATTACCAATCCATAAGGATGTTTCAATTATTGATCATAAAAATTTGAACTTCCTTTCAAAAACTCCCTAAAATTCATAGGTGAAAGTGGTCCAATTTTAGATCCAATCCTTATTTTATTTAAGGATATATTGCCATACTATATATCATTGATTGCATTGGATACATGGTGAATTATGATTATTTTATAAAAGAGGTGATTCATTCTAAGGTAAATCATATTGCAACACATCTATCACAATCAATTGAGACTCATAATATATTTGATATGTGCATGATATTTTAATCACTCCTTGAATATGTAATTCCTTCTTAGAGAGGAATGATCATTACTAATCACAGAAAAAAATGTCTTGCATAGCTAGTGTTATATGAAGCATAGAGGATCTTTTGAATAAGAAAAGCATGGGAATTACCTCCCATCATTCTAATTCTATTATATAATAATACAAACATGGGAATGCCTCCCATTTTCAATATACCATGCCCTTCATGGAAGGTTTTAATCAACCTACTACCATGCCATTCAACATATATGGGTTCAAAGGATCTTGGTCTACCATCTAAGATATTATGTACAGTTCAACATGTAGGAAGCTATCAAGACATCAATGTACTAGCCATTATAATCATGCATCAATTATCTAGTTTATATCCCTCAATACATTCGTCCACTAACTGAGAATATAATATGTCATCCAATATGTATGTGGCCCTTAAAACATTAGTCTACAAGATAATATAGTCAATATGCAAAGGGCCCTCATGACATATATCCACCAGCCAACACAATACATAGAGAGTAAAAGATAGTCGATATATAGGGGACCCTTAGGACACTGGTCCATTAATCAATACAATGCATAAAGTGTAAAATATAATCAAGATCTAGGGGGACCTAAAGACACTAGTCCACTAGCTAATGCAATGCATAGAGTGAAGAGACACCTCAATGTTATTGAGACACCTCAGTGTCTAAAACTACCATGTCTAGTGGGTGAAGAAGGATGGGATATTTTACCTATTCAATAGATCCCTACCATGACCCACTAGCTATTATTTTTAAGCTGCTTCTTCTCCTTTATACTCACTCAAAGCCATATTTGTGCATGTACTAACACATGAAACTAGCACAAGAAAACATCACAATATTTTAAAGAGCATCAGATAATCATGTAAGTGAAAAATCAATAAAAAAATAAGACCAAATAGTCTCAATAATGAAATTAAATCCAATTAAAATTCATCATTGAATTCCATGATCAACCTTTAGCTTAAAACATTTGAAGTTAAGAAGAAAATAATGTTAGTTTCCAAGCAATAAAATAAAATCTCAAACAACTTAAAATAAGTTTAAAAATCCCATTTATCAAAAATTAGATCACAATATGATCTCTATGTGACCTAGGTAATTACTAAAAGGGGAGAAGTAATAAATTAAGAGGGTGTCATTGATCCACTAGGCATCCAAATAATCAAACTACATCACTAGCATATGGGATATGTTCCACTGGCCATTATAACAAAAAAAATTATGGAGCTAATTACAATTTTATCATGCAAAATTAATTGTTTGTTTGATTATGAGTAATAACATGTAGTAGGGTGATACATCATTACCACTACACAAAATTATACTATCAATTTTAGGGATAATATGTAGGAGGGCATTACACCACTACTACTACATAAAAAGATATTATCTAATAGATGGTACCTTGTGCCACTATAGAGGTCACACTTACAAATAGACTATATTCACCACCTACCAAGGTGTGATTTGGCATTGAAATCAGGCCTTGCATGCTTTATCATGATAATTTAGATATAATTTCACCTGTAATTAAGTCCCACCTATATGCATAGGCATAATGTTTATGGCAAGAGAGATGCAAGGCTATCATTTCAAAATAAGGGCACCTCCATGATCACCACTTTTGAATCCTATAGACACACAGTGATATATAAAATCCTAAGGTAGTTAACAGTTCTTGCTATTAAAATTAACAAGTTCTCATTATGAGAAGATTTTGTAATACCAGATGTATTCATTCAATTTTACTACCACATATCTTCATTATAATTCAATGTGATTTTAAATTGTTTTATGTTTTCTTTAGCCAATCAGCATTATTATAGATGCAGACACACTTATTGATTGATTTATCATCATAATATCAATAATGTGCAAGGTTACCTCAATCCATTCTATACGCTTCACAACCAAGAAGATTCACTCATAACTATTTATCTTGCACTCATAAATAAAAAATATGAGTAAGTATGTCCTCTTGTATATAAATAAGGTAATTGATAGCCAAAATATATCCAAATAGCATGTTCTTTTCATGAAAGAATAATTATGTAGGGGCATACCTACTCCGGTTAGTTCCAAGGAGATTCATCTTACCTAACTATCATGATGTAAGATTATCACTCAACTGGTTAGCATAAAGCAATATTATATTTATTCATAGAGAAAGGAATAACCTTATTATCAAAATTCTATCATAACATGTTTCCTCCAGTGTTTTTAATGCTCTAAAAAGAAAGAAAATATCCTCTAAAACATTCCAATAATTCAAACATATACAATCAATGTATCCATAGAATTTCACAATTTCAAAAGGGAGGTCATTATAACCTTTTCATAGTTATCAGTATAATTAATAAAATCTAAGATTTAGTTCTATAATTACAAGATAACTTTGTTTAGATTCATATCCTTCTATTAGCATGGTAACACCACAAATCTAGTGTATTAATTCAACCAATCACTTAAAATAAGTAAGCAGCAAGCACATACACACACATATGTACATATATATAAATAACCTAGGGATTCTTAACAAGAAGGCCCACTTTCCTCTCAAATATAACAATTTATCATAGGTACGTATGTTTTTTTATGATAGAATATAAAAATAAGTATAATAGGGATTATAACAAAATTTGGTTCTCACAACTAGTTCATATCAAGACTTGAGTATCCCCCTTATCAAGTGTTCTTAGGGAAATTTCATGCTTAATGGTCAATAGCTTTGTAGTTGAATCAAGCACCCCTGATAGTGTCTCTTCTTGAATGCATAAAACCTTACATGGTCCTAAATTCATAGATTTTACATGTGAATCTTGTGTCTAAGTATCATGCCTCTTAGCTTTAATCATTTCCTTTAGTACCTCACTTGAACTCTTATTTCACCTTTGAATGCATTTTGAATCACTATTTGTATATGTTCTTTTTTTTGATTTCATGTTTTGATATGTAACATTTTTTACCACATATTGACTAGGTGAAGATGCATATACATGATGTACACTAGTGTGTCCTAGAGGCTTTTATCTTGTAAATTAATTTTCCAATTTTTTAAAATTTTCATGTAATAGTTGACTTTGATTTTTTAATCCTACAGTTATCTTGTTCATACTAATAATTTGATCATATAGAGTCTCACAAGTGCAAACCCTAGTTATTTTCTATTGAACATGTAGGCACACACCTTGTAGGGAAGAGGTGTGAATAGGCTGAGTATAGGGATTACTTACAATGGTATAATATGCATCGTCTCATGGAAGAGTTATAACATGGACCTATTTAGAGGTAAAGTATCTATCATCCTCATGGAGATGATGAGGAGAAGGAGATTCTTTCATGTGCATAATATATGACATTAAAACTTGAAACATAGTTGTTATCTTTTGTGTTAAATCCTCTATGTGTGTAAGGGTTTGATTTTATGAAATTCCATATAGGATAAAGATAACATGCTATGAAATATGGCATATATTATAATTGATATAAAATAATATCATCTACACATGTGTTTATGTCTTTTATGAGTTCATTCTAAATTAAAAGGAATAAACATTCAAATGAAAGTATTAAACTTTGTAATAAAAAGTGATTAATTTCTTCTATCATTATAATCATGATTATATGAAATACAAATTATAATATATATGGCTCTAAAATCTGAGTTCTATAAATATAAACTCTATGGTTATCTAAGGTTATATTTTATGCAATGTTTGAAGTAAGTCAGGTTCACCAAATGTTTTAACCTTTTAGGGTTTAGCTTATGTAAATCCTATGTTTGATTAAATGGTTGAGTAGACTAAATCAAGGAAATAATATGCATAAAATAACCACTAATTTGTTATATATTTGAATAGATTTGACTTTCTAAAAATATTAATAAATTTTATAAATAAAGGTTTATTTAGAAAACACCTGATATGAATGATCTGAATGGTGAAAACTAAGATAAAAACAAGTATAAGTTTCATCAACTAGATCCCTATGTCAAAACCCCTCTTGGATAGTAGTGCCATATTTGGATAGTAGTGGAATGTGGCTCTAGTGTCTTGATATTGGTGCTAGTGTCCTCTGTGCAAGGTTATCCTAAACTTCTAGGTGCACTTATGTCTAGATTTCTACATTTTATTCCTATGTGCAAGATGTTTAAAACTCTTTATTTTTCCTATAATGATTGATTTGTGATGTAAACCCTAATCTTCCTTGTAAGTAGGGTATGCACTAAAAAGTGTGTTCATTATTAAGATAGGTTGGACATCCTCAACACCCTATTATGAAGAGAGTTATCTACATACCAATACTCTAAAGAGCGATCAAGCTTGATGTAGTTCTCCCCACCCATGTGTTGGTGTAAGTGAAAGTGATGCTAGTATGATAGTGGACTTAAGTTCATTGAGTGTTCTTGAGATTATAAATATGGAAAATCTAAGCTTAGGGCTATTATATATGGTGATATGTAGAAGTAGGGTAGAATAGGGATTAATAAATTTGATTTTGCTCAACTTATTTTATGTTTGAATAGGTATTTTGCATCTAATTTCCATCTAGTGGATAGAGGGATAAAATTCAAATATTTATAGTGTTTTGTTACTTGTGAAAATAATAAAAGATGTCTAGGCTAACCTTAGGAGGGTTTTACCTTTGTAAAAGGTATTCATTCAATAAATATAGGGTAAAGGACATAGGCACAATTTTGGGGACACTATCACCATGTGGCTTTAGTGTCCTTAATGTGGTACTAATGTCCAATTAGAAGAAAACTAGGCATGAAGGGTGAGGATCAAGAAATTAGGGTTTAAGACTACATTTGAGCTGATTATGGATGTTGTGGCCTACACAAAAGCTATAAAAGTGTGATAATAGGATTTGGGATAGGTCTAAGTCTAGGCTAGGAATAGGTAGTCTCAAATAGCACTCTTATCACTCAAATAGAACTTTTATGTGATTACATTTCCCCCCCTTGTATGTTATAAATGCAATAAAACAAAAATGACTAGTATAAAGGAAAAAGAAGTGTACCTAGACTTACCTAGGAATTGAAACATATGAAGCTGAGTTTGAATATGTGAATTTGGGTATGTGTATGTGAAGCATGATGTAATGCATGACCTAAAAATGAAACATGAATAAATTAGTCCTTAATTAAGAGATATCAAAATCAAAAGACTATGTTGAGTAAACAAGTAACTGAGTAAAGAGATGGGAAAGAGGAAAGGAATGAATGCACCTCATTGGGTACATGAACCAATGCATGAACATGGTGACAATATGTGTGTGTGTATAGTGATCAATTAGTGAATATTTTAGACTAAGTTAATAGCTTTATTATTCCCCATGTGTGGGTGGATCAATAACTTAATCTGGTTTTAATTCCATCATTACCCACCCTATTTGGTGTATCATGACCTATGAATAGATTAGATTAGACTGATAGTGTGTCCAACCCTCTCATGTGGGTGGTTGAAGAACTTAAGTATGATATGAATCCATAATTTCCCACCCATTTATATTAGATGCATTTTAAATTGAATTATGTGAAGTAATATAACTATCTAACTAAGTATATCTAATTATGTATGTCAACTATGTGGCCACTCGGGTACACTGGGTGGCTCTGGGCAACTCAACAATGACAACCACTATAGATGGAGTAAGGCATGAAATTGGTGACAACTTAGAATATGATGTAAAGTGTATATCATATATATAATGACATGGAATTTACCATTCCATTTGATCAATTGATGTGTAACTAAGCATATGGAAATAATGTGTCATGCTCATGCCCCCCAATATGTTATCTAAGTATATAGATTCTAGACTAAATTATAATAATTATATCTGAGTATCTAAACTAAATATGGGAATGGTCATACCATGCATGATGCCCCTAATCTGAGTAACTGATATGAATCTAAGCTAAGTTAGTATAAAACTAAGTAAAAATTGAGTATAATTGATAAACTTGCAACTAGATCTATACAAACATGTATTGTGCCTATTGTATTATTTTAGCCAATCTAATTTGTTCTAACATTGAGGCTACTAAACAGTATAACCATGTCTTGGATAGTAGATCCATGTGGTGTTGATGTCCCTATTTGGGTGATAATGTCCTTTTGGTCTAAAATTCATGTCAATTTATTACTTTTTGAGTCACTACTTTTCCATTGTGTTTACATGTATCTAATTTTCTATAACTGAGCCTATGTCCTAAAAATGTACTATGAGTACAATATCAGGCCTGATATTTTTTATAAACCCCTATGAATTCCCCATTTTTTGAGGTCAATTATTGAACCTATCCAAAAACTATCCTTAAAATAAAAATCTCTAAAAAATGTGTGTTAACTCTATCATTTATGATAATTGCTTGATAATCCAATATAATATGCAAACATAATAGCAAGTCTGGATCAATGTAGTGGCCCTAAGCCCTGTAGCAATCCATAGACACTTGATAAGAATAAGTGAACCATGTGTTATTATAAATTTTACTATACTAATATAGTTAGCTTATATAGTGTCTAGAAAATATAAGAAATGTAAACATAACAATGCATACAATCTATAAGTTTTGTGTTTTCTAAATAATTATTTGAATGTTTTTGTGTTTTTTACATGTTATATTGTTTTTTTATTTTATGGATATAAGCTATGTATAATCAATATGAAAATAAATTATGTATAAGGTACAAGAGAGAACGAAATTATGTATAAGAAAATAAAAATCATACTAACTGATGAGTCTCATGGGATACTCACTATCATTATGGCCTATGTTAAAAATAGGAATGGTAATCTCTCTTACAATGTGATTGATATATTGTATTTTAACGTTGATGCAGTAGGAATATAAGTATTATTTATCATTATAATCATAATAACCTAGGATGTTAGAGTGAATTGCCTCATACTATGGAGTTTATCTTTTTGAATTGTTATTTGGAAGATTGATTGTGATTTTGCCCTTTTAAACTATGCTCATTGTATACATATGGTGGATGATCTTTTGCTATAAATCCTCTTTTGAGAATTCTTTTTGGATTAGCATTATTTTGAATTTGCATCTTAAGTTCTAACTCTTTCTATAACATGTCCCATGTATCTGGATGTTTTGCCTTGATAAACTATATATGTGAATGATTTGTCTTAGGATGTTCAATAAATCCCAAACCTTATTGACCAACATTATTAACTACTAGAATAGGATTAGTGATGCCTTGGGATTTTTTTCCCAAATATTGACCATGATAATCAAACTATTATAGATATTTTTGACCAAAATCAAACCATATTAAAATTTGAGACTCATTTTGGAGAGGTATATGTGCATTTTTTACTTGTTTTACTAGTGCTTTTTATATTATTTATCTCTCTAATTGTGCTTTGTGAACATTTTATTATTTTGATTTATGCTTTGGTATCCATTTTTGTATTTTTTTTGAATTTTACCCTTTTTTAATTTATATATGTGTCATTGTATGTTGTTTGGATGATGGGTCACTGTGTGTCATCTATATCCATTATCTATTGTATTTTATTTTTCAATGCTAAACATGAATCAGTGTGGTGCCCATGCATTTTATGGTATGTGTATGCAATCAAAAATGCATCATGTCTATAAATCAATCCTAACTCAAAGAATATAGATGATAGCATACACTTCTAATTGGGGACACATTAGATAATTGGGAACATGACCAATATGTGGATCTGTTAGAGCCAATTAGGGGATCTCTTACTATAATAAACCATGTTACGGAGGGTTATAAAGCCTCCAATAAAACATAATCATGAAATAACCCTAATTATAGCTTATGTTTTAATATCTCACTAAACTAATAATAATTAAATTAAAATCTAATCTAATCTAATCTAATCTAGTGATCGCTAAATCTTATGGCACAAAGTGGGGGTAATAAATAACAAAAAAAAACATGCATAAAAGACATATACTCATGTCAATGTATACATAATCCTAATACATGGAAGATAATTAAAAATTCGTATCTATATACTCTTAAAAACAAGGAACAAATTTAGGAATACTTACCTTTGAAGATGAACCCTTTGAGCCTCAATCTCTCCCTTGGCCAAAGTGCTTCACAAGAGGTTGTTGTGGTATATAAAGATGACAAGGATAAATTAGATATAGGCTCCACAACCTATCAATGCATCCAAGATACTTCTCCACAATATAATATCCTATCTCTAAATAAAATATGAAACCCTAAGCATTCTCCTCAAGTATAATTTTCAATAAGAAGATGTGTAATATATCTTACTTCTTCTCTTCTCTAAATAATGATGAAATGAACTTGTATATATAGGTAGATTTAACCCTAATCCCTTTTGAATTTTTTGATCAATAAATAAATCATAAGGTCATGGGCTAGCTTGGCCAAGAGCTAACCTAGACTCTAAATCATTTTTACCCAAAACTGTACAGGGTTGACCTAGTCGACCAAGTATAGAAGACTATCGAAAGGGGGTTAAGGCTAGGAAAAGGGGATAAAAGGTATAAAATGGATGGAGGCATGTGTAATAGATAATAACAAGCTTAGGGATAATATTTTTAGGAAATAAATGTGTAGATAACAAGTGACAAAAGGGACAACAATATTGTAAAGTGTCAATGGATTGCCCACCCCTTTCCCAGTGCACCCTTTAAGGCGTACACTCAAACAGATTGAGACTCAAAAAGTTCTTGTAAGATATAAAGTATCAATAAGTGATAAAAAATTTAAAATAGTATGTATACATATGCCCCACTTAAAGCTCATTACGTGTCATATGAGTGTAATATGGGATGGTGTTTCAAGAATAGAACATGATAACACATAATGTTGATGCTAAGTAAAGTGCAGTAAGGATAAAATAAGATAAATGAAGGGAAATATTGAAAAACATATACTTTTACTTACCTTAGTGTTGTAGTTAAATAAGGAGACTATGAGAGAAGTGAAGGTGTCCAATGTGAAGAACATTAGGTGAACCTATAGAGATTAGTGTAAAAAATAGCCAAAAATCAAAAAATATATAATATAGGCATATAGTAGTGGAAAATATTCTCTATGATGTCACAATTCTAGAACATTTTATGGTTCAAAAAATGGGTTAGTAAAAACAAATATATTAGGTGATCAAAATAGTTAAAAAATGCATGAAAGAGGATAAAAGAGTGCTAGAAAGGCTCAGAATGGCCAACTGAGTACTAAAATGGTTGAGTGGGCTAAAAAGAAGTCAAATTGATTAAAGATGGATATATTATGGTAAATTAGGCTTATTTTTGTTTAAAATTTTGAAAATAATGTATATTGATTATAAATGACATGGAGGATCTAATACATCTTTTTTTGTTTTATGGTTACAGTGGTGTTTGAGATTTTGGCACTTGGTGGATATGGCATGGCTCCCAAACCTCTTAGATTAATTGGTAATTGAGGATTATTTGATATTGATTGATTTAGGTCTAGGATAAATTGTAGATATGTGTCAAATCCCACTAAATTCAGATTTGACAGTAATGTTCCTAGGATCCTAGGAATGATTGGCTAATATGTTTAGATGAGAGGTGGATGGGGATAACATAGATGTGGGTAACACCCTAGAATACATCCATGTATTGCTTGGACTACTATTAGGAGGTATTCCCATGATTATAGAAGTACCAAATGGATAGGAGAGGAGAGACTTAGACATATGGGCAACATGCTTAGATAGGATTATCCTAGGCTAAGAGTTAGCTAGTTTGACATTTATACATCTCAAATTATAGATATCTTAAAGGTAATGATAGGACTTGTGGCATCATAAGTGTTGTTTCAAAATTTGGATGGAAAGTTACCAATATATATGATAGCCTTATGCCAAACTATATTGGATCATGGATCACTATATGATTTAAGTTTTGTCATCTAGGTACAACTTATGCATGACATATATGGGATGTTATTCAAAGGGTAGAAGTCTATGGGGCAAATTATTTTGCTAAGTGTATTGATATATGAGAGGTTTTTTATTTATCGACCAGTTGGGTTACCCCATGTGGTTGATGATTGGCTACTTTAGGTACAAAGGTGGTGGTAGGATCAAGTAGCATGGTTCATGCCCTATGTGGTAATGTTATAAATATTTAGGTGGGTAGACATCATGTGACAATTGTATGGGCACATTTTTATGGTATGGCTGAGCTAGGAGACAGTGACACCAGCATTGGCATGGACATAAATTATAGGACACTATACCTAGTAGATAGAGCCACATATAGTGGCACATGTACTAGGATAGATGGGACTCCCTCACCTAATGGCTCTAAAAATGGTGCTCACATTTTGATCTAGGCATATGAGAGCTAGGGGGAGAGGAGGATTAGGGCCACTAGTTTTTAGGCTAGTGATTAGACCGTAGTGTGAGAGACTATGGACTAGTTGAGCATGATAGGTAGTAGATAGAGAAGAGATGGAATTGGATGGAGTGCTAGAGGTATTATATCAAAAAAATTGGTGACCAATTTGATTATACTAGTGATGGAAGCCTCGATAGTAAGAGAGAATAAATACGGTGGTCATCCTAGATTACCCATCAAGTAGGCTAAGCTAGAGTTGGGTGATAGAGGTACCACTCAAGTGTAGCCTAAGATGGGCACAAATGGTGACCCTATGATTTGTATTTTGGTGGTGAACTACAAATGAGGTACTTAGATGATACACTAATGAAGATACTATGCTCGGTGGTGATACAAATAGAAAGATGGTAGTAGGTGACACATAAATAGGTAAGAATAAATGGTTTTGAAATTTATGTAAGTTATTTGAGATAGATTATAAATAGATAGATTTTTGAGATATATCTATTATCTAATTTCTATCTAGTTTGAATTTTACATATCCTATAGAGGAAGATGCTAAATGGGGATCCTAGGTGATGGGATCACTCTATGATATTTTTGATGAGCTATTGATGCCATGTGACCTAGTGACACTAGAAGATCTTGTGATAGTGTCTACCCCAGATAGCTAGTTTAGACTAGCAGGAGAGACTGTGAGGCAAGTATGGGCATGCAAGGAGGAGCCACATCCACCAATAAGTGTGGGAGAGAGAGAATCATAGTCATGGTAGGCCTTGGCTTAGGAGAGAGTTATGCATATGGATACAATGACCCATCTGGCATAAGTACACACTCAACTAGTGTAGGTATAGGCCTAGGTATCTAACCTATAGGGACATGTGATAGGTTTGAGGTCTTAGACAACCTCTTTATAGTGTACTATTTAGAGGGGATATTCCAAGGCATCTATGGGTATCATGGCTATGCCATGAGATAGATAGGATAGAGCCTAGATGTAGAGTCGGGGTGATGTATTTGGTTTTACTTTGTATTAAAAACATGTTATATATATAGATATCTTATTTTGGAAATTGGATGTTGATCTTATGCGTTTGTATTATGGTTTTTGTTGTGGATGCTTGGATGTATTTATTTCTCTCACATGTATTTATCTTTTTTTGTATATGAGATAGGAAATATATAAGTTGTGGTTTCTTTTCTAGCATTATGTAGGATACATGCATGGTTAAAAAGAAATAAGCAAAAAAGATTTGGATAAGTATAATCAATCAAAAATGTACTACACATTATTTCATGTTGGGAAATTGGTAATAACAAGAAAATGACTAAGTATAAGAAACCAAAGGGTGGTAAACAAGATGGCAAAAGGTTATTTTTAAACCATGAAAAAGAGATTTTAGCACCAAATTAAAACAAGTAAAATCATAATAAATCACATTGGGAAGTTTGAAATTAATGAAATAAAGTGGAAAGCATCTGAAAGAGAAATGGTATAAAAATAAATAAATTAAGTCAATAAATCATAATAAATCATGTTGGAAAGTATAAAATAATAACAAAAATTGGAAAAAATTGGTCTCAAATTTTATCACACTAATTCAAGCTGGGAATTATGAAAAATTCAATAAATGGTTGGATTCTTGTGTGAAATAAAAATATAAGAAAATTAAAAGTGAAAAAGTAATGAAGTAAGCATAAAACATACTCAATCAAGCTGGGAAGCATGTCAATGACGTGTAACGTCATTATCAATCAAATCTTATCTCATATTTGACACATGTAATTTTTGTTTGTGACTTGGATTATTAGAAAATTTTGTGAGGCAGGTCCTATCTATGGTCTTATATTGAAAATCATAAATGGAATACCAATGAGGTGGGATAAATGGGAAAATCTAGTAAAAAGGGGTGTTGGTAATAGGAATGTGAAATTTTGATAATTTGTGAGGAAGGTCAAGTCCTGTCCATGGTCTTACAATATAACTCATAAATGGAATCCCTAGGGGAGTGATCAATGAACAAAGCAATATTTCTTAAGGGGAAATATTAGGATTGTAGGGAGTGAAATAGGGAATGTAAAAATCATAACTTAGGCATCTTATGAGAATACCTTAGGAGATAGGAGGCATATTAAGTACATGAGAAGACATTAAGTGACAAGTGACCATCAATATACAAAGGAAACATGTTTGCTATAGACATAGAACTATGTAGTAAAATAAGAATTCTACTAAGATCAACTCATAAAGGTAGATTGGTACAAGAATATTAAAATGGACATACCTTCCCATGATGTGTTACCCATTCCTCAGGATCCCTTACAAAGTCATCGGTCTATTGTGAAGATTGGGTACTTGCATGAGAAATTAGGTAACACTAAATTTTTATTTTTATTTCCTTTTCTAATCTACTGTCCTACCACACCCCAATAGACCTCAACTCTATCATGAGGCCAACTATGGAGTTTTATCTTTGACTAGAAGGAGATGTGCTTTGAATCACATCTTTTAGTGTGATTTGAGTTTTAAGAATTTTGAATGTTGCCTTTTTGGGATCATTGCCTTTTATTAAATGATTTGGATTTTGAATGTTTTTAATGTTTTTTACTATTCCTCCTGTATACAAACTTAGAATGACCAATCATATGAGATAGAGTGATACACATGAGTGAGAATTTAAGCTTAGGCTAAATGAAGCTAAGTGACCAAAGATAAGACTAACTAGAACACTTAGGCTTGACAATAAACCAATATGTTATCTCAAGTCTCAACCATGTATATGCTTAGTTTTCAAAAGGGATAAAGGAGGAAGAAAAGGATATCCAAATTGGACTGGTAATAGGAAAGTATAATGAGATGAATTATTTTCTAACTAATCACTTGGTATAGAAGGAATGACTAAAGGGATCAGGGTTTGTATAAACAAGTCACAATAATAATTAATTGTGTTTATAGAGATAAGAAAGCAAATAATCATGAAAAGAGAATAAGGGAATTTTTAAGAAAGAAACTCAAGAATATAAAGAAGGAAATGATTAAAAAAAGACATCCCTAAGTAAACATAAATGAAATTATAAGTAATATACAGTGTGAAATCAAAGTCATCATGTATGATAAATAGGAATTTGACACAATGTCTAATGATATAACAAATAAATACAGATAAAGTTAGAGAACATGTCCAGCCAAAATGAAAATGTAAGAACATCATGCATGTGCTCATAAGTACTGATATATTTTCCCACACACATTATCTAGAACATTTGCTAAGTATTTATGAAGTTGGAGGTGAAATGTAGCTAATGTCTCATTTATCTTCAACAAAAATTGGGAAAATACTTCACATCTAATGTCCTCAATATAAAAGTTGGGAATGCTTGATGGATCATGTTGAGGAGGGATATCAGGAAATGGATGCTTAGGATAATTCATGGGAATGGACTCTATAGGAAATGAAGGGATCATCAATAGAGAAGGATCGATAAGTGAGGGACTCATAGGTGGAGAAGGATCCATAGGTGAAGGAAGGTCTATGGGTGAAGGATTCATAGCTGGAGGAATAGGAGGTGAAAAAAGGACCATAGGAGGAGATGGAACCACAAGAGGTGAAACCATGGGAGAAGAAGGGGAAGCCTTCTTATAGGAATTACCTATGGGAGGAATGGTAGAAGGTAAGAGAATAGTTAAGAGGTGATCTTTAAGATGTTACTAAAGGATTCATTAATAATCAATGTGATGGGTGCCACATTGGTGCCAAAGATAATACATCTCTCCATACTTATTAATATATTTAAGTAGTACCTTTAAGAGAGGTATGTCCTTGTCTAAGGACTAAGGGGTAGAAGGATGCAAATATATTATCACAACTTGAGACAATGTGTAGATAAATGGTTATATATACCATGGAAGCAATAACTATGCTTGAGAGTATTTTTTGTAGACGTAATCATAAGAGGACATGTAATATAAGAAGGAGCTTGGAAAGACTCATTTTCCCATTTGGTGGGCAATGGATCCATCGGTGGTAAAGGAAGAAAACCATCACTAAGAGGAGGTAGAGGAGGTGAAAGGATTGGACTAGGCTTGATGAAAGGAGAAATGGGATCAAAAGTAGGAATAGACTCAGTTAAAGTGGGTGTGGGAATGGGCTCCTAAATGGGCTCTAATGATGGAGGGGTAGGGTCTACAAAAGGCTTAAGGAGATTTAAACACATCTCAGGGATAAGAAGTTTATAGGGGTCATGACACTTAATAAATTGATAGCTCTTAGTCATAGCATGATCCATAAGCATACTCCTAAGAGATTATAAAAAAATTGGAGGTGTCTGCACCATCTCTACCCTAAGATAAAGAGGAAATATAGTAAAATTAGGAACTATATATGATGGAATATGGGAAGATACAATAAAATACTAAAGCAAAGAGGAATGATAATGGATATTCTCAGCATTATGACCTTGTACAATACTGCCTAAAAATATATCATCTAAGGTATAACCATCATTATAATTAGGTGTATGAATATCAATAACATATTTTAGAATGACATTTTCATCCAATGAAATTTGATGAATGGAATGTTGAGTCTTAGTCAAGATAATGGGGATATCATCACAAGGAGGTTGCTGAGAATGAGGTTTCAAAGAAGAGAGAATTTAAGAGATGAGGTGAGGTGAGAGATATAAAGTTTGGGATGACCATTGTAACCTTGAGTTCAATTCCAAATTTAAATAATTAAGACTCATAAAATGGAACACTGGTCAAAGGTTCAAGAGTAAGAATCTTGAAAACACCATGGTCTTATAATTATTTAAAATTTTAAGGGTCATTGTCACCCTAAATCCTATATATGGCTCCATTATGATGTAATTTAATTCATTGACAAGAAAAAGAAGCAATGGCTCTCATGTGATGATTCCATGACCTACCAAGTAGAATGTTATAAGATAGAGGAAAGTTAAATATCATCACCTTCACACAAATGGTGACAGGTGAAATGGTAATGGAAAGCCACACACAACCTAAAGGAGGCATTTTCCTTTGATCATATCCTTGACATGTGTTTCATGTGGATTTTAGATTGCATTTGAAATATCTATTTGTTTTTATTAAATCGAGAGAGGTGATATAAGTTATAAAACCTTCATCAATTACAGCATGCTTGACTTGGATATTGACAATTTGCAAACTAATCAATAGAGGAGGATCATCTGCATGAATTAGATCTCATCAAGAATCATGGAAGCAATGGGAAACTTAAGGGAAAGATAATCTTCCATTGTTTCATCAACATGTATGGACATCTCTTCACATTGTTGCAATACGCTATCTTTGTATCTATATAAGGTTTCTCTGCATCTTGTTAGGGGAGGATGAGGGATGTTCATTGCAAACACAAACTACATAAGATGGTTTTGATGATGCAAGGAAGTCCTCATAAGCTCAATAAATGGTATTTGGGATGGGATATAGTGAGCTCCATGATGGGATCCCACTCATCATAACCCATAAAAATATTTGTATAAATATGTGCATAGTGTTGAAAGAGGTCCTTGAAAGGAGGAGCCAAAGTACATTATAATTTGTGTTGATAAGAGGGATAAGTTTTAGAATAAGGTGGTAAATTAAGTTGATAAGAGGAAGTAGTTAGTGAAGATTGATTTTTAGAAGTGTTAGAAGAGGTGTTGATAGAATCTTGAGTGTCATTGGTGTTAGGTAAAGAAGATGGAGGGATGGTAAAAATAGAATTGGAAGTTTCATCCAAGGGAGAAATTGGAATTAGTACATCAAAAGTTATAAGTTCATCTTTCCCTAACTCATTTAAGTGATTTGGGGAATAATCTTAGATAACATGAAATGTGTGAGACAATGGACGTTTGTAGATGGGTTGAGGATCAATGAAAGCAACCACCCTTCACATATTAGTCATATTTACCACATTCTCTTTAGGAGTTGGGTCAATAAGACTATCAATGTTATTGGTAGAAGGGGTGGGCATATCTTGGTTATAATGGTGATTTGGAAGAGGATCTTTATAGATGGCCAAATGAGCATTAGCTTGATTCAAATCTTGAGATTTAGTATTTGTTACATGGGATTTGAAAGCAATGTCATAGGCTTATTAGTATTTCTAAATGATATAATCATGATCAAAATTAGGACCAAGAAGAAAATATGTAGCCAAATTATGCATCTACCTACAAATCTCATGAGAATGACCCCAACTAGCATGAAACCAATAAAATTTATTGGGATCATACCAAGATTTCATAGGTCAAGTCAGATCAAGTTCTTGTAGAAAAGGCCTAGGTATATGTTTTATTAATTTCACTGAGGATAAAGGTTTGTGAACATTGATTTTGTTAGGTGAATATAAATGAGGATTGGTGAATTATTGAGAAGGAGGAGCTAGTTTTAAAGGTTGGTTAGTAATAACAGCTTGAATAGTATGAATGGTGTCATAAGAGTCCATGACACCATCAATGGTAGCATGATGATTCTTGTTTTTAAGTAAGATATGAGTACCCACAAAAGTTTGGGGTGGCTTGAATTGATGCATAAGGAAATCTTGATGTTTTGCTTGGTTAATGGCATCCTTCAAAGTACATGGAGAGAAAGTGTGGACCGGTATTGTAACTTGGGAATGAGGGCATTGATAAAGAGATGGAAATGATTATCATCAGCCATGTTATGTTCACATTTATTGGACAATTTTTTCCACATTTTAACAAAATCTTGGACATATTCATTTTCAAGTTACTTATAATTGATAAAATGGATCAAGGTATTTTCAATAAAATCACTAGTTTTGAATTTTTGGAATAGAGCATTTACTAAATCTTCCAAATTAATAATAGAATGAGTTTTAAGTTGGTTGTACCAATATAAAGCATGACCCATGAGAGTTTTGGATAATATCTTGGTAGCATCAAAGGTATTTAATTTAACCCAAACTTTATATGTATTTCTAAATGTTTTTAGATGAAGAGTAGGATCAATTGACATATTGTAATAAATGGTATGGGTGATACCTCCTATATCGATATTAGAAATGTGTGATGTAAGAGGCTCATTCTGAAGATGATTGATTGTCTTGTTGACAAGAGGAGGTTGAGTGATAATATTACCATGGGCATCCTGAAGAGGAGGTGGGGGAGCATTTTTATTATGCATACCCCATGGCATCTATTGAGGGTGGGTTTGAAGCCAAATAAGGTGGTTTCGTATTTACATCATTCGATTTATATTATGATCTTGAAAATTATTCATTTGATTAAGAATTTGTAATAAAATTTTATGGGTTTTAGTTGTATTATTATCATTATTTGAAGCATTGGAATTAGAAGTAGTGGCTTGGGTACCATTATTGGTATTGGTAGGAGCTTAAGAAGAGATCTTATAATGTGAGTCACTAGTGGAAAAATTTGCTTGTGTAGTAAATAATGGACTAGTAGAGGGATGAGAAAGAATAGCACTAGAAGAATGATTTCCATGGGTAGTAAATGATTCACTAGTGGAATATTTAATGAGAGTGGATCTTGGAAGAGGCCCACTAGATGTAGAACTTGCCATGGTAATGGAGATACCAGGCATAGAGGTAGAATAAGTCAAAGAAGAAGTCATGGTATGATAAGGGGTCAAAATAGAGGGAAGAGACTAAGAATCAAAGAAACTAGCATCCCTAAATCCATGTGAAAATGTGGTACAAGGAGAATAATGATCTTCATCTTGGACACTAATCATGAGATGGTAAATGGTAGAAGGATCCTTTCCTCAATGTTGAGTAAATTTAGAGATAAAGAAGAGCATTTCAAGGGTATATTCTAATTCAGGTTGATCTTTAAGTGATAAAATAGGATTATGAGTGGAAGAGGAATGAGAAAGGGTCCCATAATTTATTATGTGAGTAGATATGTGAACATTAGTTGCATTTAAGAGAGGAGCCCTAAGCTGCTTATGGGATACCCTATGAGGGTTGGTAAAACTCATCATATCCATTGAATTCAACTTAGTGTTGTCTTCAAATAAGAAGTTCATGATGAAGGAGAAGGAATAGATAAAGAAAGATTGATGTGAAATCAAGGAAAGAAGAAGAGGCAGATAATAATATAAATTTGACTAGGTCAACTTAGTACATAAAATAGGGGATAAAAAATACAAAGTCAATCGGGTTGACTTAGTTCAATATCCTAGGTAGAAAATAGGCAATAAAAATCATATAAAGTTCATAGGGTTGACCTATTTCTATATCTTGGGTATAAAATAGGCAAGAAAAATATACGGATTTGACAAGGTTGACCTAGTTCTATATCTTGGATGTAGAAAAGAATATTATGTCAACACAGTCAACCCAATATTGTAGGTAGGGAAAAAATAGTCTATAAGATATTGTGTCAAGTAGAATGACTATGTACTAAAATAGGAGAAAAAATTCAAGTAATTTTTAAATCAACAAATGAAGGGAAACACAATAAATTTGGTCAATGTGAATGATCCAATTGAGTCACGCATCATAAAACCTTGCACCAATGTTGGCCAATGCAAGTTTTTGCAATACAACATACAATTGAAAAAAGACCAAGTAGTCAACTTTGTAAAGTAAATGCTAACTAAGCGATCATCATAAATGTTGTTAGATTATTAGAGTATGATTTTAAGTATGATAGGAAATTAGTTGTAAGCAAAGAACTAGAAAGCAATCTATGGATGATTTTAGGACATATAGGTTGAAAGAGATCTATATTGGTAATGGTATTGCCTTAGTATTGGGACTTGTCCCCTCACTTCACACACCATAAAGATAAGGTTTTCAGGTGCTTTGCCAATATATATCATTAACCACATGTTCATACTTATCCAGACAACCAAGTCAACTTCCCCTTTGGTGATGAAATCCAAGTAGGTAGGCCTTGGATATATAATTTTTTAAATGCATTTTTAAGATTTTATGATTTGGTAGTGTGTGCATAAAAGAGAAAAATATTAAAACTAAATGGTATATTAAAAAACCACCTAATTTAGACTATATGTTATATTCTAAGCATGCAATCAATAAAAAGTGAAAGTGTGAGCTAATTACTAGCATGTAAGTATTAATTCTAAATTTGAAACATAGTACAGTGTCATTTCACATGACAGTGTATGCATAGATTATAGAACAAAGTCAATAGTGTCAATACTATACTTCAGAAGTAAGGGTCTAAAAAAGAACTAATTAAATAGTATCAACCTATTTTTCCAAACATAAAACAAAATATATAACTATGTCGATAGTGTCAACCTAGTTTACTGTGTAGGGGTAGTTTTAAATATTACAAACTATGAAAAACAAAAATTTAATGACTAATAGAAATGAAAGAGAAAGAGAAGAAATAACCTTGGTGGGATTAAATATGATTATATTTTTTTTTTTAAATTTAAACTACTTGAAATTTCTACCAACTAAGTCAATTGGGTTGACCTAGTTCTATAAAACCCTACTGCTGAAGCCTATAAAAATAATTACTTTGATAGTTTTGACCTAGTTTGTTTTCTAGAAGTCTAGAAGTGCTATGTTGACTAGGTTGATGTAGTAGCCTAAACCTAGAAGTAAAAAACATGTATTATGTTGATAGAATCAACCATATATCCTATACTTGATGAAGAACCTACACAAATAGAATAGAGTCATATTGATTTGACTATGTGTTAAACCTACACACAAAATTTAGAACTATACCATCACTATCAACCCATTACAAAAAAATATAAAAAAATAATAAAGTGAAATGATAAAATAATGAAAAATGTGAGATAAAACCTACAAGGATAGATTCATATCAGGTTCATCAGAATGTATGCAATCAGAAATGCATCATGTCTATAAATCAATCCTAACTCAAAGATGATATATCATACCATACACTTCCAATTAGGGACACATTAGATAATTGGTAACATGACCAATATGGGGATCCATTAGACCTAATTATGGGATCTCTTACCATAATAAACTATGCTATGGAGGGATCCAAATCCTTTGATAAAACATAATCATGTAATAAGCCTAATTATCTCTTATGTTTTAATATCTCACTAAACTAATAACAATTAAAGTAAAATCTAATATAGTGCCTACCAAAGCTTGTGTCACAATGTGAGAGTAATAAACAAAAAAAAGAAAACATGCATAAGAGACATATACTCATGTCAATGTATACAAAATCCTAATAGATGGATGAGAAGTAAAGATGCATATTTATCTACTCTTACAAAGGAGGCACAAAGTTAGGAAATATTTACCTTTGAAGACGAACCCATCGAGCTTCAATCTCTCCCTTGGCCAAGGCATTTTACAAGAATTTATTTTGTTATGTAAGGATGAAAAGGATAAATCATCTCTAGGATACACAACCTATCAATGCATCTAAAATAATTTTCCACAAGACAAGATCTGTATCTCTAAAGAAAGTATGAAACCCTAAGCTTGTTCCTCAATTAAAATGGCCAATAAGCATATGCATAATATATCTCCTTCTCTTCTCTAAATAATGGTGAAATGATCTTTAATATATATGCATATTTAACCCTAAGACCTTCCAAAAAATTTAACTAACATGGTCAACCTAGTCAACCTAGCACAATTATGGATAAGAAATCACTAGGTCATGGGCTAGGTTAGCCAAGAGACCTAGACCCTAAATGATTTTTACCCAAAATTATACAGGGTAGACCTAGTAAACCTAGTAAAAAATACTATCAAAAGTTTTTTAGGGCTAGGAAAAGGGGGATAAAGGGTATAAAATGGTTGGAGTGTGAAATTGAGAAGAACAAGATTAGAGATAAGGTTTTCAGGAGACAAGTGTATAAATAACAAGTGGAAAAAGAGACAACAATCCTATGAAGCATTAATGGTCTGCCCACCCCTTTCTTAGTACACCCTTTAATTCATGCACTTAGAGAGATTGAAACTCGATGGGTTCCTTCAAGATAAAAAGTGTTAGTGAGTGATAAAAGTTTGAAAATATTATGTGTATATAGTATGCAAAATAATATTTGAATCTCCTTATTGGGTGTAAAGGGGGTAAGTTGATCAACTTAGATTTAATAATTTCCCTTAGTACCTCACTTTAACTCTTATTTGACCTTTGAATGCTTTTTGAATCACTAATTTTATATGTACTTTGTTATGATTGCATTTTTTGATATGTAACATTATTTTCCATAAATTGACTAGGTGAAGATGTATATACATGAATTACAGTAGTGTGCCCTAGAGGCTTTTGTCTTGTAAATTTATTTTCCAATGTTGTAATATTTTCATGTAATAGTTAATTTTGATTTTTTAATCCTACAATTATCTTGTTTGTACTAATAATTTGATCACATAGAGTCTCATAAGGCTAAACCCTAGATGTTTTTTATTGAACATGTAAGCACACACCCTATAAGGAAGAGGTGTGAATAGGCTGAGTATGGGGATTAGTTACAATGGTATAGTTTACATAATCTCATGGAGGCTTAATAACATGGACTTGGTAATATGGAAAGTATCTCTCACCCTCATGGATATGAGGAGGAGGGGATTCTTCCTTGTGCATAAGGTATGACATTGAAACTTGAAACATAGTTTTTAGCTTATATGATAAGTAATCTATGTGTAAGGGTTTGCTTGTTAATGTAATTCCACATAGGATAAATATAACATGGTATGAAATATGTCATATATTTTAATTTATATAAATCATTTTATATACATGTGTTTAAGTCTTTTTTGAGTTCATTCTGAATTAAAGGGAACAAGCATGAAAATGAAAGTATTAAACTTTGCAACAAAAAGTGATTAATTTATTTTATCATTATGATCATAATTATATGAAATTAAAATAAATATATATATGGATCTAAAATCTAAGTTCTGAAAATGTAAACCTTATGATTATCTAGGGTTATAGTTTGTGCAATGTTCTAAGTAAGTCAGGTTTACCAAATGTTTTAACATTTTAGGGTTTAACTTATGTAAATCCTATGTTTAATTAAAGGATTAAGTAGACAAAATTAGGTAAATAATATGCATAAAATAACCACTAATTTGTTATATATTTGACTAGATTTGACTTTTTAAAATAGTAATAAATAGTGTAAATAAGACTTATCTGTAAAACACTTGATACAGATGATATGAGTGTTAGAAACTGAGATAGAAGCAGGTATAAGTGTCATCAATAGGATTCCTATGTCAGAGCCTCTCCTAGATAGTAGTACCACACTTGGATAGTAGTTTCATGTGACTTTAGTGTCCTGATATTAGCATTGGTGTCCTTTGTACAAGACTATCTTGAACTTTTGGGTGCACATGTGTCTAGATTTCTAAGTTTTGTTCCTATATGTATGAAGTCAAAAACTCTATACTATGCCTATATTTACTCATTTATGATGCAAACCCTAATCCTCCTTATAATTAGGATATGACCTAAAAAGTATGTTTGTTAGTAAGATAGGCTAGACATCCTTAACACCCCATTATGAAGAGAGTTGACTACATACCAATACTCTGAGGAGGGATCAATCCTAAATTAGTTCTCCCCACCTAAGTGTTGGTGTAAGTGATGCTAGTATTATAGTGTCCTTGAGTGCCTTGGGTGTGCTTGAGATTGGAAATCAAGAAAATTTGAGCTTAGGGTTATTGTAAATGGTAATATGCAAAAGTAGAGCATAATAGGGATTAATAACCTTGATTTTTCTCAACTTGTTCATGTTTGAATAGGTATTTTTCATTTAATTTCCATCTAGTAGATAGAGGGCTAAAATTCAAGTATTTATAGTGATTTGTTACTTGTGCAAATAATAAAAAATGTCTAGGCCAACTTTAGGAGGGTTTTACTTTTGAAAATGTATTCACTTAGGAAAGCTAAGGTAAAGGACATATGCACTATTTTGGGGACACTAGCACCATACGGCTCTAGTGTCCTTAATTTGACACTAATGTCTAGCTGACAGGACACTAGACATGAAGGGACATGATCAAGAAATGAGGGTATGGGACTACATTCTATCTAGCTAGGGATGCATGTGGCCCACATAAAGTCTATAAAAATGTGATAATAGGCTCTAATATAGTTCTAGAGCTAATCTAGGAATAGGTAGTCTCAAGTATCACTTTTATCACTCAAATACTAGTTTATGTGATTACAAATAATTTAGCTTCTTCCTAAGTCTAGTTAGGTGTGTGTAGGATTTTCTATGATGTGAATTTTTAATTTACACAATCCATAATTTATGAGGTGTCACACCTATTTTGTTTTTTGTATGTAATATTGGAGTTACATTCACATGTAACCCCCCCCCCTTTCCACACACATCCCCCTTACCCATAAGGGGATTATAGACATTTGCCACACACATGAAAGTTGTGTAACTATTTTTTCCTTCTACCTCTATTTATTGATATCTCATCTCTTTTTCTATAAACTTTCTCTATCTCATCTTGAAATGATCTTTTGTATTGAGTTCATTCTTCTTTCTTTTTATCTTGTCTTACATCAAATATTATACTTGGATAATTTTGCATTACAAACCATCTAATAGATGTGGGTTTTTTCTTCGTTTGACAACTTCCCCACTTGATAAATATTGTCTCACATTTTTGGTTTATTTATAATGAGGTAATATGATTTTTTTTTGCATTCATTTACTTTATGATTTCAATACTATTTTATGATCTTGGCATAAATATTACTATGGTATCAAAGAGGGTAAATCTTAACATTATTTTTTTAGAGTTTTCTAGGCTCATGGCTGGAAAAGAAGATTTTTTTTATCACATCTAGATTTGTGCTTATTTGAATACTCATAATTTTTTTCCTATTTAATACATTGGAATGCATATCTATGCATAGTTATTACTATAGTTTTTATATCTACTTCTTTTTATCTTAATCTATAAATAACTCTCAAGGTGTCTTTGTATGCTTCTTATTATTGGTTAATTATGCTCATATTTTGGCTTTTTGTTTTAGTAGTATTGTGTAATACCCTTTTTTCTAACTTGAAAATTATTCTTGCATTCTATGTTAGTTTTTTTTCCAACACAATAAAAATATGACTTTTACTAAGGTGTTCTCCTTTTGTTCTTTTACTCGGGCTCTAGATCAGGGCTTGTACTTTGTTTTTCCTATTTAAATGCCTCATAATATTATGTATTTTTTGTAATCTATATATATTAATTCTCTTTGGATATGCATCCCCTTCACCTACTGCACAATTTACCATTCAATCTCCTTAAGGGATTTTATTCTTTTGCCTATAATATATCTAGTTATAACTTTGAGTATGGTTCTTTATCTTGTTTTATTGCATTGTATTTCACTTTGTACATGATAGGGTTATATTATTTTGATAATGTTTGTAATTTATGTGTCATTTATATTAATTTAACATGGTACATTTTATTTTTAACTTTATTATTGCATAGTAATACACTTGTGTACATTATAACACCCCTATCTAGCTTCTATTTTTATAAGGCATATTTTGTACGTGATAATGCTTTTTGGCGTTGGAAAACATATCTTTATTTGTTAAATTCATTCAACTTATTTCCATGTGGTTGTGTAAAAAAAAATTTAGAGTTGGATTTTGCCTTGAACAGTGTGTTTTAATCTTCAATTAGCACTTTTTTTTCATTTCTTGGAAAATTCTTCCTTTGCACTTTGTGTTATTTGACTATCATTTTTTTTCATACATTAAGAAAATTATGCTAATTACATGACAATATTTGGTTATTAATGGTCATATATGGCACATTTATTCATTCATTCCTTTTGATTAAAATTTTATACATATTTTTTTGTCATTACATTCTTTCTTATAGAAATTATGTTTTCAGATATTTAATTCAACTCCTCAAACAAGTCAATTATATTTAGCTTTTGGAAGGTGGAATACTCTTAAATTTAGTTGATAATGTTTTAACTCAATCTTGTTTAGATCAATGTTCTTTAGTTGGATGGCACTTCACACTTATTTTTTAAACCAAATCCTTTCTAATTCATATGCATAAATAAATCACTTTGGTAATTTGGTATTGGCTTACATTTACAAGTTAATTTCAACTAAAAAATACTTTTCTCATGTATTAAATTATATTTCAAACGTTTTTTAAAATCAACCCAAGCAATTTTTTTAATCACATTAATGTATACACTAGAATTAAAAATAATAAATAATTAACTCTAATTGGAAGTGTTAACTAGTGAAATATGATCTTGGAAGTTAAATAATACATAATACAACAAATAAAGAGATCTATAGAATTTAATAAATTGTAAATTTATAAAAATAGAAATTAGGATTAGAGTTAAAAAGATGTCCTTAAAAATTGATCTATTTCAAACTATATTAGTCATTTACTGATGTTGATTGCATGTAATTATCTATAAAAACCTAAAAATAAATATCTAATTTAAAATATAAATCTATTATATATAGGGACAATGATGTATAATATGGATAAGGTCACAGTGCATCATTATCTATTACTATGACTTTGTCCAGGCAAACTATGCACTAGATCTAAAACATTGGGCTTGTTTGGCCATATTTGTATACTATCTAATTATATGCAGAGCTTGTTTATATGTGTTAATGACCTAAAAAATCAAAATAATAGCCTTCACAAGTACACAAAAAAAATAAAATTCAAAATGGGGGAAGTGAGGAAGTGGGATATAGCCAAACTATCCTCAGAATACCCTTTGTTGATTGAGTGTTGCCTACATAGTCTAACTAGACCTAAAGTAGTCTAACTAGACCTCAAGCCAATGTAGTTATCCCTTTACAAAAGATCATATGGATGAATAAGTAAATTTTATTAGAATACTTGACTAAGGAATGTCCTTAACTTGAAATAAAATAATGTTAACTTGGCCAAATACTAAAATACATGTAGCAGTATTTCAATAGGGCTTTTTATTGAATAAATAGATGCTTTTGAAATATATTTTATAAGAGAGTGATAGATAGAGTAGGTGGGGGTCTCAAGTATGAACCTTGATGTGATTTTATAGGTGAATCTTTCAAATGTTTTTGATAACCAACCTATTAGTTTGTGTGGAATATTCATTATGAAGCATGTCATTTTAAAAAGATGATCATTAGAGCACTGTGGACAAACATGCACGACATGACAAGGACAGAGTGTCTCCTTGTCTAATAGTGCACTCATGTCAAAAAGGGACATAGGATTATAAAATCAAATTGATAGTGAAGTACACATTGAATAGGGATGAATAGGGATAAACTAGGGAAGTCTTAGATATATACATGGTAATTATGAGACTTTGAAATCTTCCTTAGAGGTTATAGGTTATCGGAATGGTGAATTGACCAAACTAGGTAAGGATGTTGAGGACAAACATTTTCAAGAATTTATTGATTAAATTTTAGTGTCTACATTCCCCCCACCCTTTTTAGTGAGGCATAAATTACTAGAGTAAAGTAAAATGTGATACTTAAGTATGTATACACACTTTGTCTTTGTCATGGATATATGCATGCACCCTTGTTAAGGCATGTGGAGAAGTGTTGAAATCATGGTGAATTGATAGTGATCAATTCTCAATTTGAAGAATTAGTCAAGATGTATAAGTTATAAATATTGTATGCTCCAAGCCTCATAGATTATTTTTTAATAAGTGGTAACCAACAAAGTCATTTGCTTAAGTACAACCAATACATGGATAATCACTAAACTCAAACCTAACTCACTTGCTAAACTAAAAAGAAGAGGTGGAAACCAATACATGGTTCACTAAATCCCAACCAAGATGTGGAGCATCATTAAGCTCAAACATGGTCCATTTTTAAAATATAAATCAAACTATTATAAATAAATATAGATTCGAACTATAAATTTTTATAACTATGATTGCTTGAAAAATATAAATCTAAATTTTTTGAAGTATTAGTTTGGACATGAATGCATGTCATGCCCCTTGTATTGTATAAAGTGCTAGATTGGTATTTTTAAAGTTGTTTTAAATCTTGTATTGTCTTTACACAAGTGTATTTGTACTCAAGTATTTGTAAGAATGGAGTGCATAATCAAAACAAATGCCTCTAAAATCTAAAAATTATGATTTTTTCATATTGTAAACTGTCAAATATGAAATGTATTACTTGTGAAAACTTGTAGATAAGCACATCATGATGCCCCCTTTTGAGATGAGTGAAATTTCCTAAAAATTACTTGTCTCAAAATAAAAACTGTGAGGTTTTATGAAATATGTAATCAATTAATAGCATGTGAATATTTGAATTGTATTAGAATCTAAAAAATATGTAACATTGAAGTAAATAAAAAGTTTGTATATTGCATTGTATCATGTAATTTAATATAGCATTGAAGTAATGTATGAAGCATGATAATAAACTTTCAATTCTTGTATATATGTTGTAAGTGTTGTATTGAATAAAATCGCTGATGATATCCAAGAGATGAGTGAGCTATGTGTTAGAAGTGGGAGGTCTCATCATCTATTCCCTAGGATGACCACTCTCTAGTGTCATTCCCACACTAAGCTACGGTAGGTTATTCATGAAAATTATCCACAGTGTAATGGGCTACTGACTCAATGTTCAATGTGATGGCATTAAGCATGTGGCATGAAACATATTTTTAATGTGATGAGGAAAGTCTATGGTTCATGTCTAAGAATACTATTCACCACTAGTTTGGGTATTCTAGTTATAAAAATGTTTGTGGTTGTAGGTCCATTTCAAAAATCTCGATACCCAAAATTTTCTTCAATAAACTAATTAAGTAAACATTTGAAGAGATAGTGAGATGAATGAAACTATGACACCAATATTTTGATAGAAGGAATTAGTAGTGAAGGAGGATGGATAGGCAATGGTGGAGAAGGAAAATGGGTAGGCAGTGGTGGTGACTGCATATAGGGAGGCAATAGTGATGATTGTGAATAGGTAGGTAACAATAGCTGTAGTTGTGGGTGGATGGAATAAAAAATAGGTTTTTTGTGGAGGTTAGGTAGTTGATGGAAAGGAGGATATAGCAAAGGATTAGGAGAAAGTAAAGAATAATGGATAGAAGGGAGTAGATCAGCTAGAAAGGAAAGCTCTCTCTAATTAGTTTGATCAATATTTAGGGTGGGAGATTTTAGTAGAAGATAAAAGCTATTATAAAAGAGGTGTATGTTTAAGGAAATAGGGGATGAAATTACCAATAAGTTTGGCTAGGGTTTTGACCAAAGATCTAGTGTATTCTAATTGTAAGAATATCTCTAACCCATATCATTCATGTGGAGTTTTTTTCAAAGATTTCATTCTCAAGGCTCAGCTTGATTCAAACCCTATTCTTAAATCCAAAAGTTAGATCTCTTCAAAAAATTTAGTGATGGAAGCAAAAGTGGGGATGGATGGTTCAAATGGGATTATAGAAGCTAAACTATCACAAAAAATAACCAAGGAAATGGATTGCCTAGGTGATGTTCCTTTGCTTTTCTCTAAAATGTCCCCTGTATTAGAAATTTTAGATTATGAGCTCTAAGTGATAGGTTTGGGAAGGGGGAAGAATTATTTAATTGGAAGGTGTATAGGAAAATACCCTTCATTTGAATTTTTGTTACAATGGTTAAAATAAACATGGACTTCTCTAAAAACTCCTTATCTTTCAATGTTATCTAATGGTTTTATTTCTTTTATTTCAATTTACATAAGAGAGATATTTTGTCTGGTAGAATGGGACATGGTTTATTGGTAGTTAGGGGGTGTTTTTATATCCCTAGGCCCCGTTTTTATTTAGCTATTATGGTTATCTATCAAGATCTGGTATGGGTAAGGTTTTATAATCTTCCTTTAGCCTTGCGAGATCTTGGTCTTTTTAAAATTTTGGTTAGCAAACTGGGAGTTTTTGTTAAAATTAATGAATCCATTGAGTTAGATCTAAACTTTGTCAGGCTATATGTTATGATGGATTTATCTAAACCTCTGCACCATTATATTCATATTTATTCTTCCTTTGGAATTTAGACTCAGTTTATTAATTTTGAAGGTCTTCCCTTTTGATGTTTCAAATGTAATAAAGTTGATCATAAGATTTATTCTTTCCTCAATAAAGGTTTTAAAGGAATCCCATGCAATAATTTTGAAGAAATGGGTGATAAATATTGGCTATCCAAACCATGATTTGGTTCATAGCTTGTTGGCATATACAAAAACCACTTCAGTTGAATAACCTTCTTCATCATATCAGGAAGTTCATATTAGTCCTCAGCTAGGGTAGGATTTTATGGCAGTGAAAGATCTCTTCAATAAGGAAAAAGGGTAGCATTTTATTCCCAATATGGAAGAGATTGAGAATCCATAGAATTTTGGATCAGAGGAAAGTTCCCAAAAGAACATTTTTATAAAATAAGAAGAGGAATGATGGGAGGAAGAAGGAGAAGAGATGATTATTAAAGATCATATATAGATAGCCCAACATCCTTATGAGTTAAAGACTCCAAACTATGGTAAGAAGGGAAAAGAGGCAAGAAAATGGAAGCAAAAATATTACAACTTGATGTAATGAACTCCATCAATAGTGGTACTCGATGGATGATGGAATCCTTGATCTCTAGTAGGGTCAAGCATCTACTTGTATCTAAAGGATGAGATGAATTTGGGGTCTTTCTTATTTAGAGAATCTTGTTGATTGGTTTTTATTTCTTTTTTTGGGGATTTTTAACTATTTACTTTAGGTTAAGTTTTATTTTTGATAGTTATAGATTTATGCATGGGTTTTTGGGTTTTTTAGCTTATATATTTTTAATTTGAATTTTATTTTTACCTTTTTGGGAGATTGGGCATCTTGTTGTGCCCTAGAACTAGTTTTGGCTCTAGTCAAAAGCTAATATCTAGCAAAAAAAAAGTGTTGTATTGAATAGATAAAGCATTGAATCACATAATTAGTATGTGCACAATATTGATCATGGAATTATAGATATATAGAATTAGATACTTAGTGGTACATGATAGGCATCATGGTTCCATAGTATTAATTAAAAAACATTTAAGAAAAGTCACACAATGTCATGCAATAAGGCAAAAATATCGAATCCAAGGGACATGTATGATGTCACAAAGAGTTAGAAAGCATGTATAAATGTCACACATAAGGCCCAAAGGATGAATACAAGGGGAATGTGAATGTTGCACAAATATAGGAGGTCAGGGGCCAACACACAAGGCATGATGAATCCATACATGAAATAAGGTGTAAGTTGAACATACACAAGGCCAAGGGCTACATACAATAAGCAAACAAATTGAAATATGTTATGTGATGAAACAAGACTCTAAAATAAGCATAGAGAAACTAAAAGTGATAAATTTTGAGCACATGTATATATGTTCATATTTGGTAAATAAAATATTCATTATGGAACATGTAAAGTATGGATGAAAATGAGACATATTTTTGTTATATCTCGACATGGAAAAGAGGTGTTAGATGAATAAAACTTGTAAGAGTGTTCATATAGAACAATAATATGCCTCCAACTAAGCAAGGTTGTTGGGTATTAAGTTATACCAGCATTAAAACCATGAAAATTATACCTTAATCTTAAAATATGAAAGATATTTGAGAGTGTTATCTTCTCTGGATCAAAAACTATAAAAGAAGTCCCTGTGACTATGTTCTAGTTTGAAAGAGAATTAAAAAATACACAAGGACAAGAATCCAGAAGAGGATAAGGATATAGTGTGTTATTGTCTAAATATAGTGTTTTATTAATTGACTATATGCAAAAAATATTAATCATGACCTCTTCTTCTATGTATGAATATTGGTTGTTTTCATAGAAATGTGTCTTGTTGCACACTCAGATACCTTGTGATAATAATTATGTGTTGAAAATGTAATGAAATATGTTATATAACTAAATATTTATATATATATATAACATGAAAGCATGCTTAGAGGTCCTGGTTTTAATTTCTTTTTGTATATATTTTGATTTTTTGTAATTTTTAGCATGAATGAATACTTTTGTATTTTTTCCAAATTTTAAGAATAAAACATAAATTAAAAGTTAGAAAACTATCTATATGAAATAATGATACATATGCATAACATTCATGGGATTTTGACAGGTTTTTATTCAAGTGTAGCTAGATGATAAACTCTAGAACCACTTTTCAATGACTAAAAATGGTCCTAACCAATTTAGCTTAATTTTTCTTTTATTTTATTTATCAACATTTTTTTTTTTTAAATTTTCTTTGAGTATAGGGTCACCAATTTAATATTCTCTATGATAAAATTTCTTATCGTATGCTCATGTAATGTGTATTTGATAAACTTTTAAATGTTCAAGATCTTGTATATATTTGTTATCAAGCATTTCTAATTCATGTAGGTGATTTTCATGATATTAATTATCTTTGATAATGTCCTTCAAGGATACATATAAGGATGTTATTTATATTTTGAGAGGAATTACCACTTTTGTACCATAAACAAGAGAGTAGGGTATGGTTTTAGTTGGTTTACAAACACTTATGTGATATTCCCAAAGAGCATAGATGATCTGATTATGCTAATCCTGACCATGTTTTGTAATAAATTTTCTTAATATATTAAAAATTATATTATTATTTTCCTTAGCTTTCCCATTTTTTAATGGATAATGAGTAGAGAAAGAATGTCAAATTGTAAACTTATCTCAAAATATTTTCACAATTTAATTTTTGAAAGAGGAGCCATTATCCATGATGAATTCAGAAGGTAACCCAAATCATGCAATGATATGTGTAAGGATAAAGTTACAAATAAATTCACCTTTAGTATATTGTAATTGGATAGCTTCAACCCATTTTTTTTAATATTTAGTAGTAGTAATGATAAATTTATGTCATTTAGAGGATTAAGGATTTAATTTGCCAATTATATCAAATCCCCAAACGTAAAAAATCCATAGAGATACTATATGTTATAAATCATTAGATGGTGAATTATTAAGATTAATATGTTTTGACATTGAGAGCATAATTTAACATGTGCATGGTACTCATTATCCATTGTGGGCTAATAATATCTTTGGAAAAAGATTGTATAAGACATTATTTTCCACAAAAATTACCACAACATTCATTATCATGTACTTAAAATATGGTTTTTTGGGCTTCAATATGATTTAGAAATCATAAGAGTTGTCCATTTGAAAATAAACCCACCAATGAGTAAATAATGCATGGCTTGAAGTTGTGAACAATTTTTATCTTCCTATGTGATATTTTTAGGGAATATACAGTTATAGAGATAATTATATATGTTGGTATACCATTCAATATTATCCACACTTCGAGTAACTAAAATCACTTCTATCATATTGATGATATACATTTCTACTAAAGGATTTCATATTTTTTGGATGGTAAACATTATATGATCATCATTAATATCGATTGGAATTAAAAAGTAGTACTAGTCATTGCATCAACATGGTGATTATATTTTTGAGGAATATTTTAAATGGAAAAAGGAGAGAATAATGTTATTATTCATTGGACCATATCTTTGTAAGGAATAAGCTTATCTTTTTTTCTTTGATAAATATTGAGGAGTTTACTAATAACAAGTTATGAGTCTCCATATACACGTAAAGATTGGAAATTAAAATTTTATGTTTTTAATAAACCAAGAATGAGAGATTATATTTGGAAATATTATTGATGCATGTAAATCCTAAGTGAAGAGTGAAGGGTGTAGGAAAACCATGAGGAGTAATGAATACAATTCCCACACCAACCCATGTGGAACATTTAGACCCATAAAAATACATGATACAATTATCATTATCAATGTTATAAGATGTGATTTCATCTCAAAATTTAGCAGTGAATGGCATTAAATCTCGTAATGGAGTGGTAGTTGATTGATTAGCAATAACTTATCCTTTTAATATATTTTTGTGAAAAGAAGTTTACGTTTAACTCAGTGGGAAGCATTACCCACTTTTCTATGTGTACTTATAGATGGATTTTAGCCTTAAGATATCAAAGTGGATCCATTTTAGTAGTAACATGAGTCTCATTTTGAATTAAATAATGTCACAATTTTTGGGTAGCAAAAACAAGGGATAAACACAAAATTTCAATGGTAGTATAATTTTTATCATAATCAATAAGTGTGTGACTAATATAATAGATAACACACTCATGATTATTATCATCATGTTGTGCAAGAAAAACACCCAAGGCATGATCAGTAGCTGACATATTAAAAAAAAATAGGTTTATCCAAAATAGGATCCATGAGGACTAATGGATTCAGAAGGTATTCCTTAAGTGCATAAAAACTTTGTTGGAAAATTTCATCCATTAAAATTTGGTATCTTTCTTAGGTAAAAGTGTAAAATATATCATTTTATCTTCCAATTGAGCCAAAAAACATTGTATAGCTTAAATGTGACCTTGTAAACATTAAAGTTGTTTAAGGTTAGTTGGTGGTGGGATATCTATTATACTTTTTACTTTCTTAAGGTCAACTTTGATACCTCTTTGAGAGATAATAAAACTCATTATTTTTCATTTTGTGCCCCAAATATGCACTTTATGATATTTAAATGCATATTATACTTCTTCATTATTTTAAATATTTATCGTAAATCAATAACATGGTCTTATTAATGTTCGGATTTTTATAATAAATCATCCACATAATCCTTAAAAATATTATGAGTGTAATCATGAAAAATATGAGTCATGGCTTGTTGATAAGTATCTCCCATGATTTTTAATCTAAATGGAATGACAGTATTAAAAAATGTTATCCATGGTGTGATAGATGATGTCTTTTCTTAATCAGCAGTATTAATCTTAATTTGGTTATATCTAGAAAAACCATCCATAAATGATAGCATTTCATAACCTACTATGGAATCCATAATCATATTTATGTTTTGAATTGGATCTTTGGGGAAAGATTTGTTGAGATATCAATAATTCATACAGCATTGAATGTCTCAATTAGGCTTTGTTATTGGTAAATTATTAGAAACTCATTTAATGAACAAATCCAGCATTTAAAAATCTTTCAACTTCACTTTTGATTTAAAAAACCAACTTTTAAATGCATCTTTATTATCTTTTGTCTAACTAGTTTTATATTAGGATATAAGATAATGTTATGCATGGCTACATCAGGATCAATACCAAGCATATTTTTGTATGCCCATGCAAATAATTTGCGGAAATCATGTAAAGTTGTTAAACATATTTTCCTTCATCATCTTGTAACATGGTGGCTAATAGTCCTAATTGTGGGTCATTTTTAGTTCCAAACTAAAATTTAATTATTTATTTATTACGTAATGCTAATCTAAATTCCATAAATTGAGTAGTAGGGATACTATTAGGACCATCTAATTGTGTTTATGGTATAGACTTGTCACTTTCTTTGAAATAAGTGTGTGCATTGGTTTCACAAGGGAATTGTTTCTTCTGATGAAAAGAAGTGATATCTTCAAATGTACCTAGGTATTTCAAAAGAGATTCATCATTTGAAAATTCATCTAATGTTAATATTTTAGGTGAAATGTTATAATCAAATAGCTAAGGGTATATTAATGATAATTGTGATATAAGGTTGTTTTGAGCATGAAGTACAAAACACTATTTAGTAGCAGATATAAATGTGGATGACTAATTAGCATGACAATGTATATGAAGATAAAACATATGATTATAACCAATGCCTTCTCTAATTGTTATAGTAGATTTTCAATTTTTCTTTAATTTAATTAACTTACTAAAAAATTAATGAAATTGTAGGGTTTATGAAGAATACCTAGAGATATGGAGATGGTTGCACACCCCTTTGAATCCAGTAGATGAGGGAACTTCTTTTTGTCTTGTAATAACAACCTACACACAAGAAGACAATTTGGACAAAATGGATTAATAGATAGGTGAGTTGCCTAGTTAGGAACCAGTCCCAATAAGTTATGAACTTCAATTGGATTTCAGCTCATTGTTTTCAAAATTAAGTGGACAATACTAATAAATCAAAATAGATCATGCTAAATATCTTTGACAAGATAAATGTATACATATTATTTAAGATAGATGGATAAGATAAACAAGATAAATAGATGTAGATGGTCAAGATTAAGAGATATAGATATTTTGATTAAGATTAATTCAAGTTGTTAAAATAAGCTCAGGTTTTAAAATAGAATAATAAAAATAAAAAGATTGATCAATGACTATTCTAAAAAATAGTGTCGATTCAGATGAATCAATTATCATTTTGATAAATAGGCAATGATTCAGATGAATCGGTGATGATTCTATATGGATGGATAGAAATTTGAGTAAAAGGGATTAAAGAGAGATCTTAAAGGATATAAGATGGTTTTAGATGGATAAGGATGCTCTAGGGACAAAATGGATGTTCATCAAAGATAACAAGGCAAAATGAATAGAACAGAGAATAATAACAAAGATATTAATAAAAATAAATAAGCTTACCCAGACTGCACTACCATCCTTCAATGGGGTTGAGATGGATATTTTAAATTATAAGATTTTTGAAGGATAATAAGGTATTTGTTTAAAATGGAGATTCCATGCAGCATCAGCAACATAGGTAATGGGAATTTCATTAGCATTTTTCTAGTCAAAATTGCATTCCTTACAAATAAAAATATGAAGATTTATATAATTGATGTCAATCTATGAAAATCCAGCATAGATCATGGGAAAATCATTACCGATTCACCTTTTTTAGGCTTAAGTGAGATTTGATTAATTTCAACCATGTCTTAAGCTTGATAAATGTAACCTAAAGTTGTTGCATGGGTTTTAGATTACAAGGGAGGTTGTTAAGGGTATTATTTATTTTATTATAATGTATTTTATTTAGATATTTTAGGATTATGGGTAGTTAAAAGAATTATAATGGTAACTATTAAAAGTAATTACCATAGGTGAAATAGGTAGTATATACATAAAATTAACATTCAAGTATAAGTTTACATTTATATATAGACATTTAATTCCTTATACTTTAAGTTATATTTTATGTATATACTTTCAAGATGTTTGAGATGGGTTTCAGACCTTTAGGAGTTATGATGCAAATTATAGGTTTTGGAGGATTCTACCATATCTTAGACTTAACCTATTTTAAGATTTTAGGATATTAGACTTAGCCTATTTCAATATTTTAGGGTATTAGACTCATCCATAATGCACATGTCATAAGATACTTATGGTGCATAATTCTAGTGTCTACACTACCTTCTTTAATAATAGGTAAAATATGATCAACTATACCTTGAGAATGACTACCTAATCCTTGACCTATTATATATTTATATTTTTTTAATTATTTAAATATAAATCCATATTGATTAAAAGGATAGGAAATTCCCATCAAATGTGTTTCAAGTAAAGGAGCCTCAATGCATGGATTAAATAATGGTGTGTCTAAAGAGCAAGGTTGCATATATAGAATATAAAAATTTAAAGGATACACCTGGGAATAATACTTGAAAGGTTCCTAATCTATTGTGCATGTATATATGTACCCTTAATAACTAAATTTAAAACATGAATGTAAAGTTTAAGGAATAACATTCATATCATGAATCCAACATCATCCTAATAACAAGTTATAATGAAGGTCATTAGGCATAACTTGGAAAAATGTAGCAAGGTTACATGAGCTTAAGATGATGTTCAATGTGATATACCCAAGTACTTAATGTGGGATATTTTCAAGTCCATAAATATTCATATCTGAATGGGTGAGATCATTTTCCATTATGCCTAACAAATTTAAGAAGGATATATTACAAATTTTCTATCCATATAATTTATCTACATTTGACCACTTTATTTTGTATAAAAACTTGAATATACAAGGGTAAATAGTGGTTGATAATATGGCATGGGGGTAGATCTTCCTTTTCAAAGTAAATTATCTCATTAGTCCATCAA
Source organism: Torreya grandis (assembly GCA_037957365.1). Lineage (NCBI taxonomy): Eukaryota > Viridiplantae > Streptophyta > Pinopsida > Cupressales > Taxaceae > Torreya > Torreya grandis. Next base: position 3,664,583 of record JARHVA010000442.1, read on the forward strand.
ATAGGATTTATGATAGAATCTACATAAGAAGGTTTAGAACTTTTTTTCAAGGAGTAGTTTATAAAGCTTCATATAAAATATCCTTGTACATTGGTGTCTGGTACAACTCAAAGAGGGAAATTTTCACATTGGTATTTTTTAGTTGATATAAATATCAAATCCTCTTATTTGATTAACTTTCCCAAGTGAGGGAGGATGTGTCTATATTTATACCTCATCTAGGATGAACAACATGAACATTAGATTCAACATTATAATAAAATTACCCAGTTTTTTAGGGAAGATATTCAAAGGTAACCTTCAAAAAATCATTATATGTAAGTATATGGTGTGCATATTTGGTTGCATTGTGAAATAAAAGAGAGTATTTTATAATAAATTAAACAAGGCTATGTACTATATAAAAAAAAATTAATGAACCCATCAATGGTAATTAAAAGGTAAGACTATTATTCTAGTGTTTTAAAATTAATTAAGAGAATTATAACTATGTATACAAAATCAAGAAAATCTACAGTGTAAGTAAATAATATAAGCAAAAATGAGTATAATGGGTGATCTAGGAAAGGGTTTGAATGATTTATAGGCTCTTATATATACTTTCTCATTCATTGATTAGTGTCAGTCCAATATTTCATAGCACTAACTATAGAGGTAGAACCATGCATGTAACCCACTAGACTCGGTTTTAAAGGTAAGTTGAGAGTAACTTGTCTACGTGATACACTCCCTTTAAGATAAATTAGATAGATAAAATAGTCTTCTTATTATTGTAAACAAATTATCCTATATATTTATGAAATACTATGAAGTAAGTGAAAATTAAAGTTTGTGGTTAGCTATGTACTATGGCTATGAGTATTGGAGTAAAACCCTTCATGCCATAATGCCTATAAATAGAACACCATCTAACACTTCACAATAGTAGATAAATAGTTTAAAAACTATCGAAACATAATTTTTAAAACAAGTAAAATCAAATAAAAAATAAAGTGAAAGATTTTTGTGTATAGAAGTCAACAAAATTCAACTTGATGTCAAAAGAAGAGGCTCTGAGTTAAAATTTATATAAAAAAAATTTAGTGTCAAATTATTCCAAGGTTAAAAAAATTGAATCATTATGTTATAAATAATCCAAGATAGATGATTTTATTTTTTTATTGTCATGTATTTATAGAATTAAATTGAAATCCTAGATAAAATGAATAAGCAACGAGTAGTGTTTGAAATGAAATGTGGGTTCACCAAAATGTTTACACTATAATTACCTAGAATAAAAAATTAACTCTCATTGGAAGTGTACACTATTAAAATCTGATTTAGGAATTTAAATAATATATAATACAATAAATACATAGATATATATAATTTACATAAGTTATAAATTACTAAAAATGGAAATTAGGGTTAGGGTTAGAGATATGTCCTTGCAAGTTGATTTAATTCAAAATTATGTTATTCATTTGCTAAAAGTGATTGTCTATAACTATCTATAATAAATTTCAAACATGGATTTAATAAAAAAACAAGGATCTACTATATATAAGGATAGTGATACAGAAGATGAACAAGGTTGTTATTTATTACTATAACTTTGTCCAGATAGATTGTGTACTAGATCTAAAAATTTGGGCTTATTTTCCCCTATTTGTATACTATCTGATTCAGTGTGGAGATTGTTTGTATGTATATATGAGCTAAAAAATCAAAAAGCTAACCTACACAATTACACAATATAAGATCAAATATGAAATAGGAAAAAAAGTGGTGAAGTGGGATATGACTGAGCTATATTTAGAAAACCTTTTATTGACTGAGTGTTGCCTACATAGTCCAAGTGGACCTTGGGTCAATGTAGTTATCCCTTTATAAAATATCATATTGATGCAACTAGTAAATTCTATTATAATGCTTGATAAAATAATGTCCTCAACCTATAATAAAATAATGTTAACTTGGACAATGACTAAAATACTAAAGTAGAATTGTAGTGGGGCTCTTTGTTGAATAGATAGATGCTTTTGAAATTTCCTTTATAAGATATTACTATATATATTAGCTAATGGTCTCAAGTATGAGACTTGATTTGATTTTATAGGTAAATCTTTCAAATGTTTATGATAACCACCCTATTAGTTTGCATAGGATAACTATTATAAAGCATGTCATTTTGAAAAGATGACCATTAGATCACTATGGAAAAAGACACATTATAGGGCAAGGACACAGTACATCTTTGTATAATAGTGCATCCCTATACATAAAGAATAAATACTTATGAAATCAAATTGATGGTGAATTACATGTTGAATATGGATGAATATGGAAGTCTTGGAGATATGCACAGTAATTACAAGACTAAAGGTTATGGTTTATTGAAATGGAAAATTGACCAACCAAGGTAAGGATGTTGAAGTCAAGCATTATCAAGCATTTATTGATTAAATTTAGGTGTCTATAATTATTATGAAATTAATTATTTTTAATCTCTTTTTGTAAACACTCATTTTTTGCCACTTTTGTGTCTAAACTAGGAGTCAAATAAATATCTAGAAAATGACATAATTTAAGCCTACAAATCACCTGGATTGCCCAGATTCATCCACATAAGGGATTTAATTGCTTATAAATGTGTCTAAGATTATTTACTTGGGGTATTAACCTATATGCACTAATAACCTAGCTTGGATTCAACCCTAGTCAAAATTCAACCTAGCATATTGACATTCTTGGCATGTTGATCTATTAATGCAAAATATTTAAAACAATTCATAAAAATCCAAAAATCACTAAGCACTATTAATTAAAAATAAAATTTCAATTGCCTTGCTTAAGCAAAAATTCCAAGTTCAATTAGTGAAATACATTTATCTAAAAAAGGAACTATACGACAAATATGAGGTCAAAGTCAAGAGAGCTAATAAAATATTTTATTGATTCCTAAAATTTAAGAAAAGGTGAGTCACATAAACATCTTCTATGATTTTTCATGGCTCATAAACATTTAAAAATGAGTTTTCAAGATTTCATGATTGTTTTGACCCAATCTAGGATTAACCTAACTCAACCTAGGTTATTTTAGACTCAACCAAAGTTAGAACTAAACCTAACCTCCCTAGGGTTAGAGTTGGTTTTGAGACCTATAAGTACAAGTACCCTCACTGTACCCAAATTTTTTGAGACCTATAAATACAAGTACCCTCACTATACCCAAACAAGCTTTTAAGTGTAAGGTTATTCTATAGGAATGCCTTCAAGAAGCCATCAAAGTAATGTTATAATTTAAATGATATCAAGCTTCATGCCAAGCCAAGAAAATCTAAGTAAAGCTACATATGGCTATTAGATAAGTGCTACCAAAATGGATAAAGCATTGATCAAAGTCTCTAATGTCATAGAATAAGCAAAAACATCTTCTATGCCAACAATTAGACACTAATTTTGACAAGGGAGGTAAAATTGTTGTATGTTTTTATCTCTTATTTGTGGTTTTATTCATTTTGTTATACTCCCCCTAGTACTTAGGGTAAGAGAGATTTAGTTTCATTACATTTTTATACTTGGATTTTTTCTAGATTCACTAACAAGAAACTAATGACCTTTGGTTGCTTTTTGGACTTCTAAGATACATAATGTCCTACCGGGAATGCTATTATGTATCTTAAGAGTCCAAAGAGAAAAAAAAGGTCATTATTTCCTTCATAGTGAATCTCAATAAAATACCAGTATGAAAATTCAATTAAACTACCTCTCTTGCCTAAATACTAGGGGGAGCATAACACAATGAATAAAACCACAAATAAGAGATAAAAACATACAAATATTTTACCTTTCTTGTCAACATTAGTATCCACTTGTTAGCATAAAAGATGTTATTGCTAAATTTATGGAATTAGAGACTTTGATCAATGTTTTCTCCATATTGGTATCACTTCTTTAATGGCCACATGTGGCTTTGCTTGGCTTGGTTTGGATTGGCTTGGTGTGAAGCTTGATATCAATTTGACATTATAACATTATATTGATGTCTTGTTGAAGGAATTATTATAAAATAACCTTACACAAAAAATATTATTTGGGGAACTTATATTTATAGGTCTCAAAACTTACTCTAACCCTAGGGAGGTTAGGTTTAGTTCTAAATTTGGTTGAGTCTAAAATAACCTAAGTTGAGTTAGGTTAACCCTAGGTTGGGTCAAAACAATCATGAAGTCTTAAAAACTCATTTTTAGATATTTATGATCCATGATAACTCATATAATATATTTATGAGGTTGTGATTCACATTTTCTTTAATTTTAGGAATTAATAAAAAAAAATTATTAGCTCTCTTGACTTTGACCTCATATTTGTTGAATAATTCTTTTTTTTAGATAAATGTATTTCACTAGTTCAACTTAGGATTTTTGCTTAATCAAGGTGATTGAGATTTGGTTTTTAATTAATATTACTTAGTGATTTTTGGATTTTTATGAATTATTTACAATGTTTTGCATTAATAGATCAACAAGCCAAGAATGTCAATTTGCTAGGTCATAATTTGACTAGGGTTGAATCCAAGCTAGTTTATTAGTGTATACAAGGTAATACCCTAAGTAAGAAAGCCTATACATGTTTATGGGCAATGAAATTCCTTATACATACAAATTTGGGTAATCTATGTGATTTTTAGGCTTAAATTACATCTTTTTCTAGAATTTGATCTAACTCCCAGTTTAGACACAAAAGTGGAAAAAATTGAGTGTCTAAAACATACACCCTTGTCAAATTAGAATAATCAATTTAAGTATTTTACATTTATATGTATGTTTGAATGTCATATCTATCATTATGAACCCCACTGTCAAATAAATTTGAAATCATTAAAAAGGAATAAAATATTATAAGTGTATATAGGAAAAATAGATGACTTGATAATGGTCAAATAAATAAATAACCACATAACATGATGTATAATTATATTTTTTAAGGGGTGTTTCCTATTTTTTGTTGTATGTTCTCTTCCTTGTCATTGACTGATTTCAGCATTTTTGCTGACTAATCTTCCTTTGTCTTATTGCTAGGTGATTTTTTCTCTTTGGTTCTCTCTAGTTAAGCTGTCTCATCACTTTGGTGATTGAGAATTAATTTTTTGGTGTTATTTTATATGGGTAATATGCCACCTATTTCATCTCAACACTAGTTTGGAGCTCTAGTTAATATAAAATTTCCCCTCTAGAGGTTCATAGCTATGCCTAAAAGCATTTATCCCTAACAAAAAAATAAAGAACAAACCACACAAAAGAAACCATGAGGAATTTTTGGGGAAAAAATAGGTTTATAATTATGTCACTATATAAAAAAAAACCTATAAATTATTTTTAAAATAAGTGTACCCTTTGATTTTTAGACTAATTTACTAGAAAATAGTAAAACACAAACTCAAAAAATTTGTATAAAAATTTTGACGAACAAAATTAGGTTTTTTATCCAAATAAAACAACTAAAAAAATCTCTAATAATTTATAAAATATATTCATTTTAAATTAAAAAAACTAATAGAATAATCCCTAAGAGGTGACCAGTCATGAAACCCCAGGGCAAAATAGAAAAAACCATTAAATTTGTAGTTATGAATATGGAAATAATTAGGAGATTAGGTATTAAAATCAAACCACATGGCAAAAATATAAAACCCTATAAATAAATATTAAACCCTAAGTAAAACCTAGGGTTTTGTTATATTCTAGATAATATGTGAGTTCACTAATATGTTTTTCTAGATATTAAAATCTAGTCTTTGGTACTTGACAATGATAAGCTTGACACACATTTACCACACATGACTTAAACACTCAATCAAGGTCCTATTCATCATCCTCTCACACTTGCATGATATTTTATGAGTCAACCCTTCCCTTTTGTTGTTAAACATGTACATGAAGCTCATTGTCTATTTCAAACCTGTTAAATATCCTACATAATCATCTCTAGACTTTTAATTTAGTTTACCTAACAAAGGTCTATTCTACCACACTAGTTAATACCACCAATTAATACTTACTGGCCTGGATAGAATTGTCCCACTTCCAATTATACCTAGTTTCTAAAATCAAACTCATCCTTAATGTTTCCACATAATCCTAGCATGTTAGTGGCATGAGGAATTATTCTATTGGATCTATATATAAACAAATCAAGATCTCATTCAAAATGGAATCAGCACTTATCTATTATACATTGAGACACTATTGCACACTAATAAAATATATATTATTCTTCTTAAATTATAAATGTATCATGAGGATCAGTCACAATCCAAGTTAAAGCAAACATTTTCAAGTATCAAGATTAATCATTAGTTGCATACATATAGTGAAAGAGCATAAATTCACAAACACACTAGGTGAGAGAACTATGTGTGGTTTGATTTCCCTCTTTGGAGTATTGGATACATAGGTAGTGACCAATCATTAGGTGGGGGTGTTTGGGGATAGTTTATCCCATTAACTTCCCCTATTTTTATCAATTTCTAGCCTTCACAAACACATATAATATTTTAAGGCAAAGGAGGTTAATTTTTGGGTCTGTGTGTGTCATCAAGGTTTGAGATCATAAATAGAAAGGAAGAAAATAAAGTCATAGGTGACCATATAGTCACTATGTCATACATCTCTATAGGTTGGAATCAATTGAAAATACTAACCCTATCCTAAAAAACCCACTAGTGTAGATATAAATTTAGCTATAGAATTGAGTGAACCACATGAGTGTTTATCCCTAATTTTCACCTCTAGAATACAGTCACAATCAAATGGTCAACCATAAAAGATATGTATTGTGATCTCTTTATTACTTTCCATATTTAGCATAAGCCCTTGTCAAATTAGAAGAATCAATTTAAGTATTTTACATTCTATAATCACCTAAAAGTGTTAATTGGATGCTAAGAGTATCACTTGAGTTACCCTATCCCTAAGCTTGCCATAAACCTATTCTAAAGATTTAGACTCATATTTACAACCATTCAGTAGACCTTGTTCACTTACATCTAGTCAAGACATAGTCCTTGAACTTTTACCTTTGACCGCAATCCAACTTTCCAAGAATTCTATAAAAAGGACATTAGTACCATATTTGGGACACTATAACCACATGGTGTTAGCATCCCCAACTGGGCGTTAATGACCTTAGCCCTAGCTCTTCCCAATAGATATTTTTCAAATGTGTGCCCCTCTTAACATTAGCCTAAGCTCATTTTATTATCCACATAAGTAACAAAATGCCATAAATACAAGTTTATTCCACCTCTATTCACTAGATTAAAAATAGATGCAAAATTTATTCAAACCAAAGACAAATTTTTTAAAAATCAAAGTACATTATCCTTAATTTTACGCTAATTTTTGCATACTACCTTATATAGTAACCCTAAGTCTAGTTTTCAAGCATTCTAAATCTCAATCACTTTTAAGGCATCAAAGGCCACTCTCAATCTATCATTCACTTGGACATACATTAAGTACTAGGTGGGAGAACTACATCAAACTTGATCCCTCTTTGGGATATTAGTATGTAGGCAACTCTCTACACAATGGGGTGTTGAGGATGTCCAATCCATCCTACTAACACACTCAAATCTTTCTCATATCATACTTGTAAAGAGAACTAGGGTTTGTACATCAAATCAAGATTTTTAGGTAGAATACATAGCTACAATATTTGATCATATAGGTGCACAACATATACACATAGGCACAAGTGCTCCCCAAAAATAATAACAACCCCATAAAGAGGACATTAGCACCACATAGATGACACTACACATGGATGGTGTTACTATCCAAAGTGGGTGTTATTTTCTAGTGAATAGATAGAAATTAGAATCCTACTTGCGACACTGAGAAATACTTAGATCTCAAGTTTTAGAATGCAAATCATTCACGATAATGTACTTTCAACTAACTCTACATTTCTCTCTATTTATTGCTATTAATAGAACTTTATTTAAGGTCAAATTTATTTACAAATTAGTAGGTTAATTATTTCAATTCATTTAACTTATTTAGGCATCTCAACCCCTTAACCATAGGTAATTAATCATGTAAAACCCTAAACAGTTAAATCATATGGTTAACACATCTAACTTTGAGTATTGCATAAATCCCTAGCTTGCATTAATTCTTATTTTTGTGAAATAAATTTAGGGTCACATACTTCTAATTTTTTTATTTTATTTAGACAACCTAGCTAAATAAAATCAATTTTGCATTAGGGTTTCAATTTATTTTATATCTAGCTTAAATTATTAAAAAGAAACCCTAGCTTCCAAAACCATAACCCTAGACACACTTAGGGTTTATATCCTTTTTCTATATACTAGTTTTAATTCTTAAAATATTCCAATTTGTTGCAATATATAAATTTTCAAATCTTTCATAGATTACCATTCTTAAGAATTCTAATATATACAAAACTTGTTTTCCTACCTTTAACCTAAAATGGCATAATTTAACAACAGATTTGATGAAACTAATAAGCATCAATTATAATAATTTATGTCTAAACATAAGGATATACAATATGATTTCATAAACATTCTTTAAGAGGAAATATAAAATAACAACAATGGTCAATCATCAACCCCTCCAATTAATGATGTTGTTATACCTTTAGTGGGTCCCACTCAACCAACTCAGATAACACAACCAAAACTTTTTATTTAACCATCAGTGATAACTACTCCACTTATGGCTAGTTCTTCTCCTCATAATGTATAATCCCTCATGCAGCAAGTTCTTTCTCTGTAATATAAGGTGTTACATCTCAATTAAGGAGAAGTTAAGCCTTCACACGCCTTGGATTCCAACATTATATTACATACACCATTGGCACATCACATTGTGACAACTCCTTTTCCATATACTTTCATAGCACCCAAGCTCACATTATATGATGGCAAGGGTGACCTAGAGCATCACCTTAGAGCCTTTCACATATCATGCTCTAACTATGTGTCCAATGATTGGCTTCTTATAAATATCTTTCCATGTAGTCTCAAGGATTATGTCTTACAGTGGTTCTATGATTTTCTTGACCAATCTGCCATGGAATTCAATCATTTAGAAGATATGTTCCTAGATCACTTCTCTATCAACATCAATGACAATATATCATATGCACAAGTGGTATAGTTCAGGGAAAATTCAAATGATCCCATAGCCAATTATGTCTTATGGTACAAGACAATCTTATCAAAATTAATAATCCCCATGGTAGATAGAGAGATTAAAGGTATATTCAAATATATTATACTACCAACACTACATGAATCAATATTATTCAAGAAGATTCCCACATTTACAGATATGTGCCACATAATTAAGGAACAAGAGGTTAAACTTTTAGCAATGGGAAAACTCAAGTACACAAATGGATCCAATTCAGCTATTAATAGTTCAAGTAAACCTCTATATAAATTCAAGACCATAGAGATTAAATTAAATCAAAAGATAATAGTCAACATAGCTTGAAAGACTTCTAGATTGGTTTTATCAACTCCTTAGCACAGAGTATTTATTAATCTGCCAGGATCACCAATGTAAGTTTTAAAATAATTATTTGAATGCAATGTCATATCTCTCCCTCTCATTAAAGAGGTTGATATGACACATCATATTCCAAATATTTATGATTCAAATGCATTATGTGAGAATCATCGAGCACTACGCCACACCAAAAATAGATGCATTAGCTTGAATCATAAGATATAAGACCTTATTAAGGCAAACATGATTAATGTGGACACACCCATTGAGACACCAAAACACTAAATAAAAGCACAGGCACTTAAAATATTTTTGGATCATTTTCCTAAGAATATAGCTAATGAGGCATGGGCACATCATGTGTTCATTATATATATCAAGCTCATCCACCATAAGCCTCCTATCACATAGTTAAAGAAGAGACACATCCCTTACATAATATTATCAGCATATCATTATAGGTATAATCACTAAGAGGGGGGGTGAATCAATGGTGAAAAATAATTTAATTCAATTTTTAAACACTTAACCATTCAATGCAACCATTCATGAAGCATATAATATGTTTATAGCATTGAATCAATGAAGATAATGCAAGATCACACATATAACATAAGATCTATATGGGAAACCCTCTTGAGGAATAAACCCCACTCTCAAGCCTACAAACACATGAACTTCTTATCCTATAAGATGATTACAAACATGAGATTGGTCAAGTCCTTCTGACCATAATTTAATGAAACACATGTTTCACAAGGAGCACCTACCCCTATGATAATCAAGCCCTTCTAACCACCTGTTGGTCAAGTCCTTCTAATTAGCTTTAGTGAAACACCTATTTCACAAGGAACACCTACCCCTAAGATGATCAAGTCCTTCTGACCAACTATTGATCAAGTTTTTAAAACCTAAATGTTGAGCACCCTCCCAAAACCTATGATATGAATATCTCTTAATCACTAATTACCTACCAATCTAATAGAGATTTAATGTATATCATCTCTCTTCAACTATCAACACTACATAATCCACACTCTGATATGCCTCTCAAATCAACCACCAAGATCACATAGACATCATCTATACTTCACTCACACTCAAGGAATATAAAACATCATTTGTTATCACTCGAGACCTCTTTGCTCATCCTCAATATTCAAACCTAAAAAAACACCTTTCTTCTTTCCTTTGCTCCACAACTCACACACACAACTCTTCTTTCAAGTCTCACACCTTTATTCCACAAGCCCTAGAAACCATCACATTTGGTTTCAAATTTTATAGATTCATCATGAGTATTATGATCACAACCTTCCTTGTTAGCCACAACACATGCCTTCACCCTTAAGGCATATAAAATGGGTCACCTTTCAGCACAATCCTCTTTCAAATAGGCCTAAGTCACCTTTTAGGTCCTATGAAGACCCATTCACCTCTTTGACACTTCTTCAAGCAAACTAAGAACACTTTAAAATACATGGACCTATGCCACGTAATTTATAGGTCCTTCTTAAGTGATAACAACCATCATAGCACCCTTTTGTTAAATCTCAATTCACTCAAACAACATTCTATGTACAAAGCCACCATGAACGAACACACAGTCACCTTCTAAGCCTTTGATCATACTAAATATGATTGATCAAAATTTCATGATCCATACATATGGTCCTTATGGATTCTAAAACACTCTTCAATATTTATATCATCTCTAAACATTGAAATACCATCAAGAACAACTCTATTACCCTTTTTGGGTTACTCTCAGAGCATGAATGAACACACACTCAACTTTAGAGCTCAATAAATTTGATTGTACAAACATTTATACCTTAAAATGAATATAAATAGATGCACCTTGAAGTCCTCTATAATTTTTATTCTTAATACAACATCAAATTCTACATAGATTTAAAGTTATGGCTCAAAAATCAAGTAATGGTCTTTCCTTCATTAAATTCAAATTTTTAAATGCAAATGGTCATAGTTAGACCTTGATTACTTAGAACACATCTTGTGTTCTTTTCTTAGATCACTCAACTCACAGCATCTATATTCTTTGGAATTAGATCAAACTTTAACTTGAATAAACTATTAAACATCAAAAACTTTTCATCATCTCACTACTTCCTACTAATTTGAAATAAATTTGCTTCATCAATCTCCTCTGAGTAGCTCAATCTTTATCAAGCAATGCTCACCATTAGATCTTACTTAGAACTCCTAAGATTATGACATTTGGAACCCTCACATTTCTTCTAATAAATTTATTGATATTCCTTTTTTATTATGCCACTTGGTAGTCTTATGTGCATTGTTGACTCATTGACTCATCCCACACCATTGATCTTCATCAGTATGAATCATTGATCTTCAATTAGACTAGCAATCTTGTGACACTTGTCACCTACACGTGTAACCTTTGAAATGTTGAATTCATACACATAATTTATCTCAATATGTAATATTAAGTTCTCACTATTAGATCCACTGAATAGTGACCTCAGACTTCAATGTATTTAAACTTGACGGTCTCTAGCCTGACACTATTTGTAAGAGTGACTTTGAAGCTTTATAACGTGAGCTATAAAATAATTCAAGAGTCCAAATTTTTAGGTGGTCTTTTTGGAACTATAATAAATATCTCCATGAACTCCTTTGACATTAGTTGAATTTCTAAGGTCCAAAAAAAATTCTCAAACTTTTTGGTTCATTCATATATGTATGGCATGCAATGATGGTCTGGTTAAGTATGGGAACATAGTAAATCTGTCTAAGAAGCTAATTTTTCCCCTCAATAAATTTTGTTAAACTTAATTTAATGACCTAAAATTTGAACCATATGATCCCCTCACATAGTTAAATCTATCCATATATCTAGCTTCTCTTGGAACCTTCACATGTGTGAAATATAATGTCATAAATATGCCTACTCAAATTTTTCTGCCATAGAACCAACTATGCCAAGATGAACATAATGAAGAACTAGATGAATACCATATACTTCAAAAATCTATCCAATCATCTTTGACCTCTTATAAGACCCCTCACACATGATCAATACTTTAGACCCATCCCTAATCATGCCAAAATTAAAGATTAACCAAGCCTACTTCAAGCATACTAGGACAAACACACTGCATGCATTATCATTGAAACTTAAACTATAAATACACTTCATCCACTCACCTAGACACCTCCATAATAGCACTAAAAACTCTTCAACAATATCCCCCATTGTCATTGATGTAAACACCCATCATACAGCTCACCTTCTTTCTTTCTCTTCAAGCACTCTCACAATAGAAACCTTCTCCCCCATTAACACAATGACAAAGTGGGCACAAAATGATCTTGAGGACCTAAAAATACCACAAAAAATAGATTACCACTTAATAAATATGATAATAACTCCCCCTTCCCTTAAGCCTACCTTTTATTTGCCTTGACAACTTCTTCTTGATATATTCCAACACTCTCTTCAACCAAACACTACAACCAATGAAGAAAGAACACACAAAAGCATTAGAATCTAATGGAAATCACTAAAGAAACATCTAATAGGGATTCCCACTAAGATCTCTAATCCATTTCACCTCTTGAGCATCTTCAGATATCCACACATCATGAAGAACCACCACATAGGCTTACTAGCCTTCTCTCTCAAGCCACCTCAAGGGCCACCAACAAAACTTCATGTCACTCACCAAATATGAATCATGCTCTAAAAAAACCTGATAACTCACCTTAAAACATTGATTCCTTACTGTTTTGGATAAATAGAACAAAAACATCAAATCTTCAAATTAGGCCTGTCTATACTCCTTGTAACCCTACTTAGAACTTGTAAATCCCACAACTTTTAGTAGACATACTTTCAAGACCTTAAACTTCATATCTATATCACTCTCATATTCCCCATTAGGCAAACAAATTTAAATCACCTACCTCATCCTTTATAGCATACTTCCCTCACAAACCTACTAGCCAATTAGGCCTCCATCTTGATAAAAACATGAATAATTTGAAAACCACAAACATTTAGATCTCTATGAAGATTTATTTGAAAATATATTCATCCCATTAAAAATATTAAGAATCTTTAGACCTCAATTCATAAGTAAAACCACTTTTATAACATAGCCTAAAGCTCTAGAATCTCAAAACAATCAAGGTCAACAAACCTCCTTCTGGTCAATGCCCACCTTTAAAACTTCTTACACACCTAGAGACAACCATCATGCACTTCTAGATCAAGATTTGAGCCTTCAAAAATTTGGTAACCTTGACTTCCTATACCATGGCTTTGATCTGCAACAAAAATATAAACCTGAGAGCACACAAAAACCTCCAAAAGGCACAAATAAAATAAAGACACAAAATCACTTAGAACACATCACAAAGGAGTGCACAAACCTTTTTGAGCACCAAACTCTTCTTGGCATTCCATAAATCTCATTATTCCACCTAAAAACACCCATTTTGATCCTATAAACACTACATATATAGCAAAAACACCTTATGACATCACTTTGTACTTATCAAATCACTTATCCCATCTTGACACACCAAGTCCAACTAGAAACACTCATTTATTTCCTTCTAGGACCTTTTAAATAACACCATAGCAACACTTTCTTCTTTACAAAAAGGAGTCTCTTAAGAAGCATAAATAGAGACCTCCTCTACTTCACATGGTTCTTTAGAATAATGTGAAACTAGGAGTTGCCCACAACTCTTCATATTCTTTCTCCTCCTTGGTCATATGCTATAGATAGTTATTCTTCTTATTATTATTTTTAGGCTTAAGAGAAACAAATTTCTCATCTACTACAACATTTTCCTTCTCTTCTAAAATTGTATTGACAACACATAGGGATAACATAGATTCATGACATACCTTTTCAAGTGAAGAATCTTCTTTGTAGTTCAAAACCTCATCATTAGGTATTAAAAAATTATTTTCTTTACATAAAACATGTTCAAAAATATAATAATGTTCAATTTTATCCATACATATCTTGCAACTAGTGTCAACTAGCACCTTTTTCTTCTCCTTGAGCTTGGACTCTTCATTCACAACATGAGCAGACAATGAGAGTGCTTGGCACTCTCCAACTTCTATAGCATTCTCCACCATAAAAAATAGATTACTTGGACCTACAGACTCATCATGACTCACACTTAACACCTTTAGTTTCCATGAGTTAACTTTCCTTCTTTATTGCACTCTAGGATCTTGATTAAACCTATTCTATCTTGTAGGCCTTTACTTGCAGAATCTAGCAATGTGACCTCTTTTTTTATAGTTGAAGCACACTATACCTTTTTCAAGAATCTCATCCTCCCTTTCCTGATTAGAACAAAATCTTTTAATATGTCCATTCTTTTGACAATTGAAAAAACTACTCATTTTGAAGGAGACTCACCTTTTAACTAACAACCCCCATCATAGTTCCATGCAAACTCATTTCTAATAGGTCTCTTATATTCTCTATCTCTATGCCTAAACAAATTACATGTGTAATAGTAACCATTAAAACTTGCATACCTCATGGCATTTGGTTGTCTAATTTAATGTGTCTTCACTCTACTAGCATCTTCATTCCTTGACTGATTATTGACATTCAAGGTCTGATTTAAATTAGTCTTCATATTGTCTTGAGTTATATTTTATGATTCTTCTTTATATCCAAGACTAGTTCTATCACTTGCATGCTTTTGACCACTCAAAATATTCTCTAGATCACTTGAGCACTTTTCAAATCTCACAAATGACTTCATATTACTAGATGTCTTCTCTAACTCATCTTTTAATGGTTCATTTACAATTGCATAGCTTGAACATTCATCTTTTTTAGCTTTCAAGCTTATAGATAGGATTTACAATTAACAACTGAGATTCTTGACTATATCTTCATGATCCTTGGTGTCTTCATTCATTCTTGCTTCATACACACTAAATTTCTCCTCATAGTCCTTGATTTGTGACTTCGTCTTCTTGTTAATCTTCTTCTCAATCTTTAGTTCTTCAAGAGCATTCATCAATTAAATCTCATAATCCACCTCATCTTTATCATCATCTAAATCCCTTCAAGTAGGCTTTTTTTGATATGATCAACTTCCTTCCTCAACCATGAAGAGGTATTCATCTTCAACAGGACCAACATCTTCATGATCATACTCTTAGTCACTGTCTTCACTCTCATCTGATGAGCTACAATCTTCTTTGGTGTAGAGACTCTTCTCGTCTTTGAAGTACTTCTTGTTTTTTTCAAACCTTATAAATCCCTTTTTACTTTTATTAGACCTGAATGATCTCCTAACATCATCATGACCTTGAACATGTTATTCATCATCATTCTTATTATACTTATAAGGGTACTTATTATCAAAATGTCTTACCTCTCCATAATTGAAGCATTTGAAGGGTAGTTTACCCTTATACTTGTCTAACCTTATTTTTAATTTCCTTTTAAATAAATTAATTAGTTCATATTCATCAATATCAAATGTGTCATCCTCCTTGAGTTTCTTACCTTAGAACTTCGTATTTGGCTTCATTTCTATCTTAAATTTTGTTTCCTTCTTTAGTGGTATATCATCATTTATTCTCATCTCATAGGTAGTAAGGATGCCATCTAATTCATCCATCTTCAACTGAGTAAGATCATGAATTTCTTATATATCAAATACTTTAAAGCAAACTTGAGAAAGAAACCTTAATAGCTTTTTTAACTACAGTATATTCTTCAATATTTTCTCTAAGACCTCTACTAATGTTCACAATATCATTAACTCTCTAAAAAAATGATGCCACAAAATATTATTCCTTCATCTTAAGACTCCCAAATTGTCTTCGATGAGTCTGCAACTTTGACAACTTAACCTTTGAATCTCCTTCATAAATAGTCTTCAATTTATACCACATTTCCTTGGTAGATATGTAATGGATTACCTTAGTGTATTCAATCTTTGAAAGACCATATGTGATATCATTCATTGTCTTAGAATTCTTCTCAAACAAATTTTTATCTATAGCACTAGATGGAGGAATAAGATGTGCAGAATAACCATCCAAAATAGATTGCCTAGTGTAAAACCCGAGGGACATGATGTAGGTCCTCATCCTCACCCTCCAAAAAGAATAATTAAATCCATTAAACATTAGTGTTTGCTTAGTGTAAAAACATCCTTGAATTTCATGGCTATCCATATTGTACCTTGGATCTCCTTTAAGTTATCAAGCCTTTACCAAAGGACCTACTTTGATACCAATTGTTAGAGGTACAATCATTGAGAGGGGGTAAATCGGTGGTGACAAATAATCTAATTCAATTTCCAAACCCTTTAAACACTAAACACTTAACCATTCAATACAACCATTAATGAAGCATATAATATGCTTATAGCAGTGAATCAATGAAGATAATGCAAGATCACACACACAACAGAAGATCTATGTGGGAAACCCTCTTGGGGAATAAAACCCACTCTCAAGCCTATAAACACATGGACTACTTGTCTTATAAGATGAATACAAACGTGAGATTGGTCAAATAATTTTGACCAAAATTTAGTGAAATGTCTATTTCATAAGGAGCACCTACCCTTATGATGATTAAGTCCTTCTGACCACCTATTATTGAAGTCCTTTTGACTGGCTTTAGTAAAACACATGTTTCATAACAAACACCTACCCCTGAGATGATCAAGTCCTTCTGACCACTTGTTGGTTCAATTCCTTCTAACCTAGATGTTGAGTACCCTCCCAAAACCTATGATATGAACATCTCCTAATCATTTATTTCCTACCAATATGATGGAGATACAATTTCTATTAGCTCTCTTTAACTATGCACACTACACAGTCCACACTTTGATCTACCTCTCAAATCAACCACCAATATCACATAGACATCACCTATCCTTTTCTCACACTCAAGGCATCCAAAACATCCTTTTAGATCACTCTATACCTCTTCACTCGTCCTCAATATTCAAACCTACAACATCACCTTTCTTGTTTCCTTTACTCTACAATTCTCATAGACACCTTTTCTCTCAAGTCTCACACCTCTATTATATAAGCCCTAGAAACCATCACATTTGGTTTCACCTTTTATAGATTCTTCATGATTATTATGATCACAACCTTCCTTTTTGGCCACAACACATGCCTTCACCCTTAATGCATCTAAAATGGGTCACCTTTAAGCATAACCCTCTTTCAAATGGGCCTAAGTCACCTTTTAGGTCATATGAAGACCCATTCACCTTTTTAACACTTCTCTAAGAAAAATAAGAACATATAAACACTTTAAAATACATGGAACCATGCCACATAATTTATAGGTCCTCATTAAGTGATAAAAACCATCACAACACCCTTCTGCTAAAGCTTAATTCACTCAAACAACATTTTGTGCACACAACCACCATGAATGAACACACAATCACCTTCTAAGATTTTGATCATACTAAATATGATTGATCAAACCTTCATAATTCACATATATGGTCCTCATGGAGTTTATAACACTCTTTGATAGTTATCTCATCTTGAAACATTTAAATACCATCAAGAACAACTCTATTACCCTTCTCTAGTTACTTTTAGAGCATGAACAAGCACACTATCAAATTTAAAGATCAATAACTTTGATTATACAAACATTTAGACATTTAAATGAATATTTCCATATGCATCTTAAAGTCATCTATAATATTTCTTTATACTTCAACATCAAATTATGCATAGATCAAAAGTTATGGCTCAAAAACCAATCACTGGTCTTTCTTTTGTTAAATTCAAATATTTAAATCCAAACAGTCACAGTTAAACCTTAGTCACTTAGAACACATCTCATGCTCTTCATTCATCTTGTTTAACTCACACCATTGATCTTATTCAAAATTATCTAAAACTATAACTTAAATAATTTTTTAAAGATCAAACACTTGTCATTATCTTGTTACTTCTTGACAATTTGGAAGAAATGCACTCTATTGATCTCTTTTGAGTAGCTTGGTCTTTATCAAGTAATGCTCACCATTAGATCTTGCTCAGAACTCCCAAGATTAAGAAACTTGGCACCCTCACATTATTTTTGAGCACTTTAATGATATTCCCTCGTGTTTGTCCCATTTGGTAGTCTCATATACATTGTTGACTCTTTGACTTGTCCTGCACCATAGATCTTCATCAATATGAACCACTTTGCGACACTTGTCACCTACACATACAACCTTTGAAATTTTGAATTCATATGCACCATTGATATGAATATGTATAATTAATTTCTCACCATTAGATCTACTAACTAGTGACCTCAGACTTTAGCATATTTAAACTTGATGGTCTCTAGCCTGACACAGTCTATAAGAGCAACTTTAAAGCTTTATAACTTGAGATAGAAATCACTAAATCACTTCAAGAGTCCAAATTTTTTTGGGACCTTCTTGGAACTATATAAAATATCTTTATAAACTAATTTAACCGTAGTTAACTTTCTAAGTACTAGAAATAAATGATAAAACTTGCTAGTTCATCTATATCTGTATGACATGTAGTGACGGTCTAGCTAAGTAAGGGAACATAGTAAATCTATCTAAGAAGCCAAATTTTCCCCTTAATAATTTTTATTTCACTTAATTTCATGACCTAAAATTGGAACCATATGATCTCATCACATATGGAAATCTATACATATATCAATCTGATCCTGGAACCTTTATACATGTGAAATATAACATCATAAATATGCCTACTCATATTTTTTTATCATAGAACCAACTATGCCAAGATGAATATAATGAAGATGGGATGAATACCCTGTACTTAAAAAATCTATCTAATCATCTTTAACCTTTGATAAGACCCCTCATATATGTTTAATACTTTAGACCCATCCCAAATCATTCCAAAATTTAAGATCAACCAATCCTACTTCATGCATACTAGGACAAGTACATTACACACTTTGTTAGTGACACTTAGACTATCAAGAAGCTTCATCCACTCACCAAGACACATCCATGAAATTAATGACAACTCTCCAACATATGTATCACATTATAGTTCCACCTAGACCACTTATCACATTTTTAGAATAGGATATTGTGGAGGATGACATAGATTTATATGCACTCTTCATATAAGCATATATAGACCACCATCCTATTCATAGTGTCATGATTGACAATAGTTCAACCATAAGCATGTACACCTTGACAATCTTGAAACACTTAGGATACATAGAGGGAGATATATTCTATATAAATAAAATTATTAATGGTTTTAGTGGCCACATTCAGAGCTCCATCAGGGAGATAGTGCTTCCATTACATGTGGGAATAGCGCACATAGCCACTTAATTTCTAGTAGTACCTAGTGCAAGTATTTTGGCATATTATTGGGTAAGCCATGGTTATAGTAGCTTATATCCATCCCACATACATTACATTAATGCCTCAAGTATATACATGATAACTAGGAGGTTAAGGTTGAGGCTATCTCATATGATTATCCTCTTCCCATCCCAAAGGTAATTCCATCATAAATTCAAATCACACTTCTAGCATCGACACTAGTTATAGTTCTAGTTCCACTACCATATATTACATGGCTATCCATTTTAATAGAGAGTGTAACTCTTATGTATACATCATAGTTTTTATCATATTCTTTCAAGTAGGCTAGGTCTAATTCTATAGTGTCTACATGCATGCATACTCTTTATCAAAGACCATTACCAAAGAGACCATTACATCAAAGATATGATATAAATTCTAGAATACCTCCCTCTAAATAGTTCACACTAAGATCAATTATAGTAGGGTCTAGGGATTCTTAGCATAGGTAACATACATCACCTATAGATTTTACATATATTAGATGGGTCCCCAACACCCCCATAGTTCATGGGGCATCATAGTCAATGTCACATCATCATAGTATCACTACTTAGGTAGCTTTAGATTTAGATTATATGTCACATATATCATGGGCTCACTATTACCCTTTCACACTGTATACACAATCAGTGTTCCACTCTTAGAAATAGGTCATAATGATGGTGAGTCTCCCATGAGCCTCATAGGTTAGTATGGTTCCTACCCTTGTAAATACTTCCTTCTCTCTCTCACTCCTTATACATAGTTTATTTTCATATGATTATACATATCTTATACTTAGAAAACACAAAAATAACATAATATTTAAAAATATAAAAACATTCAAATATTTCAAAAATCCAAAAATTTTACAAATTGTATGCATTACTTTATTTACATTTCTACTACTTCCCAGATATTACATATCACTAGCTATCTTAGTGTAGTTGGGTTTATCATACACATATGCTTCACTTGTTCTTGTTGAGTGCTTAAAAATTATAGATAGGACTTTGGTCCACTACACTAATCTAGACCAGTTATCATCTACCCATTAGGGGCATTCACACTGATCTAGGTTTTTACATTGCTACATCTTCCCACTTGGGGGCATCACCTACACAATTTCTATAATTAGGTTTTATCTTTACATATTATACATTCTAGTTATGCATTGATTTATATTGATATTTATCATTTCTATTCATTGCTCAATTTTTTTAATGACTAACACTAGCTAGACTAAGTATATATGAACCTTGGAATTTACATAGATTTGTATTGCATAGTTATACATGATTTCATTTCTAGTTTCTACATTAGAGTTGACTATGTTATTATGCTTCTAACATCTTCGAGGGCATTTGAATATGCCATTGTTCCTTGGCTTCTATGCTAGTTCTCTATTTGTATGCCTTAGACATGTGCCCATGTCCTTTGTGTGCTCTTTCATGCTATTGTATGCATATATTTAAATATGTACTTCTATGTAGCTCTATGCAAGATTGCTTGTTATTTATGTATGTAGACAACTTAACATGCCCTTGTATGTCTTCATTCTCATATTTAGTGACATGTGCCCATGCTGGTTGTATTTTAACCCCTTGGCCTACTTTTTTCATGACTCATGTACTTATATGTTTGCTTATTTATATGCTTCTCAACCATAACACTTAAATTTTTCTTGTTACACACACACATAAATTTTTGAAGCCATGAGAGATCTCATAAATCTACCAATCTTACTTGGGAGCCTTGATGGACATCATTGCCCCATTCCCCTATGTAGTTACTCATATTTTGATTTTGTTATACATTGCTTACATATATCTTCACACCCTTTTCAAATGCTAGATATAACATACATCTTAAATTTCATACTATTGCTCAGATACATTTACATTTTAATGTTATGTTTGTAGATTATATTATAATATCATGCTATGGCTAACACATTTTGTAGAGTTGCTTCTTTAGAGGGAACTTCTTCCACATATTTCACAAGTACCCTCAAAATATGGGGCATTTATAGGGGTTGTCATAGAGATCAGGGTCCTACTTTGCTTTTCATAGATACATTTCAGCACACATTCTCAGTTACATAGATCAGACTTAGGTCATACACAAAATAGAATAGATGTTCAATAATAAATCCAAACCACACAGAGTTAAGACTAGGAAATCATTAATACCCATATTAAGACACTAACACCATAGGGCACTGTTGTCTAGTAGCCTTAACTTTAGGATAGTCTTAATCATTTTAACCAATACATCATGTACATTATATATTTGTATAGATACATTCACATGTTCGGTAGTTATGTTCAAATTTAGCTTAGATTCAGTCATTTCAATTTAGATTCATACTAGTTATTCAAATTTTGGGGTATCATGCACAACATGATTACTCATACATTTTAATCAATGCATAAATTAAACTAATACATACTTGATTCAGATTTAATATACTCAGATACCATATTGGGGGCATGTGCATAGCACATAGTTTCCATATACTTAGCTTCAGATACATTGATCAGATGGAATTTTAAACTTTATGTCATTCTCTACATTATATACACTTGCTATCACATTCTAGGTTGTCACCAGATTCATGCCTTACTCTATATGTAGTGGTTGACTTTCTTAAGTGGCCTAGAGCCACCTAATATAACCAAATGGCTACAGATTCGAATACATAGTTAAATTACTCAGTTAGATCATTTCAATACTTTATATAGTATAATTACAAATGCATCTACTTCACATAGGGTTCAATGATGGAGTCATGGCCTAATTTATTTCTTGAGCCACCTACATGAGAGGGTTTAACACATATACAGTCTTATCCAAGTTATTCATAGAGATCAAGATCCACCAAGCAAGGGTGGGAAATGATGGAGTCAAAATCGGATTGAGTTATTAATCCAACCATATGAGGATTGGGTAAGCCATAAAATCAATTCAATTTAATCATTGATATGAACACTATACACATTCACACACACACAGGTTATTTCTAGGTCATGCATTAGTTTGCATACCTAATAAGGTGTATTCATTCCTTTCCTCTCTCTTTACTTAGTTATTTAATTTTAGAATAGTCTTTTGATTTTGATTATCTCATTAGTAAGGACTAATTTTTTCATGTTTCATTGTAGGACATTACTTTGGATCATGTTTTTCATATGTAGACCCAGATTCACATATTCAAACTCAACTACATGGGTTTCACTTCCAAGCTAAGTCCAAGTATGCTTCTTGTTCATTTATACTAGTCATTTCACTTTGCTGCATTACTATTATAAATTAAGGTCAAATATAATTACCTAAAAGTGGTAATTAGATGATAAGAGTGTCACTTGAGTTACCCTATCCTTAGGCTTACCATATAACTATTCTAGAGCCTTAGACTTGTATAATATCCACTCAATAGACCTTATTCACTTATATCTAGTCCAGACATAGTCCCTGAACTACCACCTCTGACCTCAACCCAACTTTCCTAGAAGTCTTCCAAAAGGACATTCACACCAAATTTGGGACACTACATCCACATGGTGTTAGTCTCCCTAATTGGGTGTTATTGTCCTTAGCCCCAAATATTCCCAATAAATACTTTTCCAAATGTGTGCCCATCCTAAGGCTGGACTAAGCTCATTTTCTTATATGCACAAGCAATAAAACCCTATAAATACAAGTCTAATCCACCTCTATTCACTAGACATAAAATAGATGCAAAAGCTATTCAAACCAAAGATAAAGTTATGAAAAATCAAGGTACATTATCCCTATTATACCCTAATTTTTACATAATACCATCTATATCAACCCTAAGTCTAATTTTTAAGCATTCCAAAGCTCAAGCATATTCAATGCATCTAAGGCCACTCTCATTCTAGCATTCACTTACACATACATCAAGCACTAGGTGGGAAAACTAAATCGGACTTGATCTCTCTTTGGAGTATTAGTATGTAGGTAATTCTCTACACAACAGGGTGTTGAGGATGTTTATACCCTCATATTAACACACTCAAACTTTGCTCACATCCCACTTTTAAAGAGAACTAGGGTTTGTACATAAAATCAAGATTTTTAGGTATAATACACAGCTACATGTTTTAGTCATATAGGAATAGAACATACACACATAGACATAGGTGCTCCCTAAAAATAGGAATAGTCTCATAAAGAGGACATTAGTACCATATAAAGGACACTGCACATAGATGGAATTATTGTCCTGACTATTTTAACCATAATTCAAAATAAGTCAACCCCCTATAGTACAAAACTCTATATAAGGGTTTTATAATATGTAATAGGGTGTTTCATGGTCTTATTTGATGTCATTTAATATGTTATTAACCTTGGTCATAGTCAAATTTAGTCCTAAGTCATTTCATGTCACTATAATGTCACTATTTCAACCATTTATGAAGGTTGTGCAGTTTCCTATAGTAGACAAGTGTTCCAAAATCTCTTTCAATGTCCTACATGTTGGAATATTATTATTCATCTTAGTACTAACTAAAAAACCTAAAAGTATTAAGTCAAATCAAGAAAATAGTTAGAAAAGAGAAGGTTTTGGTAGTTGTACAACCTATGCAAGTGTTTTGGCATGTATGGAAGGTTTTAAAATGACTCTTTAGATTCTTTGAGTTCACTTCCATGTTTGATCTACTTTTGAAGTCTCAAAATTGGCTTAAAATTAGTATGCTCCTCCATCATTCTTCTTGGCATACAAAATTGGTCAGTAAGTTTTCTCATGGTATGACCAGTAAGAGAGGTTTTAGGTCAAATTATCTTGTGGGGTTTTGTTACACTTGGTCTATTTCACATTCATGGTAGGAGTTAAAATATTGGTTTCCCATGCTTTATGAACCAATGCTAAGAATTTGACTACTTTTTACACGTTAATCCCCATACCCTACAGGTTTTTTCCTTATCTAAGATGGTTCATATAAACCAAAAGATGAATTATATTTCTAGGAGATGTGGAAATACTTATCTCATGTTTTCCATCTTTTATTTCATATGTAGAGGTGAGTTGATGAGTAAAACATCTCAGTTTTCTAGTGGGAGCTCCATTGCTCAGTTGCAGGCATGTTTCACCAATTATAGAGGTATTTATTCTTATATTGGGTTAAAATGAATGTTACATGTTGTATTTTATGATTTTCATATCATGTAAAACACCTTCTTTTCAAATATTATTATCAAAGGTTTCACATGAAGTTCATACAATGATCAAGAATATAATCATGTTTAACATAGTTAGTTCTTTGTATGCATTCACCTATAATCAGGTGTATGAAGGTTTGATAACATTCATGGAGAGGTAATGAGGATTTTTAATAGGTTTAACATACCCTTATTACATGAGCAATCAAATTGATCTCTCAAATGACACATGATAGATAGTGACAACTAGTTGTCTTATATACACAGTCATGCACCATTGATGGACACCTAAAAGTGCCCTAAAGAGGTTAAGCATGTTGAAATAATGCATTTTAATTGTTTGACATATTTAAAGGTTGAAAAGGGTAACTTTAAGACTTTAAAAATGTATAAGAACTGATTTTAGGCCCATATACTATACATATTACCCGTGTCTTCTACTTCATATACACCTACATGTCCCCATAGAGGTTTGAGCATTTTGAGTGCTAGTATTTAGATATGTTTTAGACCTTCATAGAGGATTGAGAATCTGGATAATGTCATAGTATTAAATAGTGAAGCTATGGAGTGGAAGTTATACCTAAGGATTCACATTCATATATGGAGAAAGAGTTTAATTACTTGTTACCTTAAAAATTCTAAAATAAGGCCTTGTCCACATTTGGTCCTATCATATAATAGCATGAAGTCTAGGTATATTTGGATGTTTTTATGAGGTGGCCCAATAATATTGGTAGTGAGTTCACATGGAAAGTAGTTGTTTGGCCAAAATAGTATGATGTTAGAAAGCTATCGATTCAATCAATCCTTCATTATAGGTTTTCAGTGTTTACTTCAGAGTTTTGAGGTTTCAATGACCACTTAGTCCAAAGCAGAATGATTGAAACATATCTCCATGAAAAATGACCATATCAAGTTAATAAAGAAACTAGTGTTTCAAATAACATTAATAATATTTTAAGTAAAATGTATTTACCTATATCATCATCTATAGGTGTACCCTTGCCTTCAAAAAGTGCACCTACAGTCTAGTTGTAGGTAACTACAAGTTAATGGTGTGAACAAAGAAATGGGAACCTAAAAACATGAAAATTTGCAATTTGTAGATGTCTATAAAGGACTCAAATAGATCATATACTATGTATCATAGGTTTCAAAGGTGGTATGTCATCTACAGGGCCTCTTTTACTCCAAGAATGGTCACCTATAGTTAAATATAGGTTGACAGTGCATTAGCATGTGACAGTTTAGTCTTGTCACAAGTATTTAAACATGAGGTATTCCCAAATTATTTGGAATCAAATTTTATGACTCAAAGAGGGTCTTAAATTATGAGACACTAGGTCTAATGTTCTAATGCATACCTATAGGCAGGTCTCTCTCTTGAGCAAGAAATGTAGTACACAGTTGATTGCAAATTAGGCTTGTCAAAATGGAGGGTATTTTATTAAAGTATTTGATAGTTGTTTTGATGATGAACATGTTTTGATAAACCTAAAATTATTATTGACCATTTCATGAGACTCTTATCACATTAAAATAGGGTAATAGCTAGTTTTCAAGTACACCTACAATCCATACACTAACCATATATAGTCAATGAGTTTTACAAAAGTTTGACTTGGGTTTTAGATTTTTTAAAGGTGATATAAGTATGAAAAAACATTTAAAATTAGTATATATGCTATATATGACCTATTAATTCCTCTCATAACCTTGGTCTAATTTTGACAACGTAATTTCCCTCTACTCTATCTCAAATAGAGGGCACTCTTAGTGAGCCATACCCTGTAGGTTTATCATAAAAATGATCAAGGAAAGAGCCAAGGATACTTATATAAATGTAAGGAGATTTAAAGATCTATGTTTAACATGTATAATCATATATTATGCCTCACAAGTGCTATATGCCAAACATGGTGGCCTAAACCCACATAGGTGCAATCAAACATACTAGGCCTTAACTAGGCCTAATGCCTAAAGGGGGTCTAATTAAATTTATAACACTAGATAATCCTTGAATTTAATTGGAGGAATTACATGGGGAGTGATAAGGTGATAAAAAAAATATATTTTGTATATAAGGTCACACAGAAGTCATTTCTTGGATTAAGAAACATGACAAGGTGCACAGAATGTAATGAAGAACTCGAGAGTTTAAATTAAGAAGCTCATATATGTCTAGATGTTTATCATGGGAGCCTTATGATTTAATATATATCGTATAGGTTCCTAAACTTTCCTTTTAATTAATTTTTTCATAGGTTCAACATCAAACTTTTATGAACAATCCTTAAGGGTTAAAACCACTCAAAACCCTCCAAACCCCTTGTCAATGACCTGATTAGGAATAAGTTGATATAAACAAATCCAATAGGGATATTTTAGGAATTAAAGTGATTTTTACTTTTAGAGGACTCCCCCAAGATCCTTCCCATCAAGTTTTCTTTTACCCTATTTATACTAAAAGGGTACAAAACTAGTTTTCTTGAAAGTTTTTGATGTTTTGTAGGTACAAAAGAGTCTCAAAAGATGAAGATCACTTTGGGAGACAAATTGAGACCTAATATAACTCCTCATATCTATTTATTTACTCAATAAATCATAAATTTAAATCTACAAGCACCTTCACTTTAGGCAACCCAAAATGGCATAGTGAATGAGGAGTGATCACTAAGTGAGAAGGTGATAACTCTAATTAGGAGGCCTTTTAATGCCTACTTGATGGATATAAATATATTAGGACTCTTTAAAAGTGTCACATCACCCCCTATATGGATTTTTTTTAGAAATCTAAGACCACCTTAGTGCCAAGTGTGAAGGATGAGTGAAAGAAGGGTGATTATGACTGCAAACAATAAGAACACTTATCCAAAATAAGATTGATTATTAGGGAAATATCCAATGCCTATTGTATCTTATTTATAACTTTCCCTTCATATTTAAATTATTTCATTTATCTCTATTCTAACTTTTAGTTCTCAAGATAATCCAATGATGAAGGTAGTTTCAAGAAGATAGTTGAGAGACTTCTACACCAAATTTGAGGATTTTTCATTCTTGGATAGACATTTATCCAAAGATACATTTCATGGTTTATTACATGCTTCATTTATCTAAAAATTTGACTCCTTATCTCAACTTTATACCTATTCTTATAACTCTTAAGCTTCATTCTTCTCTCTCCTTGCTCACATTCTATAAGTACTAGCCATCTTGTCTCTTGTATGCTAAATCCACACCATATATGGAAAATTCTTGTTGGTTTGATGTTTTAGTTTTCCTTTGAATAATAAATTCAATATATTTTTTATTTCATGCATTATCTTATCTAAGTCTGCAAAGTGATGTATAATGAATCATCAAGTGATTTTCATTTATCCTTGCTTTCTCTCAATCCTTCCATGTTTGGTATAAGTTATTCCACTCTAGCATGTCCTATGAAGTGTTGACAAGTGTGTGAGTTTATTTTAAAGTGTAAAAGTATCCTTAGTGTCTAAAAATGATCTATGGTTCACTTACTTTAGATACTCTTCATGCATATCACCTTTATATTTAAATGTTAATGTTAGAGCATTCTAGGACTTTGAAGCTAGTATTATAGGTCTTATCTCTTAGTGAAAGAAGTATAATGATATTTTGGAAATACTTATGGTGTATCACCCCATTATAATATTTTACTTTCATGCATACTTATATCTCTTTTCCCATAAGGAAATAGTTAGTATAGGTGATAACCACTTAAAGGTCAATTTAGGGAGCTAGCCTTTAAACTTAGAGGTCTACCTCTACTATAGGCAACCCATAGGCCTAGAGGTATTATAATGTTTCCCAAATATTAGAGTAGCCTTTAATAACCTCATATAGGTTAAAATATTTGGTGAAAATATTTTTGGCATGCCTGGTGGGACCATTGTCCTAAAGACAACTTTCTAAGGTGAATGTTGGTCTTAACAACATTAGTTGCATATGGTGTGCTACTCATCATTTGGCAACTCCATTCAAGGTAAAATCTAGTTTTAGACCATTTTTTTGTCATATATTTGTGCTCATAATTCATTTTTTTACTACTTCATCTTCTAGTAGAGTTTTCAATCCTATTAATCCACCTCTTCAACCTAAACTTCCTCTTGAAGTTCAACACCCTCAGCCTATTATGCCCTTTGAAGAGAAAGAGGACTTTAATAGCCAAGAGGATCAAAAGAGTGAGGAATAATTTGAATAAAATATGGTTAGGCAACATTCCTTCCTATACTTTAACACTAAAAACCCAATTCATCTTGATGCCTATCATGACATTCCCCCCTAATGTTATAATGAGTGTTTCTACATTCAATGGTGAAGTCCAGGTCACTCCTAGTGAGCACATTAGGGATATATCAAACTTATCTAGTTTTCACAATGTCACTAAGGTAAAAATTTCCATTATAATTCTTTCCATGTCCCTCCTAGGGAAATCACTTTATTAGTATATAAATTTTCCTAGTGGTTGCATTACAACATGGGATGACTTCTGAGTGTTGCTAACTTCAATATTTAAGGATAAGAGTGACCACACTTCACTCATACATCAACTCAATATGATAAAAATAAACCCCAAGGAGACAATTAATTATTTTAATGAGATGTTATAAAATACTTGGTATAGTTTTATTCCTTCCATGAGACCACCTACTAGCTTTGTGTTTTCTACATACTTGAGGGCCATTGGTACTGAAATTGCCATCATGTTGTATTCCATGTGTGGTTTCACTCTACTTGAAGCATATGACATTACCATTAGATCTAAGAATGGCCTCATCCAAGTAATAAATTTTCCTCCAAAAGTGTCTATGACTCTACTACCTAATATTCCTATTGATACCCCAAATGTTACCCAAGTTCCTCATGCTAATTCTAAACTAAAGACTACTCCTAAGAAGGCAGATGATGCCATGGATAAGTATGTATAAATTAAATGGTTAAAATCTCAGCTTAGGCAAGAAATAATTCAAAATGGTGTGATTTAAAATCCCTATCCCTATTAATATCAATATGTTAAACAATATGGGCAAGGGAGAGGTCAAGGTTAGCCTAATTTTAACAGGCATGTTAATGCATACAATCCTACTTCAACATCCAACACAAGAGCAATGGTACTAGTACATATAAATCTGATCCAAGGAGAAGAATGGAAAAAAGACATATTCATGGATGCCAATGAAGGTGAATAGAAATATATATTCTCTCAAGGAGGATTCACTCCTCTACTATCAGTAGAAGATGAAGTCCTTATGTAAACAAGTGAAGGTTGGTGGCCTCAAGGAGAAAGCTTCACTAACTTATTATTTGAAGACACTTATATGCTTAACCAAGGAAATTATGTTGAATATAATACAATATATAAGATAAAGGATATAAGGGATGCTAATAGTGTGCCTATAAGTTCATCTAATCCTCCTACAAGGCAGCAAGGCATGACTACAAGAATGGCAGTCCCTAATACCCCTGCACCTCCTCCAAATTAGAATGTTGGAAGGTATATTCAAAGTGCTTAAATTTATCAATATATAAGCAATTTCTTGCCTCTAAATACTAAGGTAATAAATTTTACTTTAAACATTTTAGATTCATTGAAGAGTGCTAAGGCATCCATTTCCCTTTGGGATGTTCTTCATATTCCTGACCAAAAGGAGCTCTTAAAAAACAACTATCTACTATCCATGTTATTCCTCCATCACCAATACATTGTCATGGTCATGTTTCTCTAACTAATTCCCCTAATAACAATGTCGAACCATCTACAAAATTTGAGAAGCCTCCACCTTTCTACCTCACTCTCATTATGGGTGACAAACTAGTTTATAATTGCATAGTTGATAGTAGATCTAGCACATCAGTGATACCCAAGGTTCTATTTGATAAGTTGGGACTAAATATGAACCACATAGTAAAGTATTACTTCAATTATATGGAACACTTACAAAGTTAGTATGATTGTTCAAAGGGTTGAAGGTTTTCTTACATGATTGTCCTAGTTTCCCCATCCTCTAAGACATTGTGGTTGTTGACTTATTTTCCCACTTTACAATCCACCTTTCAAGAGATTTTATAGCTAATATAGGAAGATATCTCTCATCTTATTGTCCCTTATTATCCTTTAGAATAAGATATGGAACAAAAGTGACCATAATAACTTATCCACTTGCTAGGTTCCACATTGAGCCCTATGTAGAAGTAAGTTTTAACTTGAATTGTGTCATCAATGAGAAAGAAGAGTTTATTGTAGATGATAGTGCTTCTTATAATATTGAAGGCATATCTAAATTATTTATATATGAGTATGGTGTAGATTCTTATGAACATGATTTGTATACCTACTTTGAGAAAACTAACCTTGGCACCTATTTCATCCATGAAGGAGCATTTGAATAAGCTAAGGTAAGTATTGAGCATTCTCTCTCATAAGATATTGAAGGTAATTACTTGATCCATGTATATGATGATGATAGATTGAAGGGCATGATATATCACTGTGATGAGAAGAACCATGTAGTTATTTTTTCACTTAATGAAGCAGCTCTTGAAGATGACATCTATGAGGAAGAAGATGACCTATGGTAAAGGTTCAATTCCATAAGTCAAGAGTTTGAGCATCTAGGTAAGACTATTCCTCATTCAAAGAAATGTGAGTCTGATGATATGTTTGTTAATGAGCCTAGAAAGTGTGATGATGATTTTTATATTGAGAAAGAAAGAGAAAGATTCATCAATCATTAAACTAAGAGCCATGTTATGAATGAGGATGAATATCAATCTATTATCCAAGGGTCTATAGTCATAGAAAAGCCTAGTAAAGTTAGGGCAAAAGTATTTGTGCCTAAGGAATAGCTAATACCTCAATATAAGGTAAAATCACATTAAAAGGTGTTGTAACATGATAAAGAGGAACTTTATGATCATACACATCAAGTACATTTTGTCCTAGAAGAGAGCAAAGTTGAGGAAGTTGTCATGTCTCCCAATCTACAATTTGAAGAACATCAAATGGATATAATAGAGATCAATCTAGTTATATTCCCAAAAAATGTGTTTGGAGGGTAAAAGAGAGAACTCATGAAAGCCCAAAGTAGTCCACTTGTAGGCCTAAGAAGATATAGGGATGGTAAATCATTTCACCATCTACCCAGTCAAGTATTTGATGATGAGCATGCATCACATGACAAGTTGATTTCATGGAGTATAAAGGATGAAAGAGAAACCATATTTGACCTTGGTTGAATTATGGTAAGCTATTTTTCCACCTTAAAGGTGAGGTATATTAAATACTAGGTTAGATGTGTGTCTTTATTTCAATTGTGTGTGTGTTTCATAATTGTTCTTGAGAACATGTGTGTTTCTTTTGGTGTCTCTTTTTTTGTGTGTATTTCCTTATTTTTTGGTGCATTTTCAAAGTTAATTGAGTTTCAAACGTGTACATAGATGACTCCATATCTTAGTGGATAAGAGTAGGATACTAGTCTTGGCATAGTAAGCATACCACCCCTAGGAAATTGCCAATAATGTTGACTATTTTGACCACAAGTCAAAATAAGTCAACCCCTATAGTAAAAAAATTGATATATGGGTATTATAAGATGTAATAAGGTGTTTCATGGTCTTATTTTATGTCATTTAATATGTTATTATCCTTGTTAATAGTCAAATTTAGTCCTAAGTCATTTCATGTCATTATAAGGTCACTATTTGAGCCATTTATGAGGATTATATGGTTTCCTATAGTGGAAAAGTTTTTTAAAGTATATTTAAACCTCCTTCATGTTATAATATTATCATCCATGTCAATAATAACTAAAAAACTTGTAGGTATTATATCAAATCAAGAAAATAGTTAGAAAAGAGGAGGTTTTGGTAGTTGTATAGCCTATCCAAGTGTTTTGGCATGTGTGGAAGGTTTTAACATGACTCTTCATATTACCTAAGTTAAATTACAAATTTTATCTACTTTTGAAGTCTCAAAATTGGCTTAAAACCATTTTTCTCCTCCATCGACCTTTTTGGCATGCAGAATTGGTCAATAGGTTTTCTCATGGTACTGCTAGTAAGAGAGGTTTCAGGTCAAAAAATCTTGTGGGGTGTCATTACACTTGGTATAATTTACATTCATGATAGGATTTCAAATAATTGGCTTCCCATGTTTTATGAACCAATGCTAAGAAGTTTATTGTTCCTTTTTGCATGCTAATCCTCATACCCTAAAGGTTTTCTCCTTGTCTGAGTTGGTCTATATAAACCACATGATGAAAGTGTTTTTAGGAGATTTGGACATACTTATCTCATGTTTTCCATATTTTATTTCATATGTATAGGTGATTTCATGAGAAAAACATCTCAGTTTACTAGTGGGAGCTCCATTGCTAAGTTGTAAGCATGTCTCACCAATTACAGAGGTCCTTGTGCTTATAGTGGTTTCAAATGAATGGTACATGTTGTATTTTATGATTTTAATGCCATTTCAATCACATTATTTGTAAATATTAGTATCAAAATTATTACATGAAGGTCATATAATGATCAAGAATACAATCATGTTTAACACAATTAATTCTTTGCATGCATTCATTTATAGTCAGGTGCTTGAAGGTTTGAGAAAATCCATGGAGAGGTAATGATGAGTTTAAAGAGGTTGAACATACACATATTACATGAACTCTCAAATGACACATGATAGACTGTGACAACTAGTTATCATATATACATAATCCTACACCATTGATGGACACTTATAGGTGCCCTAAAGGAGGCTAAACACATTAAAATAAGGCATTTGACTTGTTTGACATATTTCAAGGTTGAAAAGGATAATTTTAAGACTTTGTATAGGTCTAATAACTGATTTTAGGCCCATATACTATGCATATTATCCATGTTCCATCTTCACTACCCTTGTTTGCTACTTTGTGTGCACCTATAGATCCTAACAAAGGTCTAAGCATTTGGAATGATAGTATTTAGACATGTTTTAGACCTTCATAGAGGATTGAGAAGTTGGATAATTCCATAGTAGTCAATAGTGGAGCTATAGAGTGGCAAGTAGACTTGAGGACTCATGTTCATATATGTATACAGAGTTTAGGTACTTGTTACCTTAAAAACTTTAAAATAGGGCCTTGTCCACATTTGGTCTTATCATTTAATAGGGTAACATGAAGTATAGATGTATTTGGATGTTTTTATGAGGTGATCCAATCATAGGGGTAGTGATTTGGCATGGAAAGTATTTATTTGGCCAAAAGAGTATGATGTTATAAGGCTCCCAATTCAAGCATTCTTTCATTGCAAGTTTTCATTGTTTACTTTAGAGTTTTGAACTTTCAATGATCTCATAGTCCAAATTAGAATGATAGAAACATCTCTCCATAGAAAATGACCCTATTGAGATAAGAAGGAAACTAGTGTTTCAAATAACATCAAGGAGATCTCAAGTACAAGGTATTGATCTATATCATCATCTATAGGTGTACCCTTGCCTTCAAAAAGTGCACCTACAGTCTAACTATAGGTACCTACAAGTTGATGGTATGAACTAAGAAATGGGAACCTAAAAACATGAACATTTTCAATTTGGATATGACTCCAAAGACCTTAAAGATATCTTATACTATGTATCATAGGTTTTAAATGTGGGATGTCATCTACAGGACCTTTTTTGTTCGAGGAATGGTCACATATAGTCAACTGTAGGATGATAGTGCATTAGCATGTGACAGTCTAGTCTTATCACAAGTATTTAAGCATGAGGTGAGACCAAATGATTTAGAATAAACTTTGATGACTCAAATAGGGTCTTAAATCATTAGATACTAGGTCTAAGTTTTAAATGCATACCTACATGCAAGTCTCTCTCTTGAGCAAGAAACATAATACACATTTGCCTACAAACTATGCTTATCAAAATGGAGGGTACAAATTAAAGGATTTGATACAGGTTTTGAAGATGAACATGTTTATAATAACCTCATAGTATTATTGACCATTTAATGATACTCTTATCACATGAAAATAGTCCTCGATATAGTTTTCAAGTACAATACAGTCCATACACTAACGCTAGAGAGTCAGTGAGTTCTACAAAAGTCTGTCTTGGGTTTTACAATGTTTAAATGTCCTATAATAATGATCCAACCTTGAAAATTAGTAAAAAGGGTCTATATGGCCTATTCATTCCTCTCATAACCTTGGTCTACTTATGACAATAGGGTAAGTTCCCTATTTTCTATCTTAGATAGAGGGCACTCCCAAAATTGCCAAGGAAAGTGCCCTATTTTATGTCCTATAGTCATAAAAATGATAAAGGAAAGTGCCAAGGAGAATTTGATAAATATAAGGAGATTTAGGGAGTTATTTTGAACATGTAAAATCATATATGAGGCCTCATTGGTGTTAGAGGCTAAACATGGTAGGCTAAACCCAAATAGGTGTAGTCAGACCTACTAGGCCTTGACTAGGCCTAATGCCTAAATGGGGTCCAATTACATTTCTAACACTATATAATCCTTATAGATAATTGGATTACTTCCATGTGGAGTTATAAGGTGAGTTAAATCTTTTATTTTGCATATAAGGTCACAAAGAAGTCATTTCTTGGCTCAAAATACATGACAAGGTGCATAGAATGTAGGGAGGAGATCGAGAGGCTAAATTATGAAGTCCATATATGTATGGATGATTATCATGGGAGAATTAGGAGTTATTATATCATATATAGGGTTATAAATTTTCCTTTTGAGTAATTTTTTCACATTTTCAACATCAAACTTTTATGAAAAAAATTTAAGGGTTAAAACCACTCAAAACCCTCCAAAACCCTTGTTAATGAAATAATTAGGAATAAGTTGGTATAAATTAATCTAAGAGGGATATTTTTCATAATAAATTTATTGGAACTTGTATATGAATCCCCCAATCTCCTTCCCATGAAGTTGGCTTCTGCCCTATTTATACAAGGTATAAAACTAGTTTTCTTGACATTTTTTATGTTTTGTAGGTAAAAAAGAGTCTCAAAAGATGAAGATAACTTTTGGAGATAGATTGATACCTAATATAACTTCTCATATCCATTTATTTATTCATTAAAACACACAGGTCCCTCTATAGGCACCTTCACTTCAGTTTGTCCACAATGGCATAGTGAATGAGTGATCACCAAGTGAGAAGATGATAACTCCAATTGGGAGGCCTTTTAATGAATTTTTTGATTGATATAAGGATAATATGAACCTTTAAAAGTGTCACATCACCCATTTTATATGTTGGTTTGAGAAAATGAAGACCACCTTGGTGCCAAGTGTGAAGAATGAGTAAAAGAAGGGTGATTATAATTATAGACAGTGAAAATGCTTGTCTAGAAGAATATTAATGATTAGGGACATATCCAATGCATGTTGGAGAATATTTCTAACCCCAAATTTACATTTAATTTATTTCATCTATCCCTAGTCTACCTTGGAGTACTCAATAAAATCCAATAATGAAGATAGTTTCAAGAAGCTAGTTAAGAGACCTCTACACTAGATTTGAGGAGTTTTCATGATTGGATAGACATTTCTCCAAAGAGACCTTTCATATTATATTACATGCTTCATTCCTCTAAAAATATTCCTCCTCTCATCTTGACACATGTTCTTGTGACTCTTGAGCTTCATTCTTCTCTCTCATTTCTCACATTCTATAACTACTAGCCATTTTGGCTCTTGTATGCTAATTCCACACCATGTATGGCAAAGATCTACTCATTTGATGTTGTAATTTTCATTTTAATAATAAATTAGATTGATTTTTGATTTCATTAATTATCTTTTCTAAGTGTTTAAATTTATGTATAGTGAATAGTTAAGTGATTTTCATCTATCATTGCTTCCTCTCAATCCTTCCATGTTTGGTGTAAGTTACTCCACTCTAGCAGGTCATATGAAGTGTTGACAAGTGTATGGGTCTATTTTAAAGTGTAAAAGTAGACTTATTTTCCAAAACTGATCTATTTTTCACTTACTTTAAATAGTATTCATGCATATCACCTTCATATTAAAATATTAATATTAGTGCATTCTAGGACTTTGAAGCTCGTATTTAAGGTCTTATCTCTTAGTAAAAGAAGTATAATAATATTGTGGAAATATTTATGGTCTATCACCCCATTATAATATTTTAATTTAATGCATAATTCTATCACTTTTCCCATAAACAATTAGTTAATATAGGTGAGAAGCACTTAAAGGTCAATTCAAGGAGCTAGCCCTTAAACCTAGAGGTCTACCTCTATTATAGGTAACCCATAGGCCTAGATTTATTCCAATTTTGACCAAATATTATAGTAGGCTTAAAAAACCCCTATGTTGTGAAATATTATCATATGGATATCTAAATCCTACTTACAACCCTCAAAACTACTCAGATCTCAAGTTTCAGAACCCAGATCATCCACAATAGTCTAATTTTTGTTTAAGTCTAAATTTCTCCCCATTTATTTCTATTATTATCAATTAAAACAAGGTAAAATTCATTTAAAAATCATTATGTTAATAATTTAAATTTATTTAAATTATTTAGGCATCTCATCCCCTTAACCAAACATAGGTAATTACTCATGTAAAACCCTAAATAGTTAAGTCATGTTCATATGTATACTTGAATGTCATATCTATTGATCTAAATTAATTTTCAAAGTTATATTTTATTTATATTAATCTTCACCCATTGATATAAATTAGGTTAAAATGGTTTTACCTTATTCTGATTATGTGAACCTAAACAAGTATAAAACTATGAATTATTCAAATTATATGAAAGTATAATAATAAAGCATGAGTCTAAATGTAAAATACAGAATATTATTAAATTATCACACTTAACATAAATAAAAATGACATAATGGATTTATATACTTATCATTTTTCTCATCTATGCAATTCTAAGATTGAATGTAATTGACTAAAGGGCTGAAAATTGGATCAAGAGTCACTCAAATTAAGAATTATTTATCTAAATGTGCTTGTATAAATTTGTCAATCTTTTAATGCTAACATCTAACATGGGAATCTAATATTTTTTATTTAAAAATTTGAGTTTTTACCTCATTATTTTGGTATATGTCCCTATATCTTCTCTAAATATGTCTCCCTATGTAATATCAAGTCCTCTCCATAGGCATAAGTCTATAAACATGTTTTCTATTTGAAACCCTAGGTCTAATTTTGACACTAGGTTCAGGCCTATAAAAGGGTAATACCAATGAGTTGAGATAACCTCAACCATTCCCTAATGAATGGTTGAGTGTTACTTACATATCCAATACTCCAAAGAGGGAACTCAAACCACATGTACTTTTTCCTATTAGGTGTATGCATGAAATGGTACTCTTTTAATGAATGCAACTTGTAATATAAATTTTTACACTTAGGAAATGGAAACATTGAGTACTTTATATTATGGATATGACGTATTCCTTGTGATTTATTTATGAATTTGGAAGTCCCTTTGAAAGTGTAAGGGTATCGATGTATCCTTGAGTAGTGTTAGATGATCCAATAGGCCTAGAACTAATGTATATATATATATGGGACTCTTTGGGTACTTTATCACACCATTGAAATGTGAAATGTGTGGTTTTTCCCTTAATGATGTTTTAAATTTGAAAAATTACTATTAATTGGTGTAGGTATGAGTCTGTCAGAGTTGGATAACTATGAAATTATGCAAGTGTCTAAGACTACTAGACTTGTGTATGTAATGAGTGAATATTGACCTACAACTATCATATCTAAATATCTAGACTTGGATAAGGTTTTTCAAAGATATCCTATTAATAATTTATGAATTAGGATATGACCAAATAGATTCATAAACCTAGTAAGAGGGGCACCTACAACATAATGTCAATACATACAATTCTAAAGATTCTAGGAAATCAACATAATAAAATATCTCTAACTACATCTCTTGTTCTTGTAAGTAAATATCACAATAAAGTAATTAAGAAAGTGGGAAGGGCTAGAAACATATTAAAATAATCAAGTTTCCATGGTGGTCGAATGGGGGCCTAAGCTACCTGAGGTGGATAGATCACAATTTTAGACAATCATATAGCCATACTAAGTATAAGTGTAGAAAAAAATTAAACATGGATATATACATGCATTAACTAAGAAATTATGCAAATTTTATCTATCAAATGAAAGAGCTAAGGTTAGAATATGTTTACATTAAACAAGATATGTCAAGCCTAATCTCCCCCTTGGCCAATGGTGCTTTGCAAGAGATTATTATGATTGTAAGTATGTTAATGGCTAAATCAATATCTAGGATAAAATTACCCCTCCTATTGTATCTAAGAGTGCACAAAACAAGATTTCCCTCCAAGACAAGATCTAAGCAAGAATTCCACCAAATGTAAACTTAGGGAATAAATGCAAGCAATAAAAGTTGAAAATGAATGTTCTTATTTATTGGATTGAAATGATAACTTGTATTTATATTGGTGAATGATCCTAATATTTCTTTAATATTCAACCAATGATAGCATCCAACTCTATTTAGTCCTAAATGGGCTTATTAAACTAAAACTATACTAGCTAGGCTAAATTAATTAAAAATACCATGTCGTAATGTATGAAACTATATCAATCTTATCAATGTAGTTGAAAAGAGATGAATGACAATTTAAAATACATCAAAGTAGATTACATACTAGGTATTATATGTCCTAATATAATTAGAGGATGCAATATGGAAGGAGATAGATTAAGGGGGTCAATCTGAGGAAGCTATAATGGGTGTAGAAATGATAAATAATCAACAATATATCTCATAAGACACAGTTGATCGACCCACCCCTTTCTTGGTGCACCCTTTAAGGCATGCACTTAGGAGATTGAAACTTGATAGGTTATTATAAGAGAGGAAGAATTAATAAACAATAAAGTTATAAAATATTAATTGTATTCATATGCCCCACCTAAAACTCAGCATGTGTCACCAGAGTGTAAAATGGGATGGTGCTTCACAAAATAACATATCAACTCAATAACTAATCTAACACAATGTAGTATAAATCATAAAATAGGTGAAATTAAAAAAATTATAAATACGTACCATCACTAACCTTATTGTTGTTGAAAATATGTATGTGTGGCATATGGTGAGAGGTGCCTAGTGTGCAAAGTAAGAGACAAACCTAAAAAATAGATGAAAATTTAGTATTTTTACAAAAAAAATTATATGAACACTGAAAAAATCTATATCTTTCTAGGATTCTAAATATTATTTTAGTTCCTAAAAAGTAATTACTAAAACAAATATATGAGCAAAACATAAAATTTGAAGTAAATAAATAAATGTTAAAAAAAAATTTAATATATTATGATAAAAGGGTAAATAACTATTTATTTGTACATTTGGTATTTTTGGAAACTAGAGCTCTATGTGTCCAAATATACAAGAGTGATAATGATAGCCCATAAATGAGGAGATGGATGAGCCAGTGGATGTGTCACTATTGGGGTTGGTGTGGTATAGGTATGGGGTGAATTAATTTTTAATTTGTAGCATTATGGATAAAAATGAGTTAGATAAGGAAATGTAGGCACTGGGGCAAATTTGTGTATCAAAATTTGCCCTAATAAGCATAGGATTATGGTTTTAAATAGGATGGGTAATGGATAGGGGAAAAATCAAAATGTAGGTCAAGGGCATCTATTATGACCTAGTGTAAAATCATCACATAGTTTGAATAGTATTGGCTAGGCATTTATAATATAAAAATTATAATGATTTAAACAAGTTGATAACATATGAAGTGGTCAATGTAGTTGCACTAGTTATGGCTAATGCCATGGAACATGGTCGATGAAGTAGGGAGATGATAAGGTGGAAGATGACGTATGTCATGGTGGATGATGTAAGAAGGTAACTTGATTAATGTAGTTAAACAAATGTTGATGGCATATGCCAGTGTTGATGGATGGTCATTGATGTGTATGTAGGCTGATATAATATAGATAAAAGGATGATACATTAGGTCATGGTTGATATAGTGTTGAATTATATATGACCAATGTAGTTATGTACATGGCTGATATAGTCCATAATATAGGATGGTTGATGTATTAAAGTACATGGATGATGTAGTAAAGTACATGGATGATGTAGTAGTTAATTTGAAAGAAAAGGTAATGTTATTATTTTTTAGTCTACTTCATTTTAGTTTTTGGAAAGAGCCCTGATTTGTGTTTTTTTGTTTGATATTTTTTAGAGATTTCAGAGATTATAGAGAGTGTTGGATGTTATATGGTTATTATATCTATAGTAGCTATCTATAGTTGATCAAACTCATTTAATTATGCTTGGATTTGGTGGTTTCATGGAGATGCGTCAGATTCCACTAAGTGTAGAGTTAGTCACCATGTTCTTATGAGCATGGGAGAGACTAACTAATAGTTTTTAGTGGGTGGTGTATGGGGATAACATCAAGGTGGTGATCACCATAAAGGATTTCCATGTTATCTTGGGCCTACCTATTACAGGCACACTAGTGTGAAATACCTTAGATTCCTTTGATGAGAGGAAGGCCTTAGCTATGTGGGCTATAGGATCAGATAAATATGATGATTGAGGGTTACATGTTAGTTTATTTAATATATATGTATTTACCATTTTGGATATTTAGAAAACTATTAATAGACTTATGAAAACTCATTTACATGTCATAATTCTGATGGTAAGGCTCCCTTGTACATTATAGACCTGTGTCATTCTATGTTAGATCATTGCACATTATTTTATTTAGTTTATATTATTTAGTTACATTTAGTGCATGATTTATATGATATTTTGTCTAAATGGTAGCAAACTATGGGACATATTATTTTTGGGAGTTGGATTTATGAGTGCTTCCCTATGTATATACCAACAAGGTTGCCTCATGTCATGGATGATCCCTTAATAAGAGTACATAACTGGGCACAAGATCATACTTTATAGGTGATTACACATGTATTAACTTAATAGACAGTGTGATGAGAGTAGATTATTAAATAGTTGTTGTAAGGCATAATGGATATCTAACCATTATGGTCATCCACTATGCAACCATAGGTATAGGTGAGGATCATAGGGAACTACCCATGGTGGATCGAGCCTCAATCATGCTATCATGTATCCAATCAATTTTTGCCACCATACCTAGTAGTTCCTCTTGTGGTCCCAGCATATCAAGCTTGTTATGTGAGGGAATGACATGGTGTGAGAAGTGAAGGGGTACTTGTTTAGGTACCAGTTATAAATCATAATAATATAATAATAAGCATAGGTTATAGTGAGAAGATCATGCTACAATATGAGGAGTAATGGAAGTTGCTTAGCAGTAATAACAAGCACATGCACAACCATTAGTATGACCATAGAGGCATCAATAGGTATAGGCGCAACCATGGCCATAGCCACAGCTTAAGTTTTAGTAAATGGATCTTGTAGTTCAACCAATTATTAATTGGAATATAGTATGATAGATATGTAGTAAGTTCAAACATGCTTGTGTCACCCAGCCAGGGAAGTATAGTGGCTTTGCACATCCTCAAATTCATGACACATATGAGGTGTTAGGTGGTTGAGTTGATGGTACTACTATGGGTAAATAAAAAGTGTTTATGTTGATTTATTGCATTTTACTTGGATATATAGAGATATATTGAAAATATTAATGCTAAGAACATTTATCAATAACATTAAAAGTGTAGAAATAAAAATAAGAAAGAAGCTAAGTTACCTCTCAAGGTACAAACCACAAGTTGAGACAAAATTTTAAAGTGGGAAACTGAAAGTAGCATAGAGAATTCACATGATTTTATTAGAAGACTTTCTACCAAAATATTCAAAAGTACAAGATTGGATCAAGAGCACAAGATAAGAAGAAAGAGAGCTATGAGTTCTTAGTGAGGAAATGAGGAGAGGAAGGGCTCTTTTATAGAGTTAGAGGAAGAGAATAAGAGTTACAAGGAATCCCATTATTACCTTACAAGCCTCCTATGTGTGTACCACTTGTGGCCTATTCCCTTAGAGAGTGGAGGGAAGTGTGTGACATGTGGGGAAAGGAGAGTTACATGTAACTAACTCTAAATCCAACAAGTGGATTAGAGAGGTGAGTGACACCTCAAAAAGGTATTAATAAAATATATTTATAAATATAATAAATACACACATAACTGATATTTAGGATAAGATTATAAACCTAAGAAGGACCCAGATTAATATTAATTTCAAACACTTCACCTTAAGCTTAAATTTTGGGTTATAAAAGTGGAAAACCCCTTTTAAAAATAAATAAGGAATTTGAATTACATGATACTCCCCATTAATAGAAACTTCCTTCAAGATGAATTATAATAGTTTAGAGAATAAAGAAAAGGAGGTGTCATCAAAAGTCTCAAAGAATAAAGTGTGATCACCAAAAATCTCCAAGAATCCTCTTTGGACAATGCGATCAATCTACAACCAAACAAAGACCATCAAGAAATAGTAATGATCCACAAACCTGAAAAATAAGTAAGCTAACACCAATATTTCAAGTTAAGTAACCAATATGCCAAAATAATATAATCTACATACATAAAGTAATAAAAGTATATGTAAAGGTAAATTTGAGCAAAGACAACTTTGATCATAAAGTTTGTTAACCTGCATGAAAAGAAGTTAGTCACAAAAGCTCTACATAAAGCATATATTCTTTGAAATAAAAAGCAAGGAATGTGTACAAGATTTGAGTTAATCAAGATAGAGATTAATAAGATGTGTCACTTGAAAAATATATTCTACATGAATCATTAGAATAATTATCTCAAGAAGACATATCAAAGTCTCTAGAAGAGCCATCATTTTTAGGAATCTAAATAGTTTTACCCTTAAAGGTAGGATATTTAGTCATTTTCCAATAGTGTAATGTATTGTGTGTGGATTTACCACAAAAATTTTATGGATTTAATTTCTAAAATTTAATTATATGATTCCCATGTTTTACACAATGCACACAAGGTTTAATAGATTTAACCGAAGCATGAGCATTAAATGTAGTATAATCAAAAGAACTTGCATTATAATATATAGAGGATAATAAGATTATAAATTTGCATTAAAAGTAGGTGAATCATTAAAACCAAGACCTTTACAATTTACATTATAAGTATTCAAAATTGGTTTAAGAATACCATCTTCACACTTACCAAGCACAAGCCCTGAATAGCCCATACTATTCATGATTTTTAAGCTAGGATTGGTAAAAGAAGTGTTCAAAAAAAAAAATAGGTGTATGAGAATCAAGAGACCCATTATCATTTGCAAAAGATGTCAATTTTTGATTTAAAATGTCAATAAAAGATTGAATATTATCCATTTTGTTTTGAATTACAATGATTGAATTACGCAAAGTAATAATAGTAGCATTTTTGAATTACAATTTGTTATTTAAGAGCATTGATTTCAACATTTTTAGAATAAATGGTTTACACAGTGTTCTTAAAATTTGAAAAAATGACCAATTTAAAGGTTATAAGAAAAAATTATACTGATTTCATTATTATTGAAAAAAAATCTTTTTATGACAAACATAAATTGAAAGTTTTAAGTAAACTAAATTAAAGGTTTGATTTATAGTGTCATTCTATATAAAAATTAATGAAACATGACTAGACTTGGGTTTTTTTTATACTTTTAGATTTAAATGAACTTTAGGAAATGCATTTTAATAGAAAAGAA
This sequence comes from Torreya grandis, assembly GCA_037957365.1. NCBI lineage: Eukaryota > Viridiplantae > Streptophyta > Pinopsida > Cupressales > Taxaceae > Torreya > Torreya grandis. The sequence goes on from JARHVA010000442.1 coordinate 3,709,483, forward strand.
CCAAACTCAATAACAAAATCATAATGTAAGATAAGTAAATCGAGATAAAATCCTTGAAAATCTCCCAATAAAAATATGCATTTACTAAGTGACAAAGACAAAAAAGATAAAAGAATGACAAAGGTTGAAGAATGTGTTATAAAAAATAATAACTAAAAATGAACAAGAAAGAATAATATAAAGAATAGCACTTAATATAGACACATTGAATTAGTTATCCTAAGTGATATTCTAACGTAAATAGGGATAAAAAATTAAATAAACCCAACCTATTAAAATTGTTATAATATTATAACAAAATAAAGTGAATTACTAGCAATCAAAAGAATAGAATTTTAAAAAATATACCCAGAAAGGAAGAGAGAAAAGAAACGTTATTGACATATAAATGCGTTAAATATTGCACATGCATAAACAAGTGAAAGAAAATGCCAACAGAATCAAAATACTAAAAATGAACAAAATGACATAAGATCTTATTCATAAGACTAAGCAATCAATAATAGGGGTTGTGTAATTCCAAGCAAAAACCAAAAGAAGAAAGATAATGAATGAAGCCAAGATTAGTTATCAATAATCACAGACAATGAAAGATCTATTACCAAGGATGAAGCATAAAAAAGAAGGTGCACCTATAGTCAAAACATTGACAAGGAGAAGCAAAGTGCCAAAAAAAGGCAAGTCTAAAAACTCAAATTAGACAAAGAACATAGATCTAAAAAAAATCTTAGACAAAGAGCTAAAAATCCTAAAATTTAATAATAATGATGCCAAGTAATTATTGCACAAATGTATTTTGTTAAAGTAATACCTTGAATTCTTATTAATGGAACAAAAACTTTTAATACCTAAATAAATTATGAAGAATCAAGTGAGTAAAGAAAAAAAATAGCTAAAAATAAATAAATCTAGTAAAAACTAAATAAAATTTAATCAGATTAGCATAAATAAATATGAATGATAAAACCATAAATGGTGTCAAAAATTGCTTGTGAGAAACCTAAGGATTAAGGTTAGAGTGCAAAAAACTCAATAAGGTTAGAAAAAAATCTTTTTTACCTTCAAATCTACACAAACCCTCAAGAATCAATGTTAGACACCTTATAGCTCTAATACCATTAAAGGATTTATGCCAAGAATATTTATCAATAGCATTAAAAGTTCAAAAATGAAAATAAGAAAGAAGCTAAGTTACCTCTCAAGGTGAAAACCATAAGTTGAGACAAAATTTTAAAGTGGTAAATCGAACGTATCATATAAAAACCCAAGTGATCTTATTAGAAGACATGTTACCAAAATCTTCACAAGTACAAGATTGAATCAAGAGCACAAGAGAAGAAGAGAGAGAGTTATGAGTTCCTAGTGAGGAAATGAGGAGAGGAAGGGATTTTTTATAGAGATAGAGGAAGAGAATGGGAGTTACAATGAATCACATTATTGCCTTACAATCCTTTTATGTGTGTTCCACTTGTGGTCTATGCCCTTAGAGAGTGGAGGGAAGTGTGTGTCATGTGGGGAAAGGAGAGTTACATGCAATTAACTCTAAATCCAACAAGTGGATTAGGGAGGTGAGTGACACCTCATAAAGTAAGGAATAAAGTGCATTTACCCAAACTAATATTAATTATCTAACATATATCCTAGATGTATGTATATGACATTTTGATTATATATGAGATATGATGTTATTTTGGTTTACATTTTGTAAATGCTACTATAGAGGAGGCCTAATGAAGGACCTTGGTAGAGACTACTCACCATCATATTTTTGATCGTGTGTTCCTATAACATAATGTTATCTAGTCAATTGATTTGTTTTTTCCTACATCCCAAGCTTATGTTGGGTGTTTTAGGTTGGTCAGGGATACTACCCAAGAGATACATAAACTATTAGATGGAGTTCCAGGTGTAGCACCACTAGGAGTGGTCTAGGGATAACTATAGGCATGGAAAGTACTAGCTCATGAGAGATCCATTCATTTAGCTACTTTTGGTTAGGTTTCAAGGTTGCAGGCCTAGGTGGCCAATCTATAAGGGTAGGTCCAAGGCCTATGATCATAAACTCAGACTCTACAGTATAATATATAGAGAGGGTAATCTTAGGCCTGTATGGGTAGTGTATCACTTCCTCCATTAGATGGATAGGATGGACCTCTTCCTTATATCTATATTTGTATCATTTTGTATTGTGATGTATAAAATTTTGATTCATGTGTGTGTGTAGAGAGAGATTTTTTTCAATATGAACCATGGGTGTGATTTATGGATGTATTTTGTTTCTATCACATGTGTTTATGATTTCTAATGTTATGGGAAAATGTATGATGTATGTGTATGTTTTAATATTTTCTATCTAATGTGAGAAAATTCATGGCTAAAAAGAATGATAATAAAATGAAAACACTGTAAGTAGATACAAAATTGAAAAATAAAAAGTAAATGGAAAAATGAATGTAAAACACACCACATAAAGATGTGATATATAATACATTGTAAGTAAACAGATGACAAACTCAAAATAAATATGAAATTGAGTGAAATATCAATGAATGACAAAAATTCAAATAAATATATGTAAAATAAGAAATACCCAAAAATATCGATGAATTAAAACAAGAAGAAGCTCTAAAAGAGTAATAACCCAAATGTAGTGTTTATGTTAGCCTGTAATGTAAGAAATTATGACCACCTAGTGACATTTTAGGGATGGAAAAGAGGTGGTGTTATAAGAGAACATGGGTATTTTTTAAGGAAATCTTGGTCTTATCCAATGACTTATATTTCAATTCACAAAAGGAAAATCAAAAGGTGTAAATATGAGATGTGATCATCTAAATGTGATATCCATCAAGGTAAATATTAGGAATAATATGATGTAAATAAGGATATTGAGTTGATACATGGGAGATGTAAAAAATACTTAACAAGTATGAGACACACTATATAAATGAGCAAGTGCTAAAAACTTTTTACATAAAAAACTTAAGGCACTTCAGCTAGTAAACACAAAGCTTGGGGTAACAAGTGGAGTATGTAGATTATTATATGAAGGTTATTATGAATGAAAACTAAAATTGTCATACCTTCCCACAATGTGTTCCCCATTCCTAAAAATCCATTATAGATCTATTGATCTATTACGAAGATTTGGTACTTGTGTGAGAAAGTAGGTGGCACTATATGATGTAATGAATTCTCTTATTCTAGTATGCTAGCCTGTTGCAACCCAATGGACCTCAACTCTATATTAAGGAAAACTATGGAGTTTTAGATTCAAATATAATAGGATATTTTCCAAAATAGCACTTCTGTTAGTATGATCTAAATTTTAAAATTATTTTTGAATTTGATCATTGCCATTTATTTCTTTTATGATATGGATTTTTATGTTTTATGGTTTTTTTATTCCTCCTCCATACAAACTTGAAAATAAAATCATGAGTGAAATAAGTGATGAACACTTGAGAGCTTCCACTTGGATACTAGAGATAAGGAACTAAAGACACTGTCATCTAAAGACTCCTAGACTTGCCCACAAGTAAGTGTGTAATCTCAACATTGACCTATGTGTGTCTCTAATGGAGGATAATAAAAATGGAGATGGGTATCATATAAGATACATCTAGGTAATAAGTGGTATAATAATGGATACACATTACAACTAATCATAAGGATGTAAGGTAGTGTAATGAAAGTGGTGTGGAATAGACTATGATATCCAAGTCACTAGGAAGTTCCACTATTTTACAAAGAATCTAACACTTGTACTTATGAAATTTTTGATCATCCCAAAATAGGGGATTATAAATGTTTATTTATCACAAAGATACAAAAATCAAAGCATAATAAATAATATAATAAAGTGTTACTTAAACTTTGATAGATAAAAAATGATGAAAGTAATGAAACAATGGTGTAAACAAGATTAGCATACATGTAGAGTCATGACAAACTCAAAATAAATATTAAATTGAGTGAAATATCAATGAATGACAAAAATTCAAATAAATATATGTAAAATAATAAATACCCAAAATTATGGATGAATTAAAACAAGAAGAAGCTCTAAAAGAGTAATAACCCAAATGTAGTGTTTGTGTTAGCCTATAATGTAAGAAATTATGACCACGTAGTGACATTTTAAGGATGGAAAAGAGGTGGTGTATTAAGAAAACATGGGTATTTTGTAAGTAAATCTTGGTCCTATCCAATGACTTCTATTTCAATTCACAAAAGGAAAATCAAAAGGTGTAAATATGAGATGTGATCAAGGATGTGATTAGCTAAATGTGATATCCATCAAGGGATATATTAGGGATAATATAAATAAGGATATTAAGGTGCTACATGGGAGATGTTAAAAATAATAAATAAGTATGAGACACACTAAACAAATGAGCAAGTGCTAAAAACTATTTACATCAAGGACCTAAGGCACTTCATCTAGTAAACACAAAGCTTGGGGTAACAAGAAGAGTATGTAGATCAATATATGAAGGTTATTATGAATTAAAACTAAAATGTTCATACCTTCCCAAAATGAGTTCCCCATTCCTCAAAATCCTTTATAGAGCCATTGATTTATTATGAAGATTTGGTACTTGTGTGAGAAATTAGGTGGCACTATATGATATAATGAATTCTCCTATTCTAGTATGTTAGCCTATTGCAACCCAATGGACCTTGACTTTATATTAAGGAAAAATATGGAGTTTTAGATTCAAATATAATAGGTGATTTTCCAAAAGATCACGTCTTTTGGTGTGATCTAAATTTTAAAATTATTTTTGCCTTTTGATCATTGCCATTTATTTCTTGTATGATATGGATTTCTATTTTTTATGTTTTTTTCTATTCATCTTCCATACAGACTCAAAAATCTAATCATGAGTTAAATAATTTATGAACACTTGAGACCTTCCATTTGGATACTATAGAGAAGGAACTAAAGACCTTGTCATCTAAAGACTCCTACACTTGCCCACAAGTAAGTGTGTAATCTCAACATTGACCTATGTGTGCCTCCAATGAAGGATAATAAAAATGGAGATGGGTATAATAGAAGATACATCTAGGTAAAAAGTTGCATAATGATGGATATACATTTTAACTAATCATAAGGATGTAAGGTAGTGAAATGAAATTAGTGTGGAATAGACTATGATATCCAAGTCATTAGGAAGTTGCACTAACTTAAAAAGTATCTAATACAGGTACTTATGAAATTAGTGATCATCCCAAAAGAGGGGACTATAAATGGTTATTTATCAAAAAGAGACAAAAATCAAATCATAATATAATATAATAAAGTGTTACCTAAACTTTAATAGATAAAACATGATGAAAGTAATGAAACAATGGTGTAAACAATATTAGCATACATGTAGAGTAATGACAAACTCAAAATAAATATGAAATTGAGTGAAATATCAATGAATGACAAAATTTCAAATAAATATATGTAAAATAAGAAATACCCAAAAATATGGATGAATTAAAACAATAAGAAGCTCTAAAAGAGTAATAACCTAAATGCAGTGTTTGTGCTAGCCTGTAATGTAAGAAATTATGACCACCTAGTGACATTTTAGGGATGGAAAAGAGGTGGTGTAATAAGAGAACATGGGTATTTTTTAAGGAAATCTTGGTCTTGTCTAATGACTTATTTTCAATTCACAAAAGGAAAATCAAAAGGTGTAAATATGAGTTGTGATCAAGGATGTGATCAGCTAAATGTGATATCCATCAAGGGAAATATTAGGGATAATATGATGTAAATAAAGAGTCTGAGGTGCTACATGGGAGATGTTAAAAATACTTAACAAGTATGAGACACACTAAACAAATGATCAAGTGCTAAAAACTATTGACATCAAGAACTTAAGGCACTTCATCTAGTAAACACAAAGCTTGGGCTAACAATTAGAATATGTAGATCATTATATGAAGGTTATATGCATGAAAACTAAAATGTTCATACCTTCCCACAATGTGTTTCCCATTCCTCAAATCCCTTATAGAGTCATTTATCTATTACAAAGATTTGGTACTTGTGTGAGAAAGTAGGTGGCACTATATGATATAATGAATTCTCCTATTCTAGTATGCTAGCCTATTGCAACCCAATGCACCTCAAATCTATATTAATGAAAACTATGGAGTTTTAGATTCAAATATAATAGGCTATTTTCCAAAATATCACTTCATTTTGTGTGATCTGAATTTTAAAATTATATTTGTCTTTTCATCATTGTCATTTGTTTCTTTTATGATATAAATTTTTATTTTTTATGGTTTTTCCTATTCCTCCTCCATTTAGAGTTAGAAATATAATCATGAGTGAAATAATTGATGAACACCTGAGAGCTTCCACTTGAATACTAGAGAGAAGGAACTAAATACCCTATCATCTAAAGACTCCTAGACTTGCCCACAAGTAAGTGTGTAATCTCAACATTGACCTATGTGTGCCTCCAATGAAGGAGAATAAAAATGGAAATGGGTATCATATAAGATCCATCTATGTAATAAGTGGTATAATTATGGATATACATTGTAACTAATCATAAGGATGTAAGGTAGTGTAATGAAAGTGGTGTGGAATAGACTATGATATCCAAGTCACTAGGAAGTTGCACTATCCTACAAAATATCTAACACTGGTACTTATGAAATTAGTGATCATCCCAAAAGAGGGGAGTATAAATGGTTATTTATCACAAAGAGACAAAAACAAAAGTATAATAAATAAGATAATAAAGTTTTACCTAAACTTTAATAGATAAAAAATGATGAAAGTAAAGAAACAATGGTGTAAACAAGATTAGCATACATGTAGAGTAAATGCAAAGAAGTAAAGAGATAAAATGAAAGAGAACCATAATATAAGTAATATATAAATGAGGCATAACAAATTATTTATAATGGAAAGTGAATATCAAACCCAATCATGCGGTAATGTGAAGAATAGTATGATATGACATAAATATGTGCTCACAAATGTTGATATATATCTCAAAACACATCATCAATAACATCTGATAAGTCCTACTATGACTAAAATCTAGCTTTGATCATAGTCTCATCTTTATATATAGAGATTCATGTAAGGAATTCTTAATGCATGATCTCCATGAAAAAATTAGGAATATGAAAATAATGAGGAGAAGACAATGCCTCATGTGAGGGATAATCAATATGAGGGACTTGCATTGGTATATGTTAGATATCATATGATCTACGATAAGGTACAAATCTATGACAATGTTAAGCCTTCATCTAAGAATGATCTTGATAATGATACTATGAAGGTGAAGGTTTAGGCCATAGAAAATCATGGTAATGTTATTGGAATGCTCTACATCTATCGTCATGATGTGTAGTGCATTGATGCCAAAGGAAATAAACTTCCCCATACTTGGGGATATACTCTATAGATTTATTAGGAGGTGGTAGTTTATTTTCACTAGAATTTTATGTTGCTTAATAATGAAGTACATCAATGTATTATCAAAGATGTTCACAGTGTGTCTAAGTATGCATAGTCATGCCATGAAAACAATAAGTGTGCCTAGAAGTATCTAAATTTGGAGGTATATTATTTGAGATAAGAATAAATCTCTATGATTACTATTGGAAAGAATATTTGGTATCCTTGACAATCCTTATCCCAATGACTAGTGATTTTGTGAAACTCATAATATGGCTCATTAATCCATCATCTATGTGAAGAATCATGCTTAGGCATGGGTAGGACTTCATCAATTATATCATCATTATCCAAACATGTAAGAGTAGGTTCCATAGTAGACTCTATAGTTGTAAGATATATCCTTAGTGTGGGCTAGAGTAATATGGCTAAAATCTTGGGAGGCAAGATGCTTGAAGGATCATGAAATATAGTGAACTGATATGGTATGATCATGGCCTAATCAAGGAGACTACTATGAAGAGGCTCAAAGGTTATGAACTTAGAATGGGAAGAATCTAGTACATGTTCCATCTCAGACCTATGAAAATCGATAGAAACAAAAATAATGTCAAGTACAGTAGAAAAATAAGGAACTACATATACTAAATAAATACTATGTAATTATAAATTAGACTTCTAATAATGTTACACAAAAGATATATAGTGAAGGATTTTTGTATCTTTAGCTTGGGCATAGTTAGATAATAATGGATCATATAGAGAATATAAATCATCATAATCAGTTGTATGAATAATAATATGAAAATCATTAATTACTCGATTTGTCAAAGACACGAGGAATTTATTATTTAGGCTTAACTATTAAATCATGGAATTTGTTAATCAAACACTGATGAGATCATGGTCATAATGAATAAGGTAACTATGTGATAATGTTATAAGGGAGATATGAGGTTTTAATATTAATATTGATCTCATTAGGCTAATCATCATTGAAATCTAGTAAGTTGGGAGGTATGTTACCCATAAGATCAGGTTGTTCATTATAACCTTAGTTAAAATAAATGGGATAATTAAATCATTGATATTCATGAAAGGGAATTTTAGGTAAAGGTTCAAAGGTAAGAATTTTAAAAACACTAGGTTCTTAAAATTGTTCAAATTTTTAAGGGTTCATATCTCTTTGAATCTTGTATATAACACAATTGTGGGGAAAATTTACACACTTGCATACAAAAGAGGTGATATCTCTAATGCGATGTTACTAAGTTAGACAAAGTAAAATGTTATATAATATTGGTAAATTAAAAATCATGACCTTAATTCTAACCATGACAAGGGACCATGATGAGGAGCTAAACATAACCAAGAGGGGGCATTTATCTTTGATCATAGCCTAGGTATGTGTTTTAGTTAGATAAGGTTACATCTAGAACATCCAAGAGTCTTAATGAAGTCAAGGGAAGAAATAAAAGTACTTGACCCTTCATTAATTAAGCCATGCTTGAATTTAATATCACCCACTTGGACACTCATGAGTAAAGGAGGATCATCTAAACAAAGTAATATTTCATTTGGAATAATAGAATCAATATGAAACTTAAGTGAAAGAGAACCATCCAAAGTTTTTCAATGTATATGGACATCTCTTCAATTTTTAAAGGATATTATCCTCAATGTCATGCCAATTTTTTCCCTCAAAAAGATAGGAAATACACACTATTAACACCAACAAATCAACAAGGACATGGATCATTAACAAAATCCATTCCAAACACAAAACATAAGCATGCAATTAACATAATGCATTTAACAATAATTCACCATAAATCATTTGGCATCACACTCAAATTGATTCATAAAAACTCACCCAAACATTTTTTATGTAAATGATGTCTAGACAATGAGAAAATTTAACCCAGGTCATTGTAGACATGATAGGGCACCACATGGAAGCTTTGGGTTTGCTCACAAATACACCACATGTCATAATCATAAGCCCCTGGGTCCATTTCCAAATGCAAGTATTTTGTGCTTGTGAGTTTAGGGATGGAGCCATGTGACAACCTCTCAAACACTCAGGTCTTCAGTGGTATTGGGGCTTAAGTCCTAAGGTAAACTCACTTGAGGTTCTGGGATCTTATAGATGACCATGTGGCATCTCCTCAAGCATATAAAACTATGGGATTTTTGGGGATTAAACCTTCAAAAGTTTAACTCTCAATGCCTTTGTGTTCCCATAATGTTTCCACATGGAAGCTTCATGGGGCTTTGGAGCATTAAAGTGAAAGCCTTTTGGCTAAACCTCTAGTTTTTTATATGATGCCACATTGCATCATCTATCTAACTCAATCAAAAATCCCAAAATTAGCTAAGGTAAAAAACTAGATTATAGCCTAAGGCAAAAGGGGTATGGAAAATACATAGGCCTTTGACCTCATTATTTGCATGAACATATCCAAGTTTACAAGTCACTGAGATGATTCCACATGATAGCATCTCACTCCTCTATCTTGAAGGCAAAGATCTTAGTATATCCATCCCCATGACTATGAGTCATTGGGATGATTCCATATGGCAACATCTTACTCATTCACTAGCCCAGAGGCTAGCTCTCTATATGGGCCCTTCTGATATCTAGGCTACCAAGATGATGCCACATGGAAACATCCTACTCCTATACTAGCCCAACACCAATCATACAACACAAAAAGCTAATGCCACTCCTGGATTTATGAAAGAGTGACATGTGGATTCCTTCAAACCACTCAACCAAAAGTCATAAAAATGACAAAGGTAAAAATGTTGCAAAAATACCCAATTAAGGGTCATCTAAGGTATAGTCTAGGTGGATGAATTAAGTCAATGAAGATAAATTTGACTAAGGCAAAAATCCAAGAAAATGACTAAGTTAAAGTCAACAAACAAATCAAAAAGTGACTAATGCAATACAGACCAAATAAACTATAACCTACATAGAATAATTCATATAAGGCTAGGATCAAACACTTTAATCAAAGAAAAAAAAACATCTAAGGCCAGAATATGAAGTCGATCAAACCAAAAGCATATATGATTTAGATTGATAACTCAACATTAAGCAAATGCTCAAATTGATCTAGGTAAAATACCAAAGATGGAGTAGAGTTTTAGACCATACAAAGCAACATTGATAACCACCCAACATTCAAAATAACTAACCTCTACATAGGTTAGTTAAACAATAAGGCATAGAGGATTAATTTTATCACTCGACACTAAACCAATATTATTATTAGTTTAGTCTATTAAGAGAATATCTAAAGGCATATTAATCTAGCCAGAATGCCCTCAAAGATATTGCTCAATCTGCAAACCATCTAATTCTCTCAAAGAGTTAGAAATTATATCATCAATAATAGACCTAATATGTTAAACAAAGGCTAAGAGATAGATCAAATATTTCTCATGGTGTTAAAACATCAAGTCAAATAATTGTCTTAAAATTATCCTTTTAATAATTAATTCCTATAAGGGATTCTACAGTGGAACCCATCTGGTTATCCCTTATTAACCTTTTAGTTCAAAAGTTAGCTCAGCTATTATAGCCCTTTTTATATGAGAGGGTCTTGATGTAAGAAAAATCTAAGGCAAAAAACTTACTCAAAACATAAATTCTAAATTATTTTGAAAGGCAATCTTTGTCATAAAATAATCAATACTCAGAGTAAAAATTTATACTAATTTTATTCTTGATAATGATCCCTCAGCACTTTTTTATTAAGATCCATTCACTTATGGATAACCTTAGTTTGAACTGGACTTTCCAATAGAATACTTGAGGAGGCATAAAAATTATTTATTTATGTTGATTCAAGAATATTGAACCAAGCAATGCATACTTATCATTTTAGAGAAAATGCCATAAAGGCTTAAGATTTATTCCTCAATTGACCAGTTCCAACTAGGAAGATCTACATTCAAGCCCAATGATGTCTTGATAGTACTCTCTCAAAGATTTATTTTAATATTTTTATTACTTAGATTAATCCTTGTTTTAAAAACTTGCCTAAATAGGTCTTATAAAAAAACTATCAAAACATGGTTTAATACAATCATATTCATACTAAGCAAAACACAAGTTCTTTTTAATCTTCCAAAGCATAGGCAGACTAAATCACATGCCTTCATATAAGACTCTTTCTTTATGTGTATATGTATAGTTGATTTAAGGTAATATCATTATAAGCAACTTAAGATGCAATGCACAAAACAACCACAGAATATTCAACTAAAGATATAATATATGTAGTAAGGCCACTAACTTGGCTAAACCCAATCATGAATATATAAACATTCACTAGGATTACATTTTCAACTAGGATCCCTTACAATGAGACCTAATAATCTGATATAACAAGCAACTATAAAATAGTTCTCTCTAGTAATAACTAGAACATTTAGCTGATAAGATTTATAATAATAGTGGCTCATAACTTGACCCATAATTAGTTATTAACATGTAAATACAATATGTTTAGCTAAGAATAAATTTTCCTTAGATTATAACTAATTATAGAAGGCATCAAAGCATGAGTAGTCTGTAACATATGATGTGCTCCTCTTTGTTCTAAGTGAAACTTTAGCCAATAGAAGGTGGTATCACCTCCCAATCTTTTACCATCATCAAGAAACTACTATAGGCACCCCCGAGTAGGACTCCTAGCTCTAGGCATGTTTACATCATGGTGTAAGTTAAATAAAGGCAAATAGCTATCAAGATGTATTGGGGTGAAGGAGATAGTTACTCACAAGGTGACAATCCAAGCATCTCTAAGTCAAGGGGTTACCAACTTCAAATCTATTTTCAGCAAGAAAAATACACAAGAGACAACAACACAAGGATAAAAAAATTTAGGATTACAACCACTAAAATATGTTCTAAAAGTGGTCATGATATGGCTTAGGTAATCTACCTTCATGTCCAACATGAGAGGCCTAACCCTTCTTCCATCATGAATAATGTAATGCCCTTAACCTATAGTGCATCTAGGGATATGTGTGGTTGGCTTGTGGCTTACACATCTTTATATTAGCTTGTTGTATTTATCAATGTTCTATGGTCAACCTATGGAATAACCATGGCTAAGTAGAGTATATATAGGAGGTAGTGGTTAGTCTTTTATCATCATATTGTGAATTATGTTCTCATTGTGTTGTTGTGGAGGTTTCCCCTTGAAGTGGCTCAATCATAATATTCAAGTATTCTATTATTTCACCATTTTTTGTTGTGGATCTACTTATTCTACTATTAATTCTACCATATATAATTATACTATTGTAAATCATCTAAGTAATTTCCTTATAAATAATGTGACCTTTTAAAACATCAAAAGTCATTCATGGTAAAACATTTCTCTCAAGGCAAGTAGAAGTTTGAACATCTAGGGCATCTCTAAGTCAAGGGGTTTCCAACCTCGTATCTATTTTTAGTAAGAAAAATACACGAGATAAAAACACAAGGATAAAACCTTTTAGGGTTACAACCACTAAAATATGTTCTAAAATTAGTCATGACAAGGCTTAGGTAATCTACCATCATGTCTAACATGAGAGGCCTAACCCTTATTCCACTATGAATAATATGGCCTTTCAAAACATCATAATTCATTCATGGTAAAATATTTCTCTTAAATTAAGCATAAGTCTTAAAAGTTAGGACTATAATGGAGGAGTATCTCAACTCCAAACTCTGACAGAAGGGTAATAACATTATGGGGTGACTCAAGCATAGCCATAGAGAAATAAATAAAGAGAATAATTAATCCAATCGACCTTATTCCACTCAAACATAATAATAATTCTAGAATAACACAACTTCATTTAGTCAGATAGAAAGATATTCAAGTCGTAAGAGACCTAACAAATAATCCAAGCCCTCCTTGGATCTTCTCTAAAACTTTTCTACTAGTCAAGGCTCTCCCTCTCCATGCTCTCTTATTTTTTTCCTTCTTCTTTATCCTTTGTTCTTGAGGTGGCCGAAATGTCAAAATTGTCAAACCTTTTTCTCAAAGATCTACTCTCCTCAAATAGGCATTCTCTCCTCCTTACAACCCAATCAAAACATTACATATATTTATTCTTTCTTTGGATCGACCAACCACTCTTCTTGCCAGCCCATGCCTTCATAATGGATGATCTTTTATCAGTCCATACTGGCACATGATGGCTTTTTCAAAGATTTTTAGTTGATTCTAAGAACAACCCAGAAATTCCCCTTATTTCAAGGTAGCATCCAATTAAATATTGACCTATAAACCAGCCACTAGAAAATCAAGATGATGGTCTTCTTCTTCTTATGCATTAAAGTTAACAAGCTCAAAGGTAGTTTGACCAACCTAACAGAGATTATAATTTAATAAAAATACAAAGACTATAGAGAAGGTTAAAATGTAAATAATGCATCCCACTAAGATCAGATAAGGTTTAAGACAATATATGAGTTAGGTAGGATCACACATTATGCAACAATGCCCAGCATAGTCCTTTTTCCTTCATTGGCAATGACCTATTCCTAAACACTTATTGCACCCATGAAATTCTCTATCCTAATAGCTAAAGCTTGAAATCATAACATGTTATCTCATTAACTTAATCAATGTAATTAACTTAATAAGCAATTCATAAGGTCATGAAGTGATATTCATCTAGCACCTAATGCATGTATAATTTCAATTACAACATAAGGCAGTAATTCAAGCATTGCTTAGCTAAATCTTACCATATGCATGATCTGCTCACCTTACAATCAGCACCACCAAGGGATTATCATCATTGATTTGCATAATCACCTTATTTTCTCATGAGAGGATTTATACTCAAACCCAAACAAGGTGGCTTCTTTCCATATAGGTAAAGGTTGGGGATATTTATTTAGAATAAAATTTACATTAAGTGATTATGATGATAAGGGGTAGTCCTTATCATCTCCAGAAAAGGATTTTGAGAAGGAAGTCTAAAGTGTTTTATAATAGGGTCCCACTCATCATATCTTCAAGAACTAAATTAGACTAATTTAAGGGTGTGTAATGTTGAAGCAACTTAGTCGAATGAGGGGCTAAAATACACTTAAACTGAGTATAAATAGAACTGTGTTTTTTTTTTTGGTTGATGTATTTTGGCTGAGGAGATCAAATTACATTGAGATATTCAATCTATTTTGTTTCATAGGGTATTCATAAACTATTATAACTCAAAATGTTCACCCATGGTGAGAATGACTCTTGTACAGCCACCACACAACACTTCTACACTGAGTGCCTTAGACCTCAATCCTTGAGAGTAAATTGATGCTTTGATGTAGCAATGGGATCTTCCCTTAAGGTATGGGAAAGTTAAAAAGTGATAAAGGATGAGAGAGGGTAATAAGGTCATTGAAATGGAAAGTGGTGATGCACCAAGAATAGAGTGAGCACCTCAATCGCTTGATAACACAATAAAACTAAGTAATCGAGCACCCATAGTATTTAAACTAGGAACCAAATGCATAAGTATTTCACATGAAGTTATGGAAACACAATGTAGCATTAAGAGGGATGACAAATAGTCCATAGATAACACCTATACAGATTTTTTTATGCATAGCATGCGACCTACAAAGGATTTTGATTCCATGTAGAGGTGCGAAGGGAAGACATCAATGAAAGGGACAAACATCCCCAGATAAATATCAATATTTTTTAATACACATAGAATGTAGAGTATGAATAATGGTATTTTATTTCCTATTAATATTAATGTCTAATCTAATATTAAAACTCAAATGGGTAGAGCTCTGTTATACCAAGGAGAGGGCTCTTTTTCACAATGAAAATCATGGGTTTATATAGAGTTGGTCTAGATCCTACATAATTAATTCACCATTTGAGATGGTAGACAGGAAACTTGAATTCAAATGTTAGCACTTAAAATTAAAGAGAACTAGAATCTTACACATTAATTACTACAAACCATGCTCATTCAATTTGGGTTGACAATTTGATCATAGAATTAGTTGGAAGGTGGAAGGTCATTATTCAATCTTTAGATAATTTGTGCATGCATTAAGGACATAAGTACACTTATACAACCAGAGGATATTTGTGTGCATGTTTTATCCATGTACCCACCACCTTTACATCTAATTCCATGTTAACTCAGCCTTCCTCGATGTCCAATCAGGACCAACTACCACATTTGCTTACTAGTGCCACCTATCAATCTACCTAGACTTCTTCTGCAAACATAGAAGTTGCTCAGGCTTTCTTTAGATTTTTCTAAGTCATCCCTGTGCACATGGTAGAGTTTTGAAATCATCTCTCTTGGTATCATGTGTACACTAAACCCTATGCACTTTATACTTTGTTGAGTTTACTCTAGCTAGGAACGTAAAGTAACACATAGAGTCTTTATATAGAGGGATAGTATGCACCTTTCATAATTCCTATAGTCTAGTTGAATTTTATGTGTGGTTTGTGCCTACTTATATTTGACACTCTAAATACCTTCATTTAAGTATATTATTTCTTCTTGTTTGACCCATGAAAAACTTAATGCTTGGATGCATCATGTGTAAAGGGTGCATGCAAAAGGTTATGCATAAGGACGGTCACTACAGCATAGTGGCACAATGGTGTAGAGAAGATGTGAACATGCATGATGGTGTAGAGGGTAATATTTTTGTGAAAATAATAAGGCCTTGATTCCTCCTACACCTAGATGTTTTTTGTAGCTTTGAAGTCTATGCCTTGCATCTGGGAGCTCTCATTGGCCTACAAAGGGAGTGCTGTGTAGCATAGATTACATCTAGGAATAATGTGGGTGTAGGCATGGATCTTTATGATTGGGCATGAAACTCTAGTGTTTAGACATGAGGATCCTCTTGGATAAGAGCACACAAGAAGGATGAATATTTTATGTGTGCACTCATAATTAGAAAATGTGTGCTATATAGTTACCCTGCATAGTCTAAATTTTGGTAACTCTTCATGAGTTACTTGTGCACAAACAGTTCTACAAGATGAATAGGCTATAGATATATTATGCATAGGGCATGAATTAAGATGGTTTTTATAGTCTTGAATCGGTACTTAGTTGATGTGCAAATCTACACTAACTACTAATTTTGGATGTTGGTGGGAATCATCTATGTGTAAGCTTACCCTTAATAAAATTGATGTTATAAAACTGTGCATGTCCTTTTTAAGGTCTTATGAGCTTCATTAAAATTGAGGTGAATTGAAGACTCAACACTTTTTACGACCTCTACGGGCCACTTACCTACTAAGCAGGGACTAGTAGACTTCAAAGCAATCCATTAGGTACAGATTCATCTAGAGTTATTTGATATTTTATCCTTTATGAAATTAGTTGTGACATGTTTACTCAACCTTAGAAGGAACTAATATACCTTTCACAAAAAACAAATAAATAAGATAACTACATTGAATGATGCTTGGAGGAAGCAAAGCCTAAACTAAGTAGGAACTGTGCACAAGCACTTAGAGGAAATGAAACTAATCTAAGCAATAACATGTGCACACAGCACTTAGGGAAATTAAGACATATAATCTACTATTTAAAAAATACACATTATCATTAGAGATAGTGCTTGAGATGAATCTCATTGATGGATATGGGCAACACTTCCCCATTTATATTTATGAGTTGGAAGGCATTGGCTTGTTTATAATTTGCCATGGTGTATGCACTATTCTATAAAACATTGAACTTTGTATGCTTCCTAGATTTTTCCCTATCTACATCCCATTTGAGTACTAAGCCTCCTTCATCAAAGTTTCTATCTACAATTTTTATACCAAATGTCTTTTTTGTATGTGCTTGTTGAAACTTTATAGTGCACATGGCATGCACTCTTATTTCTTCAAGCTCCATTAGATCAACTAATCTTACTGTTATGAGATCAATCTCATGAAATTCCAACTAATTGGATATATCTAATGAAGTAACCTCAAGATATGTATGCAACCTTGCTTCCCTCCCATCTACTAGTTATTATCACTCTAAATTGCATCTTGAAGGAGGTTGTTCAGGCCTTCCTCATTCAGATGATACAATGGGAATACTCCAAGGTTGTGGGTCACCTATAGTTGGATTTAACATCTAGAGAAGGTTGGCTTCCTCTGATGGATAAACTAGGCTAAATCTAAACTATTTTACTTATAGGAAAAAGGGATAAAGAGAATAGAATAAAACCTAAGAACTTAAGAAAGGTGATGCACAAATTATTTATGCTCCCTATACCAGCCTCTTAACATCATGAAATGACTCAAAATTTGACTGGAACTTTATTAAAATCTCTTCAAAATATGTTATTCATACATCAATATTTCATATGAAAGTTTTGATTCTATACATAGGGGAATGAAGGGACAACTTAAGGGCCTCAAATTAGACATAATCAATTAGTTTCCATAATAACTCACTATCCTAAACAATGCCAACACAGCATACAACCTATATAAAACTAAACCTAATGATAACATGGTGAAAACAAATAACATACAAGAGGAATAACAACTCTTATCACACATCTAGATCAACTAAATATCAAAATCACACAATCATATCAGTGTAAGGAAGGTAAATTTTAGTAATATATTGATCAAAAGGCTTAAAAAACCAACATTACAAAAAGTAGAGCTCAATCATACCTAGAATAGGGATCCTAGAAGAAGCAAATTCTATAGCATTTATGTGCTAGAAGAGAGTCCCTTATGATTAAAATTATGTCTACTTAAATAGGCAAAAATAGAGAGCTCAATATCTTGATTGGTCATACCCACTAATGGAGCAGTTAAAATTTCAAATCATGACTGGAGAAGGTAGGCAAAGAAACAAGAATATCTTCTCAAGAATACCAATACATACCTGTATAACTACCTGCCACATCCCCTACCCTATAACTTATCCTTTGTCTAATTTTGGATACATTTGTTTTCATGATAAACTTATCCAAATTCCATTGCCCTCTCATCATTTTGATTCCATTTATGTTAATTGATGCCATGATCAAAAGATCAAGCTGCTCCAAGATTGATTCCTATGAATCAAATTAGTTATGTAGTTTGCATATGGATTTTGATGCCTAAATGGGCAAAATGGGTCATCAAATTTATCTCAGATAATGCCAACATAGATGACAATAAATTTGATAATGGTAGGTTCCATTCATGTGTCTTTTTCTCACTTCTTTGTTTCTTGGTTAAATCTCTAAGTGTGTGCTAAGTATTCTTGCAAAGGAGTAGTGGGATTGTACCATGTGGCATCATCCCACTTCCCCTCCTACTTAGAGGATTTTGTAATTGTAAAGATGGTTTTTGGGCTCCATTTAGGTACCACTTGTCACCTTTTTTATCACTCAAAGGCCTTGTTAATTTAAACTTGGTAGATTGTTCTAGAATGTTAGGTTATTGGGATTGTGACACATGGCATCATCCTACTAACCTGCTAGTCTAATAAGTTCTCATAGTTGCACAGACTATCTTGGGGATTTAGGTCATTGGGATTTCACCACCTATGTCATCCTACTAACCTACTTACTTTTGCACTTTGTTAACATCATTTTTATTGGGCAACTTTTTGTAGAATCGATTATCTTGAAGACTTTTTCAAATAGGCCCAAGGCTGTAGAATGCTGACATGTGGCTCTGAGAGGCTTTTTCACTTGGCATTAATGGTTATGGGGCTCTATTTCATTGAAATTATTACATGTGGAAGCACCTCACTAAATTATTTACTTTGTCACTTTAATGATGTCATTTTTCTTGGGGAACTTTTTGAAGAATCGACTAAGTATCGAGATGCTTCTTCTTCTTAGCTTCTATTCAGACTTTAGCTTTCAGCATCTCTTTTAAGGCCTTGCCTTCAAAACTTTTATTTCTTTGAAAATACTTGAATTCTAAATACTTAGCCCTTTTTTCCTGAACTCAATTGGAATTTTAAGAACATTCCTTGTTAAACTTGAATCTTTAAACTTAAATTTGCTCCTCCATGGTATAAAAAAATATTCAACATTCTTGGCAACCTTTGTGGGGTTGCTAGCCTGATAAGTAGGAATCCAATAGCCTTCAAGCAATACATTGGGTATGGAATCATAGAGGCCTTTAAAACTCTTCATTATAGAAATATAATCCTATTGCAACTTGCTCAGCCTGAATGTTAGACAACTAAGAAGACATTTTATCAACTCCATGAAAATTATTGTCTTTTACATGTACCATCTTTTAATGAAATAAAAACACCCCCAAAAAAACAAAGAAGAGAAATAAAAGAAAAAACTAAACTATGTCAAAGGCACAAAAGGAAAGTAGAATATCTAAACTAATGTTCAATAGCACCTGGACAAAATAATTGCAACTAAACTACTATGTAAAAGGATTCCAAAAACACTTCAAGAATAATGTTTTAAATGAATCCCATTAACTGGGATTGGAATTTCTTCCCCATAATTTAATCAAAGTGCAAAAAACATCTAAGGCTAGAATATGAATCCAATCAAATTAGAAGCATATATGAGTCTATATTGATAACTCGATATTAAGAAAATGCTCAAATTAATCTAGGTAAAATATAAAAGATGGAGTGAAATTGTGGTATATTTGCTGAAATGCCCTATCAAGATCTTCTTCACTCTTTTCAATGAAATCAATTTGATAATGGATTGTTGTTGTGCTAGGTTGTATTCCTCCATCCAGACCATTTTCCTCATCATCCTTGAAGACTGATTTGTTTCCTTATTGATGAAGAGGAGTACCAAAAAATATTTCCTCATACACACTGAAAACACTATCCTCATAGCCTTCTTGAGGCTCACTTGTAGCTGATTGATCTTCATTTTCAATAACTGCCACCTTATCAACTGACAAACCATATTTCACATCTGAATATCCATATTATGCCCTCAATAGAGTTTTAAGCCATTAAAAACAACATTGATAACCACTTATCATTCAAAATAATTGAGCTTTGGATAGGTTGATTAAATAATAAGGCATCAAGGATTAATTTGATCACTCAACACTAAACCAATATTATTATTGGTTTAGTTAATTAACACAATGACTAAAGGTAAATTAATATAGCAAAAATGCCCTCAAATATATTTCTCAATATGTGAACCATCTATTTCTCTCAAAGAGTTAGAAATTATATCATCAACAATAGACCTAATCTATTAAACCAAGGCTAAGAGATAGCTCAAATATTGCTCATGGTGTAAAAACACAAAGTCAAGGAATGGTCTTAAAATTATCCTCTTTTAATAATTAATTCTTGTAATGGATTATATAGTGGAACCCATCTCATTATCCCTTATTAACCTTTTAGTTCATGAGACTAGTTTAGCTATTATTCTTCTTTTTATATAAGAAGGTCTTGATGCAGGAAAAGTATCAAGCAGAAAACTTACTCAAAACATAAATTCATAATTATTTTTAAAGGCAATATTTGTCAAAAAATAATCAATAATCAGACTAAAAATTTATACTAATTTTATTCTTTATAACGATCACTGAGCCCTTTTTTCTTAAGATCCACTCACTTATGGATAAGCTTAGTTCAAACTACAATTTCCAATGGAATACCTGAGGAGGCATAAAGCTTGTTTCTTTATGATGAATATCAAGAATATTGATTGAAGCAAGGCATGCTTATCATTTTAGATAAAATTCCATAAAGGCTTAATATTTGTTCCTCAATCGACTGGTTTCGACTAGGAAGATCTACAGTCAATCCCAATGATGTCTTCTATAAAACTCTCTCGAAGAGTAGTTTTAAGCTTTTTCTTACTTAGATTAATCCTTGTTTTTAAAGGTTACCCAAATAGGTCTTATAAATAACTCTATCAAAACATGGTTTAATGCAATCATATTCATACAAATTAGAACACAAGTTCTCTTTAATCTTCCACAGCATAGGCAGACTAAATCACATGCCTTCATCCAAGATTATTTCTTTATAGGTATATGTATAGTTTATTAAAGGTAATACCATTACAAGCAACTCAAGATTCAATTCACAAAAAAACCATATAATATTCAACTAAGGATATAATATATGTATTAATTCCATTAACATGGCCAAACTCAATCATGAATATACAAGCATCCACTAGGATTCCATTTTCAACCAAGATCCCTCACAAGGAGGCCTAATAATCTAATATAAAAAACAACTATAAAATATTTTTATATATTAATAAATAGAATGTTTACCTAATAATCTTTATAATAAAAGTGGCTCAACTTAGCCCACAATCAGTTATTAACATATAAATAAAGTAAGTTCAGCTGAGAATAATTCTTCCTTGGCTTATAACTAGTTATAAAAAGTAGCAAAACATGAGTAGTTTGTAACACATGATGTTTTCCTCTTCGCTCTAAGTGAAACTTTGGCTAGTAGAAGGTGAGCTCACCTCTTAGCCTTTTTCCATCATCAAGTGACTATTTTAGGCACCCCTGAGTAAGACTCCTAACTCCAAGTATGTTCATAGCATGGTGTAAGTTAAATAAAGGCGAATGAGCATCAAGATGTCTTGGGATCAAGGAGATAGCTACTCACAAGTTCATAATCCAATCATCTTTAAGTCAAGGGGTTACCAACCTTGGATCTATTTTTATCAAGAAAAATACACAAGAGATAACAACACAAGGATAGAAACTTTTAGATTTCAGCCACTAAAATATGTTTTAAAAGTATTTATGATAGGGCTTAGGTAATATACCATCATGTCCAACATGAGAGGCCTAACCCTTATTCCATCATGAAGAATGTGGCCTTTCAAAACATCAGAAGTCATTCATGGTAAAACCTTTCTCTCAAGACAAGTAGAAGTCTTAACAGTGAGGGCATATCTAAGTCAATGGGTTACCAACCTTGTATCTATTTTTAGTAACTAAAACACACAGGGATAGAAACTTTTATACTTAAAAACACTAAAATATGTTCTAAAAGTAGTCATGATAGGGCTTAGGAAAATACCATCATGTCCAAAATGAGAGGCCTAACCCTTATTCCATCATGAATAATTTGGCCATTCAAAACATCAAAAGTTATTCATTGTAAAACCTTTCTCTCAAGGAAAGCATAAGTCTTAATAGCTAGGACTATCATGGAGGAATATCTCAACTCCAAACTCCCACACAAGTTTAATAACACTATGGGTCAACTCAAGAACAACCATGGAGAAATAAACAAAGATAATTAATCCAAGTAGCCTTAATATACTCAAATACTATAATAATTCTAGAATAACATAATTTCATTTAGTCAGATAGTAAGATAGTCAAGTCATAAGACACCTAGCAAATGATTCAAGCCCTCTTTGGATCTTCTTTGAAACTTTTTTACTAGCTAAGGCTCTCCCTCTCCATGTTATCTTCTTTTTCCTTTATTCCCAGGGTGGCCAAAATTTCAAAAGTCTTGAATCCTTTTCTTATATATCCCTCCTCTTTAAATAAGTGTTCTCTCCTCCTTACAACCCAATCAAAACATGGCATGTGTTTATTCTTTCCTTAGATTGACCAACCACTCTTCTTGCTAACCCATGCCTTTATAATGGATGATCTTTTGTTTGTCCATACCAGCACATGATGGCTCTTGTAGAGATTTTTATTTGATTCTAAGATCAACCCAATGATTCCCCTTAGTTCAAGGTATCGACCAATTAAATACTGGCTTGTAAAATGACCTCTAGACAATCAAGACAATGGTCTTCTTCCTCTTATGCATTAAAGATGAAAAGCTCAAAGGTGGTTCAACTAACCTAACAAAGATTATAATTTAATAAAAATGTAAAGACTATAGAGAAGATCAAAATTTAAACAATGCATCACCCTAGGATTAGGTAAGGTTTAATACAATAAATGGGTCTATTAGGATCACACATAATACAATAATGCCTAGTGTAGTCCTTTTTCCTTTATTGGTAATGACCTATTCTTGCACACTTATTGCACACATAAAATTTGATATCATAATAGCCAAAGCTTACAATCAGAGCATGTTATATCATTAACTTAATTAATGTAATTATTTTACTAAGTAATTCATAAGGACATGAAGTGATATTCATCTAGCATCTAGTGCATGTATAATTTCAATTACAACATAAGGTAATGATTTAAGAATTGCTTAGCTAACTCTTACCATGTGCATGATTTACTCACCTTGAAATTATCACCACCAAGGGAGTATAATCATTGATTTGAATAATCACCTTGTTTTCTCATGAGAGGCCTTACACTTAAACTTAAACAAGGTGGCTTCTTTCCATATAGGTGGAGGTCGGGGATATTCATTTAGAACAAAATTTGAATTAAGCAATTATGATGATGAGGGGAATTCCACATCAGCTCAAGAAAAGGATTTTGAGAGGGATGTCAAGAGATTTTTATAATAGGGTCCCACTCATCATATGCTTAAGAACTACATCAGACTAATATAATTGTGTGTAATGTTAAAACAACTCAGTCAATGGAGGGGCTAAAGTACACTTAAACTAAGTAGAAATAGAAATGTGTTGTTTTTATTTGGTTGATGTATTTTGGTCAAGGAGATAAAACTACATCAAGATATTCAATCTATTTTGTTTCACAGGGGATTTACAAACTATTATCACTCAAAATGTGCACCCATGGTAAGAATGACTCTCATGTGTACCATCGCACAACACTTCCATATCGAGTGCCTTAAACCTCAATACCTAAAAGTAATTTGATGTTTTGATGTAACAATGGGATTATCCCTCAATGTATGGGAAATTAGAAAAGTGGTGAAGGAGAGAAGGTAAGTTGCCATTGAAAGGGAAAATGATGATGCACCAAGAATAGAGTGAGCACCTCCCTCACTTGATTGCATAATAAAACTAAAGAATTAGACACATGTAGTATTTAAACTAGGCACCAAATGCATAAGTGTTTCATATGAAGTTATGGGAACATAATGTAACATTAAGAGGAATAATAAATAATACATAGATAACACCTATACAAACCTATTTATACATATCATGTGACCTGTAAAAGATTTTGATTCCATATAGAGGTGTGAAGGGAGGAAAACAATGAAAGGGATGAATATCCCTAGATAAAGATCAAAAACTATTAATACACATAGAATGTAGAGTATGAATAAAGGTAGTTTAGTTCTTATTAATTTTAAAGCCTAAGCTGATATTACAACTCAAATGGGTAGAGTTTTTTTATGCCAAGGAGAGGGCTCATTTTCACAATGAAAATTAGGGGTTTATATAGAGTTAGGAAAGATCTTACATAATTAATTGACCATTTGAGAGGTAGATAGGAAATTTGAATTTGAATTTTGACACTCAAAACTCAAGAGAACTAAACTCTTACATAATAGTTACTACGAACCATTCTCATTCAATTTGGGTTGACAATTTGCTCACAAAAGTAGTTGGAAGGTCATTATTGGATCTTTAGAAAATTTACACATGCATTGAGGACATGAGTACACATATATAGCCAAAAGAGATGTGTGTACATGTTCTAGCCACCTCTTTATGACCTTTGAATCTAATTCCACTTTAACTCAGCCTTCCTTGATGTCCAATCAGGCCCAACTACCACATTTTCTCACTACCACCACCTATCAATCCAACTGGACTTCTTTTGTGAACATGGAAGTTGTGCATACTTTCTTCAAATTTTTCCAAGTCATCCTTGTGCACATGGTAGATTTATATGAGCATCTCTTAGGATCATTTGTGCACTAAACCCTATGCATTTTATAATTTGTTGAGTTTACACTAGCTTCAAACATAAAGCATCACATAGAGAGTCAATGTGGAGGGATAGCATGCACCTTTCATAATTCTTGTAGTCAAGTTGACTTTTATGTGTGGTATGTGATTACTTATCTTTGAAACTCTAAATACCTTAAGTGCATTACTACTTTGTGTTTTACATGCACATAGCTTAATGTTTGGATGCATCATGTGCAAAAGGTGAATGCAGAAGGTTATGAAGAAGAATAGGCACTATAACATAGTGTAATAGTAGTGTAGAGAAGTTATAAACATACATGATGGTGTGTATCATAATATTCTTTTGAACAGTATAATACCTTGATTCCTCCTACACCTAAACTCTTTTTATAGCTTTACAAGTTTATGTCTTAAATTTAGGAGCTCTCATTAGCCTAAAAAGGGAGTGATGCATAGTGCAGATCACAACTAATGAATCATGTGGGTGTAGACATGAATTTATATGATTGGGAATGAAACTTAATCATTTAGACATGAGGAGCCTCTTGGATAAGAGAACACAAGAAGTACAAATCTTTTAGGTGCATCCTTACAATTGGAAACTTTGTGTTGTAGACTCTACCTTACATAGTCTAAAGTTTAAGAACTCTACATGTTTTACTTGCATGCCAATAGTTATACATGATGAAGAGGAGGCATGTGTTAAGAGGTCTTTATAGGCATTAATTAGCACTTAGTTTATGTGTGAATCTATACTAACTAGTAATTTTAGGCATTAGTGGGGAATCATCTGCATGTAAGCTTACCCATTATAGACTTGACATTGCACAAGCATGCATGTCCTTTGTAGGGTCTTATGAGCTTTGTGATAAATGAGGTGACTTGAAGAGTCAACACTTTGTTGACCTCTATAGGACACTTGCTTACTAAGTGGGGACCAATAGCCTTCAAAGCAATCCATTGGCTATGGACTCATCTAAAGTTATTTGATCTTTTATCATTTACACAATCGATTGTGACATGTTTACTTGGCCCTAAAAGGAATTGAGATACCTTTCACAAAAAAAAAATAAAGTAAAAAACTACATCAAATGGCTCTTAAAGGAATCAAAACCTAAACTAAGTAAGCATTTCACATAATCTCTTGGAGGAAATGAAACTAATCTAAGAAATAACATGTGCATGTGAGACTCAGGGAAATTAAGACATATAATATAATATTTAAAACATACACATGATCATTAGAGATAAGGCTTGAGATGAATCCCATTGATGGGGATGGCTAACACTTCCCCATTTGGCTTTATGATTTTAAAGGCATTGGTCTATTTACAACTAGATATGGTGTATGGGTTACTCCATATAACATCAAAATTTGTATACTTCTTAACTTTTGCTCTATATACATCCCATTTGAGTACTAAGTCTCCTTCATCAAAGATTTTATCTATATTTTTTCTATCAAATGTATTTTTTATGTGTGATTGTTGAAACTCTATAGTGCACATGGCATTCACTCTTATTTATTCAAGATTTATTAGCTTGACTAATCTTACCATTATGGGATCACTCTCATGTAATTCTTGCTAATGGGATGTCTCTAATGAAGGCAACTCAAGATATGTAGGAAACCTCACTTCCCTCCCATAGACCATATTTTATCACTCTAAATCACACCCTAGAGGAGGTTATTCAGGCCTTCTTCATTTAGATGATACAATGGGAACACTCCAAGGCTTAGTTGGAGTGAACCTCTGGAGAAGGTTGGCTTCCTCTAATGGATAGCCTAGGCTAACTCTAAACTACTAAACTTGTAAGAAAAAGGGAGAAAGAGAACAGAATAGATCTTAAGAATTTAAAAAAGGTGATGCACCAATGATTTATGCTCCCTACACCAGCCTCTTAACAACATGAAATGACTCAAAATTTAACAAGAACTTTCTTACACTCTCCTCAAAATAGGTTATTCATACATCAATATTTCATATGAAGGTTGTGATTCTATGTAGAGGGTATTAAAGGGATGACTAAAGGACCTCAAATCAGACATAATCAATTATTTTCCATAGCAACTCACTAGCCTAGACAATGTCAATATAATATACAACCTGTATAAAACTTAGAACATACAAGAGGAAGAACAAATCTTATCATAAATGTGGATCAACTAAGTATCAAAATCACACAAGCATATTAGTGTAAGGAAGGTAAACTTTAGTATTATATTGATCAAAAGGATTAAAAAACAAACATTACATAAAGTAGAGCTCAATCATACCCAAAATAGGGATCCTAGATGGAGAAAATTCTACAACATTTTTATGCTAGAAGAGAGTCCCTTCTAATTACAATTTTGCCTGCTTAAATAGGCAAGCATGGAGAGCTCGAGATCTTGACTAGTCATACCCACTAACAGGGTAGTTAAAATTTCAAATCATGACTAGAAAAGGTAGGCAAAGAAGTAATAGTATATTTTTAGGAATGTCAATCCATGCTTGTGTAATTCCCTACCAAATCCCCCTAGCCTACAACTTCTCTTTTGTGTGCTTGTGGATGTATTTTTTCCTATGATGAATTCAACCAAATTTTATTTCCCTCTCATCATTTTTCTTGCATTTATGTTAAATTATACCATGATTCTAAAGATTGGGCTGATACAAGATTGATTCCTATGAATCAATTTAGTTACATAGTTTGTACATGGATTTTGATACTTGAAAGGGAAAAATAGGCCATCAAATTTGCCTCAGATAATACCAATGTAGATGCCAACAAATTCTACAATGGTAGGTTCCAATCACGTGTCATTTTAATACTCATTCATTTCTTGGCCAAATCTTTAAGTGTGTTTTGATTATTATTTTAAAGGATTAGTGGGATTATGACATGTGGCATCATCCCACTATCTTGCTTACTCAGATAATTTTGCATTTGTACAGATGGTTTTGGGGCTCCATTTGGTTGCCACTTGTCACCTTCTTGCTTTCCTAGGGACCTTGTGTTAGGTTGTGGAGCTAAAAGCTTCAACCTTTGCAAGCTAGGAACAGATGGTTGCTGAGTTCTACAGGAACCAGCGTCGGCAGCATGACCGACGTCGGCAGAGTCCAGTGCAGAAGGCCACCGGCGACGGCAGGAAGTCGGCCGACGTCGGCAGAACCAGACCAGCAGGGATCAGCGTCGGTCGCCTGTGTGTTCCCGAAGTGTTTGTTTCACGGACAGTTAGTTAAGTGAACTATGAGTTTGCATGTCAAGACCAGCCAGAGTCTTGGGCTGCGAGGATAATTGTTTAAATTAAGAGTCTAAGTTAGTGTTTGAGTTAGGGATCTATTTATAGACCCATTGGCATGTATTGTTTAAGGCATGAGATAGAAAGGAAGAGTTCCTTCTAGTTGTAAGATCTATGAGTTGCAGGTTGTTGCAAGCTCATTGGGGATCTACATGTAAGTTTGGTCTTTGAATTGCAGGTTGCAGGTTCATGAGAGATCAGCTTGAAGTGCTATAGAGTGCTTGATGTACCGGCAGGGTTATTACTGACTGGTTGGTGAGGTGAACACCAATTCTGTGTGTGAGTTGGTTGTTGGGACCGTTTTTGTGTAGGAGAGTGTGTGTGAGAAGAATTACTGTACACTTGAGGTGTGGCGAATCTCTGTAAGGTGAAAGAGTGTGGCAGCTCTTTGATGTATTCTTTTCTGTATAGTGTTAATACAAAATAGTGTATTGTCTCTCATATTCTGTGCTATTGGTGAATTCTAGTTACTTGTGTTTCTGGTTATTTCTGCATATTCAATTGCTTATATTTGGTAATCATATTGTGCTCTTTCTGAGGAGCAAGATCCTAACGAGTGGTATCAGAACATGTTTGTTGTTCTAGATTCCTGACAAGTGGTATCAGAGCAAGGTTGTTAGCTCATAGCTTGATACCACTAACAAGTGGTATCAGAGCTTTTGGTTGGGATACTAACAGATTGGTGTAGATCTGGGTAGTGTGTTTTGATTACAGGTTACTCACAGGGTTTCTGTTTGAGTGGGAGTTGAGCAATGGCAGAAAGCAGTCAACTACGAATGGAAAAGTTTAATGGCAAGAACTACCAATTATGGAGGATGTAGATTGAGGACTATCTGTATCAGAAAGATTTATACTTACCGTTGGATGGGGTTGCTAGCAAACCCTTGGATATGAAAGATGAAGAATGGGAGGTTCTTGATCGGAAGGCTCTGGGATCTGTTAGATTGAGTCTTGATTCATCTGTGATTTCCAGCTTATCACAGTGTAAGACAACGGTGGAGTTGATGAAATCTTTGGCAAATTTGTATGAAAAACCCTCGGCTTCAAACAAGGTATTTCTTATGAAGCGTTTATTTAATTTGCAAATGTTGGAAGGTGGATCTATTCATAGCCATCTTAGTGATTTCCATAGTTTGGTAAACCAGTTAAGTTCAGTGAATATTGTATTTGATGATGAACTTAGAGCTCTCTTAATCTTGTGTTCATTACCTGAAAGTTGGGAAGGTTTGGTAATGGCAGTTTCTAATACTGTGTCTCCTTCAAAAGTCTTAAAAGTGGATGATGTTGTGAGTGTAATCTTGAATGAAGAGATACACAGGAAAAGCACAGGTGAATTATCTAGAAATGCTTTGAGTGTTGAAGGAAGAGGAAGGCCAAGAGAGAGGACAGAGCGTGGGAGATCAAGGTCGAAGACAGGCAAGAGATCCAAGTCCAGGTATGGCAGAATAACCTGCTGGAAATGTGGAAAGCAAGGGCACTTAAAGAGAGATTGCAGATCGGGTGAAGATCATCATGAAGAACATGGAGAAGAAGCAGATGTTGTAGGCTACGTTGCACAGGATGCTCTGGTATGTTCTTTGGATAAAGTAGAATCTTGGGTATTAGATTCAGGTGCCTCTTTTCATGCATCTCCACATAGAGAATTTTTTCATGAGTATGTCCAGGGAGACTTTGGAGAAATTTGTGTAGGGGATGGTAAGTCTTGTCAGATTGTTGGCAAAGGCAAAGTGAAGCTGAAATTGCAGACAGGTGACACATGGGTGTTAAAAGAGGTCATGCATGTCCCAGTTCTGAAGCGAAATCTAATTTCTGTTAGAAGTTTGGGTGAAGAGGGTTGCACAGTAACTCTCACAGCGGACTCTTGGAAGGTTACCAAGGGTACACTTGTTATAGCTAGAGGTAAGAAAGTAGGTACGCTTTATCTATCTACTTGTTTTACTGATTCTCTTTCTGGGTTATCTACTTCAGCTGTAGATTCAGAGATGTGGCTTGATAGGCTTGGTCACATAGATAAGAAGGAGATGCTGGTTCTTGAGTCAAAGAATATGCTTTCGGATTTGGAAGGCATGGATCGTGGTTCCTATATGCAGAAGAAGAAGGTAAGGTTTCTTGAGGAATCTGATGTTAGTGACAAGAACGGGAAAGCCTTGGTTTTCAAGGAGAAAGTGACGGACAGAGTTCAGCATAAGGTGCAGAGGAATTTTGAGCAGAGCAAGGGTGATTTGGACAAGGTTTTGATCCAAAAAGAGCTCGCGGGAAAAAGTCAGGTCTCACAAGAAAAACATAGAGACCGACGTCGGCAGGAAAATCGGCGTCGGCGTCCAGACAGGGACCGATGTCGGCTATGTGAAGCCCGACGTCGGTGACTCGAGGCAAAAAGAGATCGGCGTCGGCCAGGGGAAACCGACGTCGGCAAGGAGGTAGTCGCAGGGAACCGACATCGGTCGGCTGTAGACTGAGATGTGACTGGCATCGGTTACTGAGACGAATATTGGGTGGACAGCGAGTTGTCATGGAGTCTCAAGCGCCCATATGGAGGATTGAAGGTGTAAGTAAGTTCTTAAATTCGTCATTTCCCTTCTTTACACTACTTGTTGCTCACTTATGGCATAGGACCAGGAAGTTATTGAAGAAGCAGAACAGGTAGATCCAGGAAACAGTGGGAGCTTGGTATGGATGAGGATGTGATTCCTTGGAGGAGAACCAAACAGGTGTTTTGGGTAGTGTTGCCAGCTGGAAGTAAGCACTGAGAGACAAATGGATGTTGAGGATGAAGAAGAGCGGAAATGGATACGTGAGATGGAAGATCAGGGTATATGATCTTGTATTAGCTGCAGGGCAATGGAGGTTTGATCATTGTGTTTCTCTTTACCAGGTTGGATAGTATTAGCTACACTATTCTATTTTCTGTATGATGTGCTTGTTGCAGGGTTACATATACAGGTATTGCTGAACTAAAGGTAAAGCTAGTTCAGGGGTTTGTCATGGAGAATCTGGGAGCAGCAAGATTCTTTGGCATGAGTGTGTTCTAGAGACATGGAGGTCTTGTTGACTTTGTTTCAGGATGATTGTGTGAAGCCGGTTAGCACGCCGATGGTTAGACAGTTCATAGAACAGGTGTCTTGATTCACATAATGTGGTTGAGTGCATGGTATGTACTAAACCTGAGTTTTCCCAAGCAGTGGGAGTTGTCACAAGTTTGGAGTCAATCCGGGAGAGTAATACTGAAGGGCAGTTCAGTTGGACCAGCAGCAAGTGCACATGCTATGCAGGGTCAAGTTCTTTTTCTACATGGTTGTAGATGCGGATGTGGCAGGTAATTTGGATGACAGGTTTTGCATCACGGATTTTGTGGTGGTTGGTCTTCAAGAGTGATCTTGAGGAGGGATACAAAGCCAAGGAAACAAACTAGACGGTGTACAGGTACAGGTACAGGTTGCAGCTATTTATCTCCAAGTGGGAGATTGTTAGGTTGTGGAGCTAAAAGCTTCAACCTTTGCAAGCTAGGAACAGATGGTTGCTGAGTTCTATAGGAACCAGCGTCGGCAGCATGACGATGTCGACAGAGTCCAGTGCAGAAGGCCACTGGCGACGGTAGGAAGTCGGCCGATGTCGGCAGAACCAGACCAGCAGGGACCGGCGTCGGTCGCTTGTGTGTTCCCGAAGTGTTCATTTCACGGACAGTTAGTTAAGTGAACTATGAGTTTGCATGTCAAGACCAGCCAGAGTCTTGGGCTGCGAGGATAATTGTTTAAATTAAGAGTCTAAGTTAGTGTTTGAGTTAGGGATCTATTTATAGACCCATTGGCATGTATTGTTTAAGGCATGAGATAGAAAGGAAGAGTTCCTTCTAGTTGTAAGATCTATGAGTTGCAGGTTGTTGCAAGCTCATTGGGGATCTACATGTAAGTTTGGTCTTTGAATTGCAGGTTGCAGGTTCATGAGAGATCAGCTTGAAGTGCTATAGAGTGCTTGATGTACCGGCAGGGTTATTACTGACTGGTTGGTGAGGTGAACACCAATTCTGTGTGTGAGTTGGTTGTTGGGACCGTTTTTGTGTAGGAGAGTGTGTGTGAGAAGAATTACTGTACACTTGAGGTGTGGCGAATCTCTGTAAGGTGAAAGAGTGTGGCGGCTCTTTGATGTATTCTTTTCTGTATAGTGTTAATACAAAATAGTGTATTGTCTCTCATATTCTGTGCTATTGGTGAATTCTAGTTACTTGTGTTTCTGGTTATTTCCGCATATTCAATTGCTTATATTTGGTAATCATACTGTGCTCTTTCTGAGGAGCAAGATCCTAACGAGTGGTATCAGAACATGTTTGTTGTTCTAGATTCCTGACACCTTGTTGTTTTTAAATTTGTGGATAGATCTAGGATGTTGGGTTATTGGGATTGTGCTATGTGGTATCATAACTATAACATGTTACTCTGATAATTGTGCTATGTGGTATCATAACTATAACATGTTACTCTGATAAATTCTTGTAACTACATAGACTATCATGGGGCTCTAGGTCGACAATATTTTGACACCTGGTGTCATCCCGCTAACTCGCTTACTTTGGAAATTTGATGATGTCATTTTTCTGAGAAATTTTTTGAAGAATCAATTATATTAAAGACTTTTTTGAATATTCCCAATGTTAGGGAATGATAAAACATGGCTCTAGGATGATTTTTCATTTGGCATGAATGGTTTTGGGGTTTTGGGTCACTAGGATTATGACACATGGAAGCATCCTGCTAACTTGCTTACTTTGGCACTTTGTTGACATCATTTTTATTAGGTAACTTTTTAGAGAATCCACTAAGTCTCAATATTCTTCTTATTCATATCTTTTAGTTATCCTTTATATTTTATCATCTCTATTCGGCCTTGCCTATAAAACTTTTATCTCTTTGAAAATATGCTAAGTCTAAAGACTTAGCTTGTTTTTCTTGAAATTACCTAGAAGTTGAAGAACCTTCCCTATTAAACTCAAAGTTTTGAACTAAAATTTAATCCTCCATGGTGACAAAAAATGGCCAACATTCTTGGTGACCTTGGTGTGTTTTCTTGCCTACTAAGTAGGAATCCAGTATCTTTCAAGCAATCCATTGGGCATAGAGTCATAGAGGACTTCAAAACTCTTCATTTCAGAAACACAATCCTTTTACAACTTACTCAACTTGAATATTAGATAACTAAGAAGATATTTTACCAACTCCATGAATATTTAGAGTCTTATACTTGTACCATCTCAAAATGAACTAAAAACACCCCAAGAAAAACAAAGAATAGAAACAAAACAAACCATGTCAAAGGCACAAGAGGAAAGCAAAACAACTAAACTAATGTGTAGCAGCACTTGGAAGAAATAATTTCAACTAAACTACTATGTAAAAGGATTCCAAAAACACTTCAAGAACAATGTTTCAAATGAATCCCATTAATTGGGATTGGAAGTTCTTATCCACTCTACTTAGAGGGATAAAAATGCATTGGATGGTTTGCAGTCAATTATGACACAAGGGTCACTCCATAAGGCAACAAACTTTGTATGCTTCCTAGAATTTGCTCTATCTATATCCCACTTGAGCACCAACTTCCTTCATGGAAACTTCTATCATTAGCCTTCTTATAAAAGGGGCTCTTAATTTGGGCTTGTGAAAGTTCCATGGTGTGTGTAGTTTACGCTCTAGTTTCTTCGACTTCTATTAACTCTGATAGTTTCACTGTGAGGGCCTTACTCTCAAGTAGTTCCAATTGATGGACAAGTTCTATTGAAGGAAAATTGAGGGATGCAGGCAACCTAAATTCCCTCCCATATACTAGCATGAAGGGTGAACTCCCTAACACTCTCTTGGGCATGATCTAATTAGCCCAAAGGGCTGTCTTGAGTTTTGTGTGCCAAGATCATTGATTATGCGCCATGGTACTTTTGATAATATGAATTAAATTTTTATTCATTGACTCAGGTAGACCATTACCCTAGTAGTAATAGTTTTAGGAGGTGCTTAGATGTATGTTATGTTAGACTTCCCACTCACTAATCTTAGTTCCAAGGGAGGCAAATGCATTATTAGAGATGATGGTGGTTAGAACACCAAACCTCATTATAATGTCTTCATAGAAATCCAAAACTGATGCTTCATTAGCCTCTTTAAGTTCTACTACCTCCATCCACCTTGTGAAATAATCTATGGCCATGAGGATCCACTTATTTCTTGTGCTTGATGGTGGATTTATAATCCTAATGAAGTCTAAGCCCCACTATGCAAAGGGTTGATCATCTTATATTGGGTGCAATGGCAAGGTCATTAACCTTTGTTTTCCTACAAAGAGGGTACATTTATTACAATTTCACACCCATGAGTGCATATCTTTGAATAGATTTGGGAAATAACATCCAACTCACATTCTTTTTATAGTGGTAATATTTGTTGAATAAAGACCTCCTAATGGCCCATCATGGAATTCTTAAAGAATACTACTCACCTAGACTAATTATATGCACCTCAAGAGTAATCCATTGAGTTATCTTCTAAATAATGCACCATCAATTAGAACATAAGGGATTGATTTTAGTATAAAAATACCTTCTTTTGGCCTTATTCAATTCTTGAGGGAACTCACCAGTCTAGAGGAAGTTGACCATATCTTGCATCTAACTAGTAGGTAATAAAGGTACAGTTAGATGGTGTCCATCTTGGAGCATTAAGATAACATTCTTATTATTTTTTAGATTTAAAACCAACTACTCACACAAACATCTACCTCTTACCACCTTTGTGACTTTAATGTCCACATCATACTCCATCACCTTTGTAACCCACCATGCCCTCATTTCATTTAAATTTTTGCTTAGTAAGAACTCATTGACACTTGAGTGAGAGACAAATAAATGCACATTTTCTTTAAATATAAAGTGTATAAACTTCTTATAATAGTTATCACTTATTTTTTAACAAAGGAATACTTTACCTTATAACCTTTCAATCCCTGGCTAAATAAAATAGTTACTCCATGTCTTCATCATTTTTACACTATCATAACTGAAACAGTGTCTATACCTCCTAAGGCATGGAGAGTAATGTATTTGGATAAATTTGGATTCATAAGGGTAAGATCCTATGATATGGATTATTTAATCACTTTGAATTTATCTTTCCTCTCCTCAGAGTAGTGAAAGATCTGATTCTTCTTTAACATCACAATTAGAAGCTTTGCAGGATTAGCAAAATCAGGAACAAACCCTCCAACAAAGTTTATCCTTCCTAATAATTTTCTCAACCCCTTGTGATTAGGTAGGGATAATGCTAGAATGGTTCTTACCCTTTTAGGATCAATTACAAGTCCTTCCTTGGAGATAATGTGGCCTAGATGTTTGCCTTCATGGACTAAAAAATACACTTCTTAGCATCGAGTGAGACCCCAAACTGCTTGCATCTCTCAAAGAATTTATTGAAATGATTTAAATGATCATCATCATATTTATAAAATACTATATTATCATCAAGATAGATAAGTACATTATCATTGATTAGTCCTTGGAATGCCATGTCCATGGCTCTCTAAAAAGTTAACCCTAAATTAGATAAACTAAAGGCTATTTTTATGTAGGCATAAGTTCCCCATTTAGTAGTGAAAGTGTTATTGAACTGATCCTCATCCTTCACTAGAATATAATTGTGTTTAGAATAGCCATCCAAGAGGGGAAAACATTCTACACCCACCACCATTTGCAATATTTTCTCCATAGAAGGTAGTGGGTAGTTATCCTTCAATGAAGCTCGACCTAAGTCCTTGAAATCAACACACGGACTTATTTATCCATTATTTTTTGTAAAAGGGACCAATTTTTCAACCCAATATGAATGCTTAATTAGGAAGATAATCATAGCCTCTATCAACTTGGTCAAATATTTCCTCATGAGAGGCTCTATCTTAGGTTTTATAGACCTCTATTTTTACCTAACCGATTTGGCATCAAAAATCAACTTTATAGTGTGTTGTATTCCCATGTAAATATGTCCTCAAGATCTTGGCAGATTTTAACAAATGCATGTTTTTCCTCTTCATTACACACCTTAATAAGGTGGAAGAGTCTATTCTTAAAGATGGCAACTCTTTCATAGTGTTCTTACTTGATCTTCATGCTCACTTTCTCTCCTCTAGATTGATCATTAGCACTAAAAAAATTTCAAGTGTGATCATCCACCTTGGAAGTCTATTTGGATTCAACAGAATGACCTGGTCATCATATTGCTACTATAATTTATCCTAATTTCTTAAAAAAAATTAGATTCTTTTTGTAAGAAAAGGATAATCTATTGATCATTATCAAACACCTACTAATTGGTGGTATTATCAAGTATGGAAGGTCCCATAACCACCTTGATATGTTGTTGTATCTTATCACTTTTGATGTCATCTAGAATGTCAAACTAAGCACCAATAGAAGCTAGTCTATAAGCTTGTGTATTCATTTCTCTTGGGATAGATTGGATGTTGAATGCTTCAAAGTCCTCTATGAGGTCCTAAACGTTAT
Organism: Torreya grandis; assembly: GCA_037957365.1. Classification (NCBI taxonomy): domain Eukaryota; kingdom Viridiplantae; phylum Streptophyta; class Pinopsida; order Cupressales; family Taxaceae; genus Torreya; species Torreya grandis. Next base: position 3,746,501 of record JARHVA010000442.1, read on the forward strand.
GTTTATAGGAATTTAATAACTAATTTCTTTGTTACATTATGCCTTCTTGGTTCAAAACCAATTTATTGTCTCTAAAGACTAGGAGATATTTAATTCCTCTCTTCCTGGCCCATTGGAGACCATGGGTAAGAGCTTCATACTCAGCAAAATTATTGGTGCATCTAGATTAAAATCTTAGATTAGAATATTACTTATCTTTCAAGGGATACACCAACATGAGACTGCCTCCTAATCCATGTCTACTTCTAGACCCATCAAATTTGATTTTCCATACACCATCATCATGCTCATTAGTCTTCACAAGATTTTGAATGAAGGAGTCTTCTTTGTGCAAGTAATAGATACCTAGTCTAGCCTCTGTAATGAGCCTATAAGGATCAAACTCATGATGATCAGTCCCCCATTCATCAAGTAGAAAATTAGGGGTGCCTTCAAGGGGTGTAATTGGTTCTTATTTAATAGGGTGGTCATCCTAGTCAAAGATGATACAATTGACATTTGTGACATTTAGCACATAGGGTTCAACATGGTTCTTAGCAATTGGCTCAAACCTAATGGTGACTCTAGTGCTATACCTAGTTTTAAATATTATGTGAGACCAATTAGATGATAAGTACCTCCAATATTGGTAGTAAAGTCCCTAGAAAGACACAAGGCAAAGTTTGGAGGGAGATCAATTATGAAAAAATCTTGGGGAATAGAAAAATTAGGACAAGCATGTAAGGTGAGGTCTAAACACTTTATGATACCAAGGGTCTTAATAGTTATTACATCTAGCTGAACTACTCCTTTAGAGAGTGGCTCATATTCTAAACCCAATTGGTCTACTATATACTTTAGCATCACTGAGCTACTAGCCCCTGAATCTATCATGAAATTATGGGTTGTATGACTACCAATGATTAAAGAAATATAGAATGGTGGAGGCTTCAAACCTTTATTTAACTAGCCTTCCTATGGCTGAGGGGTATTTTTGAGTATTATATTTGGCCATTCCTTTGATAATTCTTCAAAAATATTAAGGTTAGAAAAAGTTGCTTGTAATATGTCCTTTTATCTTGGAATGGACAAGGAATCCCACATGGGTATATTCACATTTTTTTTCTTCATATGTTCAATAATTTTAAATGGGTAAGTACTAACCTTTTGTTGTATGTTAGTAGTAGAAGTACCTTATTACACTTATGTTGGTTGAGACTAGATTTTGGTATGCTTCTGACTTATTAGAATCTGATTCTTCTAAATTTATTACACCTTTGGAGTTAAATTAAAACCATAAACCTCTTTTAACATTAGAGAAGATGATGTAGGATATTTACCAGTTATTGGTTCAATCTCCACATCCCTTTTCTTGGACCTAGTATTGGTTTCCACACCTGAAAAAGAAGCCTGGTTCTGAACTTGCAAATGATTTACTCCATAATACTCATCCCTTTGCCAATTTAGAAGTATAACATCACATTTCACTAGTTCTTGAGAATCCTATGATTGTGTTGGTGCTTCAGCTTGTGTCTCTTGTGGTAGTGATATGATTTACACCATCAATTCTTGGTTAAGGACACCATTAGGATAGGTGGTCTGGCGGTGGGGAATATTATCAGGAAAATACCACTCATAGTTTTGTAACAGATTATTATGGATAGGGACTAAGTCCTTAGATGTGTTGGTAACATTAGGATTAAAAGCTTCATAAGGCTTTGTAGGGGTGATTTGGCCTTGGCCTTGGAGATTTGCCTGATATAGAGGCTTGTTATTCTGATAAGGTCTTTGATATCAAGGCATGTTATTATGATAAGGCTAGTAAGGTGATTGATATAGCCTATAATTTTGATCTTGATATATTTCAAGAGTAACCAAATTATTTCCAAAAGTTTGTAGAAGGCTTTTAACCTATTGAAAATCATTTGATGGGCTAGGAGTAGTTATATCTTGTCTTGGTGGTTAGTTAGTTATCACTAGAATATGTGCTAATGTAGGTATTTGAGGTGAAAAAGTGGATTTTATTTATATAAAAATGGGTATTGGGGGCCTTGGTGTAATTTTCCCATCCTAAATAAGACTATTTTTTGTCATAATGGCTACCTCAAAAACATCTAGTAATGTTATACCACCCATTAATTGGATCATCACAGAGACATCACTATTAAAGGCTCTAAGATAATAAATAAAAGCATATGTGGGTGTAGGCATTAAAAATAATGGGATCCTATCCCATGTCCTCTTAAATATGAGATTGAAATCAACCATTTACTCATGTGGTGCTCTCTTAATACTAGTCAGTTATTCAACTAGGGATAAATGGTCTAATTTATCTTTGAACTATTTACATAGATCTTCTCTTAATCCATCCCATGAATCGATACTGTTAGGAATCAAGCTCTTATACCATTGGAGAGCCTTCCCTTCAAATGAAGATGTTAAAATCCTAATACAAACATTCTCCTCAATAACATGATATATTGAATAGATATTAGCCACATATTTAATGTCATCTATATGTGTGGTAGTATCTCTTCCAATGAAATAGGGAATCCTCTTGAGGGTTGAAATAGGTATATGATCATATTATGCAAGTTTTAGTGGGCTTCCTCCATTGAAAGGATAAAATGCATGATTTTTAGGGACATCCATATAAAGGACTGGAAGAAATCCTAATCTTCATTAAGGAAATCTACCAAAAGGTGGCATATATTGAGCTATTGTGGAAGGTTGTTTAAGGTCTTTATATCCTCTTATAAGATACAAGGATGATTTAGATACTCTTATTTTAAAGGGTGTAGACAACTCAAAAGACTAGAAATTACTTATTGAAGAAGCTCTTGTTGATCTTGGCATGAAAGTATTTTAGGACTGGTCTATTGGGGTATTAGAAATGTTCATAGTTGTCAGGTGCTTATTTAATGTCTTCAACACTAAAGCTTACTAAGAAAAGCACAAAATTATTAGCTAAAACCTTTTAACTCAATATATTTAAGAACAGATCCCATAGAGCATGCTAAAAACTATTATCACTCTAAATCACACCCTGGAGGAGGTTGTCCAGGATTTCCTCATTCAAATGATACAATGGGAACACTCCAAGGTTGTGGGTTGCCTGTAGTTGGAGTGAACCTTTGGAGAAGGCCAACTTCCTTTGATGGATCACCTAGGATAATGTTAAGCTACTGCACTTACTTTAAAAAGGGAGAAAGAAAAAAAAACATAACCTAAGAACTTAAGAAAGGTGATGCACTAATGATTTATGCTCCTTACACCAGCCTCTTAACATCACTAAATGACTCAAAATTTGAATGAAACTTTTTTACACTCTCTTCAAAATAGGCTATTCATACATCAATATTTCATATGAAGGTTTTGATTCTATGCACAAGGGATTGAATGGATAATTGAAGAGCCTCAAATCAGACATAATCAATTAGTTTCCATAACAACTCACTAGCCTAGACAATGTCAACACAACATACAACATGTATAAAACTGAGGCTATTGATAACAAGGTGAAAACAAAGGACATACAAGAGGAAGAAAAACTCTTATCACAAATGTACATCAACTAAGTATCAAAATCACATAAGAATATTAGCATAATGAAGGTAAATTTTAGTCTTATATTGATCAAAATGCTTGAAAAACTAGCATTATAGAAAGTAGAGCTCAGTCATACCCAGAATGGGGATCTTAGATAGAGTAAATTCTATAGCCTTTTTGTGCTAGAAGAGATAATCTTATGATTATAATTATACCTACTATAATAAGCAAAAATGGAGAGTTTAGACTCTTAACTAGTCATACCCACTAATGGGGCAGTTACAATTTCAAATCATGACTGGAAAAGGTAGTTGAGGAAGTGAGAATATCTTCTCATAAATTCCAAGCCATGCCTGTGCAAATGCCTACCACGTCCCCCTAGCCTACAAATTCTCCTTAATATATTTGTGGTTGCATTTGTTCCCATGATGAATTTGGCTAAATTTCATTTCCCTCTCATCATTTTTCCCATATTTTTATTTAAGTTACACCATGATTCTAGAGAACATGTCACTCTAAGATTGATTCCTATGAATCAAATCAATTACATAGTTTTCTCATGGATTTTGATGCCCAAATAGCTGAAATAGGACATTAAATTTGCCTTAAATAGTGTTGGCATAGACACCAACAAATTTTTCAATGGCAAGTTCCAATCATGTGTCTTTTTCTCACTCCTTTGATGTTGGGATAAAGCTCTAAGTGTGTGATAATTGTTCTTGCAAAGGAAAATAGGATTATGCCATGTGGCATCATCCCACTATCCCACTTACTAAAAGGATTTTGCACTTGTATAAATCATTTTAGATCTTTGTTTGGATACCACTTGTCACCTTTTTACTCACCTGGGGGCCTTATTACTTTGAACTTGATGGATGGCTTAGGGATGTTGGTTATTAAGATTATGTCACATGGCATCATCTTACTAACCTAATACTTTGATAGATTCTCATAGTTTTATGGACCATTGTGGGGCTTTGGGTCACTAGCACTTCACCACATGGTATCATCCTACTAACCCACTTACTTTGGCACTTTATTGTTGTCATTTTTCCTATGAAACTTTTAGAAGAATCGACTAAGTCTTAATGAATTTTTTGCATAGGCTTAAGGCTATAGAATGTCGACACGTGGCTCCAAGAGCCTTTTACACTTGGCACAGATGGTTCTAGGGCTCTAATTCACCAAAATTATGACACATTGAGGCATCCCACTAACCCACTTATTTTAGCACTTTGTTGATGTCACTTTTCCTAAGAAACTTTTTAAAGAATTGACAAAGTCTCGAGATGCTTTCTTATTCACAACTTATGTTCAACCTTTAGCTTTCAACATCTCTATTTGTACCTTACCTTTATAACTTTTGTCTCTTTGAAAATATGCTAAGTATAAAGACTTATCCCTTTTTTCCTAAACTCAGTTAGAATTTGAAGAACCTTCACTGTTAAACTCGAAGCTTTGATATAAAATTTATTCCTCCATGGTGACCAAAAATGGTCAACACCAGCATGAAAGGTGAACTCTCTAAGGCCATTTTTGGCATTATTTGATCCACCAATAGGTTTATCCTAAGTTTGGTATGCCAATATCATTGGTTGTCCTCCATGGTTTGATTGATGATGCAAATTAAGATTTTTTTCATCGATTCATCTAGGCCATTACCTTGAAGTTAATAGTTTGAGGAAGTGCTCAAGTGGATGTTGTGTTTAACTTCCCATTCATTGATTTTGGATCCAAGAAAATCCATTGCATTGTCATAAATAATAGTGGTTAGAACACCAAATCTTGCTATAATGCTTACATAGAAATCTAGAATAGAAGCTTCATTGGCCTCTTACAGTACTTATTGCCTCCATCTAACTTATGAAGTAGTCAATTGTCATGAGGATCCATTTGTGTCCAACCTTTGATGGAAGATTTATCATTACAATGAAATATAAGCCGTATTGAGTAAAGGGTTAGTCATCTTGTATTGGGCAACAAGGCGGGGTTGTCAAGTTATACTTGCCTATAAAGAAAGTGCACTTCTTTCAATTTTGCACCCATGCATGTGTATCTTTGAATAGAGTTGGCCAATAATAGCCAACTTGAATGATTTTAATAGTGGAGGTTTTAGGTAAGTAATCACCTTCTAATATCCCATCATGGAATTATTTAAGGATCATGTTCACTTAATCTTCTTTTACACACCTTAAGACAACTCCATTGATGTCTCTTCTAAATAGTGCACCATTAAAATCACTTTAGGAATAGTTTATAATCTAAATATCATGTGCATGGACTTATTCAGACCATGTAAACATGCACCAGTCTAAAAGAAGATCCTCATGCTCTAAGTCCAACCTGTTAAGGCATTATGGTTTATTGATTGATCTTTGTGCAGTTCAAAGACTACTCTATCTTCAACTTTTACATCCTTTTCTAGTTATTCACATAGTCCTTTCCCTCACACTATCTTAATGATTTGGATATTTACATCATACCCCATCACCTTTGTGATCCAACCATCTCTTTTCTCACTAATATACTTAATAATTAGGAACTCTTTTATACTTGAGTACAAAATAATGAGTTGAATCCTATTGTTAGAGAGCATATGCCTAAACTTCTTGAGTGCCCTTATGATTGTGAGGGTGTGTCTATCCACAAATTTATAGTGTACATCATAATATTTGAGTGCTTGACTAAAGAAAGTGATAAGTTATTCCAATTGTTCATTGTTCTATTATGCTAGAATGGCTAAGATGCCTTCAACTCTACCAAATGTATAAATGAAAAAATAATTCTTGTAATTAGAGTTATCAAAGTGAGAGATTGTGCAATAATGTGCTTTATGGCCTTAAAAATTCTCTTAGCTTCATGGGTCCAACTAAACACAATGCCTTTCTTGAGCATTATTGTGAGGGGCTTAGTCAGAGTAGTGAAGTTTGACACAAACCTTTTGATGAAGTTTATCTTTCCTAATAATCTCTGGAGGCCTTTCTTGTGACCTGGGAGAGAGAGAGAGAAAGAGAGAGAGAGAGAGAATGGCCTTGACTTGTTTAGAATCAATTGTAATCCTATCTTTAGAGATAATGTACCCCAATAATTTACCCTCATGGATAATGAATACACACTTGTTTGGGCTTATAGAGATCCCAAACTTTTGGCACTTTTCAAAGACTTACTTCAAATGGTTTAAATGATTTGCCATGTGCTTAGAGAAGTTAGTGATATCATCAAGGTAGACCAAGATGATATTATTGAGGAGTCCCTTAAATGTCATGTCCATGGCTCTCTTAAAGGTAGCTTCTACATTTATCAATCTAAAGGGCATCCTTTGGTATGCGAGGGAACCCCACTTAGTAGTGAGTGTTATCTTAAATTAGTCACACTCTTACAAAAGTATATGCTTATAGCCTGAGTAACCATATAGCATTGAAAATCTCTCCTCACCTAAAATAATTATAAGAATTTACTCCATTGGTGGGAGGGTGTAGTGATCCTTGAGGGATGCTTTATTCAAATATCTAAAGTCTACATATAGCCAAAAAAATTCATTCTTATTCTACACCAAAACTAGATTGGCCACCCATGAATAATGTTTATTTGGAAATATTGTATTGGCCTCTATGAGATTTGAGAGATATTTTCTCATTACGGGCTCAAGCTTGGGGTTTACTGGCTTTTACTTCTATGTGATCAACTTGGTGTAGGGTTCAAGCTCGATAATAAATTGGGTTAATCTTGGATTCAATTCAAGGTCTTGGTAGCACTAGGTGAATATATAATTGTATCTTCTACTTAACTTGATGAATGCTTTGATTTCAAATAGAGAGCACACGTTATCAACCTTTAAGAGCTTATTATTAGAGATGGTTACCTGCTTGAATATTTTTAATTTAATCATCATGTGTCTTCCCTCACCCTTGAGCTAGTCATCAAAATTGAAGATGCTTTCCAGCATGACCAACCACCTAGGTAGCTTATTTCCCTTTAGCTAGATGATATATTCGTCATATTGGGTTTAGAGATGTGATTGATTCTTGGCATAGAATTTAGTTTCATCTTACAAGAATTTAATAGTTTGTTCATCAATTTCAAACACATACTAATTACTTACATTATATAAGATTAATGGCTTGACCACAAGCTTTACGAGCTACTTAGACTCATTCTTTACATCATGTAGGAGGTCATATTGTGCACCTACAATTGTGAGCCTATCAATATCATCATTTTATGCCGTCGACATGGAATGGATGTTAAAAACATTAAAAACCTTGATTATGTCCTATGCCCTATGTTTTTAATATTTTTACAAACTATTATTGGTCATGTTTTGTGCTTTGACCCAATTTATAACCAATTCATTATCCCTAAATGCTTGTAGCACTTTGATTTCTTTCTTTTAATCTAATTGGAGGCCCTAGATCAGCACCTTACATTTGGTGACCTTATTTGTGCAGCTAAACTACACCCTAAATGTGAGGAAATATTTCTCCTTTTAGGGGGGACATCATTACCACACTAGCCCATGCACCATTTTTGCTTCGGGATCCACTAAAACATAACTACCACATGCATTTGATATCCTTTTGTGCCTTTATGAGATGCAGTAACAAGGGATATTGCTCAAGAATGTAGTATGTGTCTGGGCCCATTTCTTCTACATTACTACATGGGTTGAAATCACATTTCTCTCTTGCCCATTCATCAAGTAGGTTATCCAAGATACCTCAAGGGGCATGGTAGTCTTGTGGAGAATTGAATTCTCTTTTTGGTCAAACATAGTGCAATTTATATTATCCAAACTAGGAGAGTATTTCTCTATATGATTCTTGGAAATGGGTTTGACCTTGATGGTTACCTTGGTTCCATATCTTGTCCTAAGTAGCATGTGTAACCAATCTAAGGATAGATATCCACCCATCTTCATAGTGAAATCCTAGGAAAGGCGTATAGTAAAGTATGGGGTAATTCAATGACTATGATGTCTTGTCCAACGAAGAGGCTCAAACATGCATGCAAAGGGAGGCTCAATTCCTTGATAATCCCCATAGTTTTAATGATTGTGTCATCCAATTGGACAATGCCTTTCATAATGGTAGAATATGTTATACTGAACATTTATGAAATTTTCTTTGGCATTACTGAGTTGTTCATACCTAAGTCTATTATACAGTTATATATGAGATACTTACCAATAATCATAGAAATTTAGAGTGGGGAAATTTTTTGATCCTGCATGCTTTCTCCTCCTTTGGTTGACATAAGCTTGTAGGGGCAGTGGGCATGGTTTGTGATGGCTCATGCAATTATAATCTTTTCAGGGCATCCTGCAACAAATTCCTTTAAGAAGGAATAACAAGAGCATCCCACATAGTTACATTAAGGCCAATTTTCTTCATCTACTAAACTATTTTAAAGGGGATCTGAGATCTTTTTGTTTACATTTTTCAAATGGTAACCTCCTTTCACATCTATGAACTAATATGAGGCTAACTCTCTTTTTACATGAATTTTTCCATCCATTTTTGGAAGTTCCCTTTGGGTGCTCTACCCTTTATGTTTATGCATAATACTTGGGGTGTAGAAGTTGAAGGAACATAAGATGAGGGTGCAAAATATGATAACTCTCTTCCCATTGCCCTCCTTTTAAATCTCATGTTAAAAACAATGGGTTGTTTAATGTGCCTAACATTTCATTTTGATTTGCATAATTGAATTCATCCTCTTCATAATTTATAAGAATAGACTCACCTTATTATTGTGTTTGTGCTTGTAGTTCATCCCCTTGTAGAATTGAAATGTTTAGTTGTCCTTGCAATTTTGATGCATTTTGCATTGTAGGTGCTTGATTCAAAACTCCATTCACATATATGGCTTGATTATGTGGTTAACCATATGGAAAGCACCATTCATAGTATTATACCATACTATTCTGTATGGGTATGATAGCTCTAGAAGTGCTAGCAGTGTTAGAATTTTTCACATAAGGTAGTATATTATATGGGAGCTAGTTTTGAGCTTGTGTGCCACCTTGATAGGAAGGCTTGTTTGGTTGATATAGCTATTTAAATGGTTGATAAGGCTTGGAATGATATGTTTTCTACCTTTTGATTGACACTAACTCATTTCCAAAGATCTAAAAATTTGATTTAACTTCATTTTATCTCACTTAAAGGTGAAGCTGATGGAATAGGTGGGCTAGTTGTGATAGGAATAGGTGCTAGAATCGATAAAGATGGCAAGGCAGGTTGACTTATAGATGGGGGCTTAGGGAATAAAGGCATAGGGGGTATAGGAATAATTTTCCCTATTTGGATTAAACAATTATCTATGCACATAGCCACCTCATATGCATCAAGTAATATTGTGCCTCCCATGGATTGAATCATCACAACCACATCATTATTTAGGACTCTTAAAAAATATAAAAATGAAATATTATGAGAAGGTTTTACCAATGGTGTAATTTGATCCCAAGTCTTCTATAATCTAAAGTTGAAATTGACCATTTACTCTTGCATAGCTCTTTTAATGGTAGTGAGTTACTCCATCAATGATAGGTGGTCACTCTTCTCCTCAAACTATCTACATAATATTGCACTCAGCTCATCCCAATTTTAAATAGTACTAGGTTGCAAACCTTGGTACCACTAGAGCATTCATATTTTCAAAGAAGAGGCAAGGATTCACATTGTGACATTATCTTTAGTTACATTATGGATGGAGCAAATATTCACAATTTATTATATATGCTCTATAGGAGTAGTAGATTTCCCTCAAATAAATTAGGAGATGATCTTGATAGTAGCTATAGGAATGTCATCATACTAGAGGAGTGCCAATGGACTACCTTCATTAAAGTAAACAAAGGGTTGATTTCTAAGAGCAACCATGAATGGGATAAGGAATAGTCTTCCTCTAGGCACAAAGAATTTTCCAAATGGAGTAGATTAAGCTCTAGGGGAATATTATCCTAAATCATTAGATCTCTTGATAGTGGATAAGGATGATTTAACTCTTATTCCTCTAGTAGGTATAGGTAATTTAATAAAATTAAAATTATTACCTCTCGAAGATGATCTTGTTTGGATTCATATATAGATGAAGAACTAATCTCTATAAACTAGGAATGTTTGGAGTCACCAGGGGATCTGTAGTGTGTCTTCAACACTGTTGACTAATAATAACATATAATTTTTAGTTAAATCTTTGAAATTGGTCTCATCGAGCGTGCTAGAACACATAAAACATAGGGTATTAAAAAAGATAGTTCAGTTATTGTTAATTTCAAGGCCTAAACCAATATTACAAATCAAATTTATTTATTATAACAATGAGGGTGTTCCTTTTCATAATGAAAATTGGGGTTTATATAGAGTTGGGAAAGAACCTGCATAATTAAATCACCACTTGAGATGGTAGATAAAAAATTTGAATTTGAAGGTTGGTGCTCAAAACTGAAGAGAGCTAGACTCTTATGTAATAGATATTTTGAACCTTGCTCACTTAATTTAGGTTGACAATCAAATCATAAAATTAGTTGGACAGTCATTCTTGGATCTTTAGATAATTTGTGCATGTATCAAGGGCATAAGTACACTTATTTAATCAAATGAGATGTGTGTGCAAGTTCTATCCATCTACCCACCACCTTTGAAACTAATTTTGCTTTTACTTAGCATTCTTTGATGTCCAATTAGACCCAACTACAACCTTTGCTTATTACCACCTCCTATCAATCTACTTGGACTTATTTTTTTGATGTGGAAGTTGCTTAGGATTTCTATAGACATTTACGATGTCATCTTTGTGTGCATGGTAGATTTTTATGAGTGTATCTCTCAGGGATCATATGTGCACTAAACCCTATGTTTAGACTTTGTTGAGTTTATGCTAGCTATGTATGTAAATCTACACATGAAGAGTCTGTGTGGAGGGATAACACACCTTTCACAATTCTTATAGTTTGACTGACTTTTACACGTAGTATGATCCTACTTATCTTCAGTACTCTAAATACTTATATTTGAGTGCACACTTGCTTCCTATTTGAACCACATACAAATTAATTCTTAGATGCATCATGTGAAAATGGTATAGGTGGAAGGTTACTATTAACCCTAAATTTTGGCTAAGTATTTGTCTATATTGTCAAAAAACCAACACAGTGTAGAACCATAGTGTGGAAAGTCTATGGCACGGAACTTGTCAAGCACAGATGCACCATGGCCAAAAACCTATAAGGTGTGAGAGGATAAAGGTGTGAAAGCACTAGCATGAGAGGACCCAATCAAAAGAGAATTGGTCATGAGTAACCTAAGACCATAAGACTCAAAATGATATAAAAATACTAGTGGAGCATATGGGAAGTAGGATTAGTTAAGGAATAGTTTTTAAGGGTCACCTAGACCTTATTCATCAAAATTTTTGCACTAACCTGTAAAGAGAGAAACACATGGTAGAAAGGATCTAGCATAGTGCAAGTATATAGGGGCACAAAGGCACGGGTCCTTAAGAGAAATTAGTTGATTGAGTATCATTACTCTTATTTTGTTGAGAGTTCATTGGATAATTAATCCTATCATTACTATTGTAAACACTTGGTTAGGGATAAAAAAGTAAAAATACCCTTGTTGTAAAATGTTGTGGACAGAATTATTACCTAATGGATGTTTATGCTTAATATATGAGTTGTGGGTATTATATAAGTTCATGTTCATGATGAATGAATGTGTTATTTTGAGTTAGTCATAATGAGCAAAACTTACTATGAAATATAACTTATCTTTTTTTTATTTCTAAGGTAACAACTTTAACTAGAAATGGTAATAATTTATGTAATCATGGTGGCTGAGCCTGGTTGTCCTAGAATCAAGGTAGTTTACCTATGCTTTTATATAGTGTCTATTTAGTTACATAATAAGGGAATAATATGAATAAGTTAATAAAATTATGCAATAAAACCTATGGGAACCAATCTCTAGTTATGTGCTTTTGATGAGCGTGCAAGACTATAGTCTTGCATGAAAGGGCCATTATGCTAGCTCATTCGACTAGACTATAGTGCCAAAGCTACAATAAAAATAAAAACCCTAACATTTTGGTTCCATTTTTGGGACTCATAACACTTGTTTCTCAACCATGAAAAATGTTTGAGTGCATCACTCTTGAGAATATAGAACAATGGATTATCGGAGTTGAAGATAATTTTGTAGTTCCCTATATTGAACTAGAAGTTTCCACATGGCAGTGGGTAGAGAATAATCTCTATACTACACTCTATGAAACTTTATTTGTTGAGATCTCAGTTCATTTTCACACTTGGTTATATGCATATGCTCAAAGAGGGTCCTAAAACCTTGCGAGAGGATAGTCTTGGACCCTAGAGAGGCAAAGAGCTTTAGCATGACTTGGAACTTTATGGACTAGAGTTGTCAACATTTGGTGGAAAGGAGTTTTGAACAACTACATTCTAGAGTATATAATATCAACCTACTCATGTCTTGAATAATCCAAGTTCTAGTTCCCCCAGGAACCACATGGTCATTACATTTAAACATTTTGCTTTAGAAATCACGAAGTTATTTGTTGATTTGGGACTTAAGACTATGTCATTAAATAGATAAATCCTTATGTGCATGAGCTGCACATTTGGGAGGGGAGTAGAGAAGAGTTGGTAAAACATTATGGGTTTAGAATAGTAGCCAATTAGTGGGAATTATGGAAGTGAAAGTATGATGAAGCTTGGAAAAGGATTATAAGATTCATAAATATGGGAAGGGACTAGGAAAACTCAAGAAGTGTTGTTAGGATCCATAGAGAAGTGGAGACACACAAAGAAGACCCCATCACTTTTGAGTCATGCCTTATGCCACTGATATCATACAAAGGAGAAATTATCTAGATGGTAGGAACCAAAGAACTAAGTCTGAACCAACCAAGTTCCCCTGTAGACACCGAAATTGTGTTAATCCCTTGGTCATCCTCCCCCTTGGTCTCCTTGATCCACCCCCTAAACATTCCTAACCCACACACTTATTAATTTAAAATAAATTAACTATTTTAAATTAATAGCCCCCTTGACACATCACCCATGCCACCCTCACCCCATGCCAAATCTTAATTACTTAAACCCCATTTTAACCCTCCCATTAGCCTCTCGCGTTCCTTTAATCTGCCTTGGATCGTTTTCCAACAACAGTTAGCCCTGGCAGTTGGAATAATGGGCAAAAAGGCTAAAAATAGCCTCTTTTCCCATTCTTCAGCCACTGACATTGGTCATTATTCGGTCGACATCAGCGGTTTTGCCGATGACGGTTCCTTTAAAACTACATTTTCTACTTTCGTTGCCAGTCTCTTGCGAACATGAATCCTCTTGCTCTAGACTTCAAGCTTTCTCACTCCTCAACTTATTGCAAGTATCAGCATTTCAATAGCACTCTCCAAGCTCAGAGTTTTTGCTCCAGTCATTCTGCACTAGATTGAAGGTTGCAGGACACCTCCAGCATCAGCCACAATGGAAACAGACCTCCTGCACCTCTGCCTCTCTACCCATAGATAAGTATTTATACTGGTTTTATTTTAGTATTCTTTTAAATACATTAGCAATCAGATTACTACGCATTTCCAAGCATTCTTGACACAACCCAGTTTGTTGTTCCCAGAGAGGCTGAAGAGCCTTCTCTCACCCTTATCTCTCTTTTTGCCCCTGTCATCCATTCGGTCCCTTTTTAGCCACACTCTTTGTCTTGTTGACCCAAAACCAGCCACTAAAACTCCCGCAAACACCACAAACTACTTTTTTGACCACAAACAAACCTAAAACTCATCCAAAGCTTTATTGCCTAGACCGACGCTGGCCACCAGGCCCATTGCCCCTACCGCCGTCAGCAGACTAATCGACGCTGGAGACCTTAACCAACCGACGCCGGCGACTGTGGAAGATAGATTGCCACATACAGGTACACACTTATTTCTATTTCTTTTGTTTAGTCTTTTATCATTTCCTTTTCTAGCAGCATTCTATTTTGTATCAGCCAGTGGATTGTCACCCTTCCAAGAAGTCTTTGCACTTCTGGGATCAAGCATTGCTTGGCAGTCCACTACCTACCTATCTAACAATTTTCTTGTTTAAGTCTCTTTCTTCTACAAGTGTCATCCTCCACAGCCAAAGAGGAGTCCCTTCAACATCTGGATACGGTGTGCAGACCTCATCCAGGTATCATCTAACCCTAGACCATTACTTTAGTTTCTTTCATCTTTTGAATGTAGAAAAGCAAAAATAGTTAGAAACATTCTGGCACGCCCGGTGGGACCCTAGGACTTTTCCTTGGGTTCATACTTTTTCTTCTAAAAAAAAACTTTTCATATAGGTGCATTAGGTCTCTTCTTGCATCTTTTTCTTCTATCTCTTCCGAAAAGACACCATTAGCAAAGTTAAAAAGAATCCTTCTTTTTCTTTCTTTTCTGCATCTTAGAGTAGTAAAGTCATACTCTTCAACCTTTTCTTCACTTTTCTGCATACAAACACACATTTCAATTTGGGCTTAAAATCTATTGCATCTCATTTATTCCTGAATGCATACTTAGCTCTCACATCTAGTAATTAAAAATGCATCATGAATAAAGCGTAGGCCACTTATGTTACACATCCAAACCACTTGCACAAACTCAAACATCTAAACTTACCTGAGACAAGGTCCGATTAGGATTTCATCACCTAGCAGATACCTTACCCATCCTGGCAATCCTACTTGGACTTCACTACCAAGGGGAAAGCCCACTCTATTCTCTAGCAGAGTATAAACTCTAGGGGAAGTATATACTGGCTAAGTAGCCCAGCTCGGCTCTGGGTTCGTGAAGTGAGGGGAGCAAGCTCCTAGCACCAGGCCACGTACGGAACCTAACACAGAGATTGAGCACTGAAACTAACCTGAAACCAACCTTAGACTACTTCTTCTAGGACCCATTCTACAAGCCAACTTCTCAAACACACTCTAAGGCATAAGCCAACAAGACTCTAAAAATTTATTCTTAGGAATTTAACGTTTAGGGTCTGCTTGTCTTCATCTTTCTTTTCTGTTCTTATCTGGTTGTTTGAGCTAGTAAGGATGTATTATCTTGCCTTGAATGGTTTTGACATGTAGTCAAACCAAGACTCTTATTGACCACGCTAGGCAACAATCGCTCCTGCCTTCGCCTTTCATAACTAGTCCTCTAATGGAGTATCATTCAGAGACCAAACGAACTCCTACCCAATCGACCCTGACTCAGCCTCCCATTGTCCTTGAGGGGACCAAGACTTTGAAAGGTTCCTTGACCTCAATGTCAAGGCCCTTCAACATTATCTCACATGAAGTCGAACGTGAGACTCCTTAGGCAACCGAATTTATGGGATGCCAACCTCTTTAGTTGAGACGGCCATCATATCGACAACGTCTGTAATCAAGCCCATAGACACCTAGGTTGTCACCTCGACTAATAACCAGCCCATGACTAATATTCTAAGTGTGGCTTTTCCTTCTATCTCTGGGCCCACTTCCATTGGGGTTTTTACCCCCATCAACTACAAATTATTCAACAAAGCTCTACACCTTTCCAGAATTTAGTTGTCTCCATCCCACCTACTCTTGCCCCATCAACACTAGGGTGGCTACTCATCCTTTGGCTAGTGTTTCCACAACCCAACCACCTCTAGCAACATCAAGCCTAGTCGTGCCTTCTACCTTCATGATGCAACCACCCTTGGCCTCCACTTCTGTCCCAATGACTAGTTATCAGTACGTTGTACCCATACAAGCGCAACTAACTACGTCATACGCCCCTTCTAGTACCTTCCAAGCACCTTACAACCTAGGGGTGCCCCACTCGCAAATCCGTCAGTTGATCTAGCCAAAATGTTGATGGACAAAATGTCTAATCTTGAGACCTCAGTTTCGGGCTCAAGAAATGTCCTGTCATATGACCAAATTTGTAATGAGCCCATCCATCCCTCAGTCCCGATCCGGCCTTATCCCAGTCAGTGGGAACTTCCTAAGTTTACTCACTTCCAGAGTAAGGAAGACCCACAGCAGCACCTATGAGCATTCAGACATGCTTGTTACCTGATAGCACATGATGATGCATTACTGCTACGCACATTCCCCATGTCGCTTTCTGGTGCTACCCTTGATTGGTATAGCTCTCTCACCAGACACTCTCTTTTCACATTCACCCAACTGGCCCAACTTTTCCTTGACCACTTCTCGATCAATATCACCAAAAAGGTCTCTATCACAGACCTATACTCTATCAGACAGTTTGACGATGAGTCCATAGCCGATTTTGTTGCCCGTTGGAGAGGCCTAATCAATCAGCTCTCCTTTTCTTTGCCTTAACCCGAGCTCATCGAACTCTTTTCCCAGGAATGTGCCAAACATATTTCATCCACTCTCTGGGTCCAAACATTTTGTACCTTTGACAAAGCTTTCACGATGGCTAGGAAGCTTGAACTACGTGTCATCGAGGAAAACAAAGTCAAATTGTGGAGTAAAAACCCCAACACTAAGTCCAATGACTCTTCCTCTAAACCTTATTCTTATAATTCTAAATCTAAGGCATCAGAAAATGTTGTAGTCGTTAGACCATCATCGTCAACCATGACCAACTAGCCTGAACCTTCCACGTCCCAAAGTATCACGCGATAATTCCAACAAAGATATGTGTAGCATCAGTATACTCCACTAGGAGAATCATACACATCTGTGCTAGACAAACTTGTCAAACAGGGAGTCCTCAATCTCCCCCAAATTCAACTGCCCCCTCAATTCAATCCCTCACGCGCCATCCCTACGTGGTATAGGGAGAACGACTTCTACAATTACCACCGTGTCAAAGGCCATGACACTGGCAACTGTAAGACTCTCAAGAACATCATTCAGGACATGCTTGATAAAGGTGACCTTGTCTTAGATAACCCAAATGCACCACCCAATCAAAGCATAGACATCTTTAAACAACCTTTTCCCAACCATCCTCCTAGCCAAAACAATGTGCAGACCATGGTTGATAACTCCCAAGAACATAATATACGCACAGTCAACACGGTCTCGCCTCTCATGCCTGACAAACCACTCTCACAGTCTCAAGAGGTTAGTCCACCCATCACTCCATCACACATGGACGAACCCTCTTCCCCTGTTAGTTCTCCATCAACTTCCCTTATATTGGTAGGAGGAAGGATGAAGGTGAGGCTGGCAGTGCTGGCATGGTCAAGGCATCCTACCCTTCCTACTCCTCAACCACATGTAGAAGGCACAATCATCCCTACCCTCTACCCTCTTGGGGATCCACATTCTCCAGTTCATTCTCCACTAAGAGAAGAACCTGTCTCTCCACCTTCTTCGACCAAAGACAATCTAGTTATGACTCCCCCACACCTTGGGTCCAAGATTGCTACACCTAACACATTTTTGGCCCCACAACCATCCACATCTTCTAAAGGACCAAATCCTCATCCGACATCTTCCCAACCATTCTCTTGATTAGTGGAGAAACTAAGACTTCTCCAATCAAGGAAATTGGAACATGCGGCATTATGGGAGCAACTCAAAGCCCCTCACCTTGCCCAACCTGTCTCATCTCATGCTGTCGAACCTCTTGTGACAAAATCCCCCAAAGTCTCCAACACGGTCCAGACTTCTACTTCTAAACCTTCAAAACCTTAACCATCCACATCTGAACCAAAACCCTCATCCACCATATCAAAATTGATCAAATCTCTTGGTGTTCGTCCCATGCCTAACCTCACTCACCCGCAAGTGAAGGTAGACTTGAACCTTGCCTTGCCCAATAGTAGTCCTCAAACCAAATCAAAGAAGGCCACTAAATCAAGTTGGTGAACTCCTCCTCCACCATCACCATTACCCTCCACTTTGGGCCCTCATCGTTCTACCCTAATAGGAGTGCTCCCTACTCCAACCCCTAACCAAAACAAGTTACCTCCATTACTTCCTTTACCTACCACGAGTCTACCACCTCTGAAAAATTTGGCACCTCTCACAAAAAAAGTGTCTTCTATGCACCTGGCCACACCACCAACCCAAAAGGTGGTACAAAAGCCTCCTTCAACACCTCCCAATTAGAATTCATCAACACCTCACGCATCGACAAGCACGGACCCTCTAGTGGGTTCATATGCTTTGATATTGCATTGACTTTTGCAAACCTCTAGCATAACCCTTCTGCCTATCAAGCCATTCCAACCTCTCAGGTCAAAACCTTCTTGGTTCGATGATACTAAAATTTGTCTATATCATCACACACCGGGACATGATATCGAGAATTGCTATGCCCTCAAGGTTGTCATTCACCAATACATGGAGAAAGACACCCTTATCCTTGAGGATACTACCGACAGACCTCTGACACCTTTTCGTATCTCTCAAACCCCTTCATCATCATCAACATGTCATCAATAGACTATGGTCCCTTCACCTCTTTTGCCCCCTCTCTTCAAAATTAACTCCATCCACGTAACCACTAGGTCACAAAAGGATAAGGCAAAAGAAAAAGTTGTTATTCCTTGGACCTACCCTTTTGTCCAGCCACCTCAACCACCAAAGCCCAAGATTTCCATCTTGGGTGCATCCCAACCCTCTTCTTCAGGGGCAATCCATGACTCTATGTTAAAATAGCTTCACCAAACACCTATAAAGATGACCTTATATGACCTCATCCAAAGCTCACCCCAACATCGTCAAGCTCTAATCAGAGCCTTATGGGAAGCGGAGGTCTAACCCAAAGACCCCCAACCACTAGATGCCCTGGTCCACTCATTATCCCACGTTGCCTCTATCACTTTCAGCAATTCTAAAATTCCTACCTCTAACTTAGAAGATCAGGACGTTGTTCTCTTCATCATGGCCTACGTTGATCAAACCCACATTAAGCGAGTTATGATTGATGGAGGCACTAGCATTAACATCATTTCTACCCATGCTTTTGATCAATTGGCCCTCCCCAAGAATTGCGTATCAAAAACTGACGCAATCCTTCAATCCTTTAATGACACCACTACTACCACCATCGGCACCGTCATCCTCCATATTCGTGTCAGCCCACGCACAGTCCCAGAGCTCTTCTACATCATTGAGGTAGAGTTCCAATATAACATGTTACTAGGATGACCCTGGATCTGCACCATGGCTTGCGTCCCTTCTACACTTTACCATTGTGTCAAATTTGAACACGACGGGCAAGTCCATGTCATTCCTGCCAACCCATCCCCTTTCAAGACTTGTAACATGACCTATTGACCAAATGACGTTCTCATTCTCTCAAGTCACCAACCCAAACACCGCCTCCATCCACAGATACTTCAACCAGTACGTAAACGGCGATCGCCCTCACATCACCTTCTCAAGCGACAATCAAGGACCCCATGGAAGGAAGATATCTTTCAACGACTTTCACTTGGGGAGTATCGCTTACTTACTTTAGACATGTTCCAGACTCTACAAGAGTATGGACAGCTTCATCACAGTCCAAGCTATGACCATCAGATTGGAATGGTCATCCCTTATGGTCCTCTGAACCTTCAAACAAACCTCATCTATGGGTGGCTAGATCAAGCTCCTACTGATGGGAATCCTCTCTTCTCACCTCAACCATTCACATCTGACTTCTCCTTTCTTGGCAACCCTAACTTTGCTCATACCTATCTTTAGAGGTGTGCATGGAAGGGTTTTGGCTTCGGGTGCTACGAACAAGGCTCCCATCAGCCCATCAAACCACTAAATGACGACAATGCCAAGAAATGATATGGTCTAGGTTTCCAAGAACCTATCGATGCTTTTGAAAACCTTTGCCCCAAACCCGCCATTGACCAATCTCCTCCAAGCTCGCCTATTCTCCCATCCTCACCTACAGAGTCGGTGGTTTCCATCCCTCCTAGTTTTTTTTTACATAAACACCATCCACTTAGAACCCCTAATCTATCAACTAAATAGGGTGTCCAAGTCTCTCCCTCTCATTTATCCCAACATGATAGACGATGAATCTTCAACCATCAACACTATCCACTGTGTTGACGATGATGCCATTCTCACCTACATGGGTGCCGATGACTGTTTCATTTAATACTCTCTCCCTTTTGACACGTAGGTTATGTTAAATGAATCGACAATTGACATTAACCTTCCATCTTCTGATGTTCCTCACGTCCTAAAGATTGGTCAATCTTTGGACACCCAGGAGTAGATCGACTACACCTAGTTCCTTTCAGACCATAGCAAGGCCTTTGCCTGGACCTATAGTGACATGCCTGGCATCGACCCCAACATTGCCATTCACAACATCATCATAAACTCAGAGGCTAAGCTTGTCAGGCAAAAGCTTTAAAGGATGCATCCTCGTGTTGCGCTCCTTGTCAAAGAGGAACTTCAGCATCTTCTCTCTATCTCCTTTATCTAACCCATTAATTATCTATAGTGGATGTCTAACATCGTCCCTATCACCAAAGAAACTAGGGGGATCTGAATCTGGACTGACTATCATGACCTCAACCTAGCCTGCCCCAAAGACGATTTTCCTCTTCCCAACATTGACCAAATTGTTGATCTCACGGCCGATCATGAGATGCTATCACTCATGGACGGGTTTTTAGGATATAACCAAATCCTGATTGCACTAGAAGATCAGCACAAGACTACCTTCATCACCCCATGAGGGACTTTTTGCTATCGGGTCATGCCTTTTGGCCTCAAGAATGTAGGTGCCACATATCAACGTGCCATGACTTACATCTTTCATGACCTCCTCCACAAAATCATTGAGGACTATGTGGATGACCTACTTCGCAAATCCAAGCTTTGTCATGACCATTTGACCATCCTCAAGATCAGCTTCTCTCGCCTTCTTCAATATAATGTCTACCTTAACCCCAAGAAATGTGTCTTTGGGGTCCTCTCAGGAAAGCTATTGGGTTTCATCGTCTCTCTTCGTGGCATTAAGATAGATCCTGCTAAAATATGGGCTATACTCAAGATGCCACCTCCGACCAATCTCAAGCAACTTCGCAGCTTGCAAGGGAAGCTCTAATCCATCCATTGCTTCATCTCGCAGCTTTCCAACTGCTGCCAACCCTTTCATCATCTCCTCAAGAAGGACGTCTCCTTTAAATGGGATAAGGACTATCAAGAGGCATTTGAAGCTCTTAAATGCTATCTGGTCTCTCCACCAGTCCTCATTCCACCTAAAGATGACCAACCCTTCTACCTCTACATCTTAGCAACCAACCATTTGTTAGGTGCCATGATCGCACACCGAGACGAGCAACACCATGAGCAAGTGGTCTACTACATAAGTCGGACACTCTTCGACTATGAAACTTGGTATAATCATATCGAGAAACTTTGTTTGTTGTTAGTCTTTGCCACTACCAAGCTCTATCATTATCTTCTCAATCACAAAACCTTTGTCATCACTCAAACTGACACTCTTAAATACATGCATTCCAAGCCATACCAAAACTAGCGTATGGATCGTTGGCTCATGCTTCTTACTGAGTTTGACTTAGAATTCATCTAGAAAAAATCCATAAAGGGGCAATTAATTGCTAACCAACTAACAGATGCCCCTCTACCTGACAACCAACCTTCTCAGTGCGAGTTCCCCAACGAATCTATTGCCACGCTTTCCACTGATGACACAGTCTATCAAATGACAATGTTCTTCGATGGCTCCAAATGTCAACTCGATGGGGGTGTGGGGGTCATTCTCATCCCACACGAGGGTGAACCCATGCCTCTATCTTTCAAATTCGACTTTGAATGTACCAATAACATGGCTGAATATGAAGCCTTAATCTTGGGACTTCAAACCGCCCTTTCTTTAAGCATCAAGACCATCAACATCTTCGGTGACTCACAACTTGTCGTCAATCAAATCAACGGTTCATATCTTTGTAAAAATAAAATTTTGCAAAGGTACAAACACCGTGTTGACACCCTCCTAGCTTCTTTCAACCATTTCCTCTTGCAGACTATTCCTCGATCCATGAATAAGTTTGCAAACATCATGGCTTCCCTTACCTCTCATATCCCATCTTCATCATCTTCATCAAGAATTTTTATCATGGTGCATCGTGTGCCCTTACCTTCATACATTTCCACTAACATCAACCTCGTCAACACCATAGACTCTAGTCCATAGGATGTGTGGTATAAACAACTTGTGGACTATTTATCTCATTCTATCATCCCTTTCGATCTCTCTAGCAATGCACGACGAGCTTTCATCAAATGCACGGCTCGATATACCATTATTAGGGGGTCTTCTCTATAAAAGAGGTTTCAACGGCCTCCTTCTCTACTATCTAACCTCCACTGATTAATCTCATGCCATTAAATAGGTCCACGACAAAATTTGTGGCAGACACTTCAGTGGTAACTCGGTTGCCAAGTGCACCCTTCACCTGGGCTACTATTGGCCCACTCTTCATCAAGACTGTAGTGACTATGTTTGGCATTGTATCAAGTGACAGCAACATGCTAACTTGCTTCACCTCCTGAGCCATGCTCTGCAAGTCACTCAGGATTTCTGGCCTTTTCACAATGGGGCTTAGATCTCATCGGTGAGATTAACCCTCATTCGTCTCTTCGTCATCAGTCCATTATCACTGCCACTGAGTATTTCACTAAATGGGTGGAAGCTTTTCCTCTCATCTCCATAAAAGCTGACAAAATTGTCGACTTCATCAATACCCATATCATCTGTCATTTCGGTGTGCCTCACAAAATCATTACCGATAATGGCAAGTCATTCAAAAACAAAATTGTCCAGAAACTTTGTGACTCATTTGGCATCAAGCTCAGCTTCTCTTCACCTTACTACCCACAAGAAAATGGGTAGGTCGAGGCTTCCAACAAAATCTTAACTAAAATTCTCATGAAGGTGGTCAATGACACTGGAAGGGATTGGCACATTCACATTCCCTTCACTTTGTGGGCCTACCGCACTAGCATCCGAACCCCTATGGGTGCTACCCCTTTCTCTCTAGTGTATGGAACAAAAGTTGTCCTACCTCTTGAAGTATAGATCTCATCTCTGTGCATCTCTCTGCATGACATTCTTTCTAATGATGACTTTCGTCAAGATCGCTTAGCTCAACTTGAGTTACTCGATGAACGTCATCTTGTTGCCCTCAACCATCTCCATGTCTATCAAAATCGCATCAAGCAAGCCTATGACAAAAATCTGAGAGAACGAGATTTTAAAATTAGAGACCTCGTCCTCAAAGAAAATCAACATATGGAATGAAGTAAACGAGGCAAATTTGCTCCTAATTGGCTCAGACCTTACATCATCACGCATAGGTATGGATCAGGGACTTATCATTTGTCCTCTCTCGACAGACGACCAGAACCTGAGCCTCTAAATGCCTTGCATCTGTGACCATTCTACTGTTAGTCGAGTACTCATTCACTTGACATTTAACTTGAGCTCCTCCCTTGAGCAATCCCTTTCCTCTTAATCCTCATTCCTTTCAACCCTATTCCCCTAAGTAATCCTCTGTAACCCTTTTATAAAGTATGAATGCTTTCTCCTAATAAAAGGGAACCCTTGAACTTCTATAGTCTTGTCCATGACTACAAATGCTGTCAAAAAAATAAATTGATGTCAAAATCTCAAAAGGCCATATATTCTAAATGCAGACTGCTCCCTCAAAGGACAGTTGCATAATTGCTGTAAAAAATAGACTGCTCCCTTGAAGGAAAGCTATTCAAAGACTTTCATATATACAAAGCAAAATATAGACCACTCCCTCAAAGGATGGTTATGCCTAAATCTTGCTACAAATAGCACTATCTCAGAAGCTTCCCGCATCAATCAGCTTCACAACATGACCACAAAGCAAAACAACATCCCCTCATAGACTTCCCGTATCGATCAGTCTACCAAAAAAAAATGATTGACAAAACTATTAAGTCATGGACTTGTCTATAGTCATTCTCGAGGTCACCTATAAAATGGGCAAAGTTGTTCCTGCCAAAAAGGGTTACCCCTTCCATCCATCTCATATTATCAAACCTATCACCCCAACCTACTCAATGGACTTCAAGCTCATTTTAATGTCAAAGTGATTTGATTACTTCTCTAACACAATCAATGGTCAATGACGTAATGCATGAACGGGGCTTTTGTTTCTAAAAACTCCCTATCTATGCCATCATTATGGTCTTTGTCAATGAAAGAGCAACACGCCTTTCCCTTCTTGTACATCTTAGTCACATACCAATCAACCAAATCATTTTCCAACCCAACCAAACCAAACCAAACATTTACAGACCACTGACATGACATAGCCCATTTCACATAGTTTCTATGGACAACAATACACATGGAAACTATCGACCAGACACAATTTATGTCAAGCATACACCATTACTTGCTAAAGCATAAATCATCTCATTTCATTTTTAGCATACGTCTATCACCAATATGGAAACTTGCTAGGGATGAAAGACCACTTAACCAATGTTACAGAATACACCATCACATGGAAAAGGTTGTAACATCATCTACCCTCATCATTTAATCATGACCCAAACCAACTATCGACCACTTTGACTCCTAGTCTAAACTACATTGGTCTGAGGCCCTTCCAACAAGGGCTATGTAGGCAGCACTCAGATGACATGACATCTTCTGGGGTTAGCTTGGCCACATCCGTTTGTTTGTTTACCTAATGGACAAACCCTTTTACCTTTAACCATGACTTAACCTAGTCAAAACCCATCCATAACCGACCCTCTTCCTCCCTTTTTGGGAGAACTACATTGGCCTGAGGCCCTAATAATAGGGGCTATGTAGGTAGCACTCAGTTGACATGGGGTCTTTTGAGGTTAGCTCAGCCATTCCTTTGTCCATCCTCGACCAATGACCTTGGAGATCACAACTATCTCCTCAGACCATGACCACTTCCAAGACAACTTTGCCTTGGTTGTTTTTGCCCTTGCTATCTCGCGACTAGTTATCAAATTGTCCACAACCCCCATAAGTATTGGATCATGCTCCAATTGATCCCCACTACTTGTGGCCTTTTTTGTGTTTCCCAAGAGCACTTTCTGTGCCCAGGATACTTGGCACACGACGACCATTGGAGCTACAGCTTGGATCATTTAACCCAATTAGCTACGACTAAATGTTGGGGCCCGATTATTTTGATTTTAGCACTCCTCAACCTTTGATCATGATAATTTGACCTACCTATTGCGTGGTGTGGCATACGCGCAATCCCACCTTTTGCAGTGTTCACACCCTAACCTTCACCCTTTCCATCCCCTCTCTGTCAAATCGACACCCAATCTCAAGTTCCCTTCCCTCAACTCCCGCTTTGAGGGGGGAACACCTCATCCCATACTTGGGGCAACTCACTCATGTTTTTGTCTTGTAGTTCGTCAGAACAACCAATAAGACAAAAAGGGGCAAATCTAGACACCAAAATTGTGTCTATCCCTTGGTCATCCTCCCCCTTGGTCTCCTTGATCCACCCCCTAAACATTCCTAACCCACACACTTATTAATTTAAAATAAATTAACTATTTTAAATTAATAGCCCCCTTGACACATCACCCATGCCACCCTCACCCCATGCCAAATCTTAATTACTTAAACCCCATTTTAACCCTCCCATTAGCCTCTCGCGTTCCTTTAATCTGCCTTAGACCATTTTCCAACAACAATTAGCCCTGGCAGTTGGAAGAATGGGCAAAAAGGCTAAAAATAGCCCCTTTTCCCATTCTTCAGCCGCCGACATGGGTCATTATTCGGTCGACGTCAGCGGTTTTGCCGACGACGGTTCCTTTAAAACTACATTTTCTACTTTCGTTGCCAGTCTCTTGCGAACATGAATCCTCTTGCTCTAGAATTCAAGCTTTCTCGCTCCTCAACTTATTACAAGTATCAGCATTTCAATAGCACTCTCCAAGCTCAGAGGTTTTGCTCCAGTCATTCTGCACCAGATTGAAGGTTGCACGACACCTCCAGCATCAGCCACAATGGAAATAGACCTCTTACACCTCTGCCTCTCTACCCATAGATAAGTATTTATACTGGTTTTATTTTAGTATTCTTTTAAATACATTAGCAATCAGATTACTACACATTTCCAAGCATTCTTGACACAACCCAGTCTGTTGTTCCCAGAGAGGCTGAAGAGCCTTCTCTCACCCTTATCTCTCTTTTTGCCCCTATCATCCATTCGGTCCCTTTTTAGCCACACTCTTTGTCTTGTTCGGTCGACGTCGGTGGTTTTGCCAACGATGGTTCCTTTAAAACTACATTTTCTACTTTTGTTGCCTGTCTCTTGCAAACATGAATCCTCTTGCTCTAGACTTCAAGATTTATCTATCCTCAACTTATTGCAAGTATCAGCATTTCAATAGCACTCTCCAAGCTCAGAGGTTTTGCTCCAGTCATTCTACACCAGATTGAAGGTTGCACGACACCTCCAGCATCAGCCACAATGGAAACAGACCTCCTACAGCTCTGCCTCTCTACCCATAGCTAAGTATTTATACTGGTTTTATTTTAGTATTCTTTTAAATACATTAGCAATCATATTACTGCACATTTCCAAGCATTCTTGACACAACCCAATCTATTGTTCCCAGAGAGGCTGAAGAGCCTTCTCTCACCCTTATCTCTCTTTTTGCCCATGTCATCCATTTGGTCCCTTGTTAGCCACACTCTTTGTCCTAATGACCCAGAACCAGCCACTAAAAGTCCCACAGACACCCTAAACTACTTTGCTGACCACAAATAGACCTGAAACTCATCCAAAGCTTTATTGCCCAGACTGACGCCAGCTACCAGGCCCATTACCCCTACCAACGTCGGCAGACTAACCGACACCTGAGACCTTAACCAATCGACGTTGATAGAACCACCGACGCCAACGACTGTGGAAGACAGATTGCCACATATAGGTACACATTTGTTTCTATTTCTTTTGTTTAGTCTTTTATCATTTCCTTTTTTAGCAGCATTCTGTTCTGTATCAACCAGTGGACTGTCACCCTTCTAGGAAGTCTTTGCACTTCCAGGATCATGCATTGCTTGGCAGTCCACTACCTACCTATCTAACAATTTTCTTGTTTAAGTCTCTTTCTTCTACAGGTGTCATCCTCCACAGCCAAAGAGGAGTCCCTTCAACGTCTGGATAAGGTGCGCAGACCTCATCCGGGTATCATCTAACCCTAGACCATTACTTTAGTTTCTTTCATCTTTTGAATGTAGAAAAGCAAAAATAGTTAGAAACATCCCTAACCATAGTGCACACTCATGCTCTTGAATTATATGAAGTACACATACATAATTGGGACATAGACAATATGGAATCAGAGACTAAGCCAGTAAAGGAAACTAGAACTGAGCTATTTGACACACATATAGACTTAACATTTTCCTTCACTCTTCAAGGGAATTTCATGGCATAATTAGGTATGCTTTGAGGAATTTTCCCTCAAAGTGGATAGAGTACAAGCCCAAGTTTTATTAATCACTCAAATTTTATGCCCCATATCACAAGTGCTACTATTGGAGGCACTGGAGGTGGACTAGGTGGTGGCACAACAGGAAGTAGTGGACTTCCCCCTCAAGGGATAGGGGCTTGAGGTTCTCAAAAACCACTATTTTAATCAACTTAGCCAACAATGGTATATTATGAAATAATTCTTCACTTACCAGAATATCAAGGCATGGAGAATGTAGTTGAGCACATCTATAAATGTGAACTTATTTAGAGGGCACAAGGCATCACCTCTTTTGATCGTAAAGCCACATAGTTCACAACTACACTTTTGGAGTGCACAGATAAATGGTATATAAAATTTGACCCTTAATAAGCTATTGTTAGCTATGATCAAATTAAAACAAAATTTCTTTAGGAGTTTGACATTCTAGAATTTGAACAATAAAGCATAGTCATGTTGAAGGACATCAAACAAGAACTTATTGAAAGTGCGTGAGAGTATGATGCAAGGTTTAAAATTCTCTAGTAAAATATGTCCATAAAAATCAATATTGCATAGCATACATAATGGATCATGGGAGGTTTGTTACTACCCTTTCAATGAACATTGTCTCAAAAGACTTTCACTAGCCCATGCAAAGCTTTGGAAGCTTCCCTCCGCACTAAGGTAGTTAGAAGTATCATTACAAGGATAAGTGAATTAATGTAAGTTTAAATAGCTTCAATGGAATAATAGATTCAAAAATAAACTATAAATAATGTACATGATACTTATAGTGGTTTTTGGTGCACTGATTATGAATCTGAAGGACACACTTGAAGTAACTACTCGCATAAGAACATTCATGTTCTACTAAATCAGTCATGAGGAATATGTCATAAAGAACATGAGGTACATTATTTCCCTCTTTTTAAATGAGTAACACACTCTAAGGTGTCTGATTATTGTAATATATGTGATGCCTATACTCATGACATCAATGACTACTAACTGATTAATGACATCTACGAAGCATGAACGTGCAATACATACCAAACTTTTGTAGCCAACAATCAAGATAATGGTGGCTACTAAGGTTGAAGATGAGTATGAGGATTAGGAGGTGTTCATTTCCCACCTAGGATATGATATAAATTTGGATCCCTAGACCACTACCAAAGACATTTTCCAGATTACCCTACATGTGCTTTTTGTAAAAAGGACCATTAGTTGGAAGAGTGTCCTAATTTGTAAAGATTTATCACTAAGGAGTAAAATTATAAGGGTGCCTACATGATATGATTTGAGAAAACACATTAGCACATGTATTTAGGCACCCCAAATATTCAACAAGTGAATATTACCATGCACAGTGGAGGATAGTCTAAAACTATCTCAAATAATATTGAGAAAGTTTAACGTGAAGAACCATGAGAAAAAAAGTATCTTAATGCCCAATGGTAGAAGGATGTCCTCCAAGATAAGATGGCATTGATATGGGAACTCCAAGGAGAGATTCAATTCCCTAAAGACAAAGAATCAATGTAGTGTGATACTATGCAAAGGGTAGTTGAACATCAAAATGTGGCACGTGATGACTTTAAAAAATTGTACGAGTGCATGATAGATGAGGACATTGTCCCATAACTGATCATTTAGATTAAGAATCAATTACAAGCACCAAATCATTATCAACCTCAAGTCACTCAATAAACTAAATATCATCACCTAAATAATAATCAGAGGTAGGACACTCATTCTTTTTTCCCCCTAACAGATAAAGAGATACTAGTCAATGCTACCATCGATGGATGGGTATTTCAAGACATACTAGTTGACACTAGTACAAAAGTGAATCTCCTCACTAAAGATGCCTAAAAAAAATGGCTAGTCTTGCACTGCATCCATCACCTCACATGTTATTCATGGATAACAATACTCATGCTTTACCAACAGGTGTCCTTAATAACTCCATGATTGATATACTTGGAGTACCCTTCAAGGTGAATTTTGAGGTTTTTGAACTAGCTGAGGCAAATGGCTTCCCAGCTCTATTAAGATGGATCTGGTGCTATGAAAATAATGTAGATCTAAGTTTTAAGAAGCAGTATATTAGTTTTAAGAACATTTAGCAACACATTGTTATTCCCTTTGATCAAACATAGGTCCCCCCTTATATAGAACCCATCAATGCAAAAGAAGACATTAACCACATCTATAATGTCACTACCAAAGATGATGAGTAAAGGGATCCAATTCCTAATGGAATTCTTAAATGGCCAAATAATTAGTCCCTCACTGATACTATAAGTAATGCTTGTAATTATTGGGCACATAACAACTATGACCTCACTAGAAGAGAGCGTAGTGCAATTAGAAGTCAGGGGACCATTCCATGCTAGTTTTGTAAATGTCATAGGTTTGTGTGCCTTGTCACCATTCAAGATATGAGGGGACCAATCATAGAGGCACCTCTTAAAATTCTCAATGAGGCTTCACATTTCCATAGACAAATGGAGGTATGTGACTTCATACATCACCTTGAAGAATTTTATACACCAGAAGTGATCATATGAGGTCATTAGTTCACCTCTTAGATGGTACAATTGTAAAATGGTGGTAAACCCATCATGAGAGACTCTTTTAATGGGACCAAGTATGCTTTGCCTTTCATCATTAGTTCCATCATGACAATAAAGTTAGGGGAGCAATAAGCTATAGTGGAGTACTAGCACCTGAACCCCATATAAAAGCTTGTGATAAAATGTGGATAAATAAAGAGGCATACCTATCAGAGTACTTGTGGGTGCATGAATTCTATGTAACTTTATGTACCTAGGAAAGGACATGGTATGTTAATGAATAATGACGCATGGGAACTTGATTTTAGCATCTCTTGAAGGAAAACATGAATTCAGCCCTATCTTATTCTTCTTCGAGAATGGATTTATGCCTCACCCTCCAAGCCATATGTAAAGTAATTATTAGTGACCTGAGTTTAATTGAAGATTGTCTAAGGAATATCTATCATCTTCTTGAATAACCTCTGTATTTCTTCAATGAATCATTAGCACATGTTATTTCCATGCCAAAACTAGTCCTTGATCAAGACCGATGTGAAAAAACACATCTAGGTAAACAAAATCTAGTGTTCTACATAGAATAATGTGAAGTATCTAATCCACTTGACCCTTTGATAACCCATTTAGATATCCCTATAGACTATGGCACATGAGTTTTTCATGATACTAACAACAATCTAAACAACCCTTATAATGGGCACATTTAGCCTGTTCAGCACAACATCGGCATAGAGTAGGAACCAAAGATGGCTATGATAGGAAAGTATTGGATTGACACTGATATTTCAAAAGTATTTGAGTGTTTAAAAGAATATCAGGATGTCTTTCCAATAAATTATAGTGAAATGAAGGGATTCCATCCATCCTTAGGAAAGATGCATATCAAGTTGTCATACCCTTCGAGTTGAAGAATTCCCTAGTTGTGTTTTCTCAATTAGCTATTAAATCCTTTAATGATTTCACCCATAAGTTTCTTCAAGTATACTTGGATGATTGGAAAGTTTATGGTTTGGTTAAGGACCATTATTCTAACTTAAGGCTTATGTTTGAGCACTTTTAGGTCTTAAAAATATATTTGAACTCAAAGAAGTGCCCATTGCTACACCCTTTGGTGTGATCTTAGGACATGTTATTTGTAAGGAAGGACTTTCGATAGACCCAATGAAGGTGTACTTTATTCTTCACCTCCTAGTGCCTAAAAATCAGTGTGATTTTTACGCCTTTCTAGGCCATACTGATTACTATATAAAATTCATCCATAGATATGCAAAGATTGGCATGCCCCTAGAGGAACTTCTAAAGAATAATGAGCACTTCATATGGACTTGCTCCTGTAAAGAATATTTTGAGAGAATGAAGGACAAACTAGTCACCATTCCTATCCTCTAGTTTCTTGAATGGACAAAACCATTCCATGTCCCTATTGATACATATAGGATGGCCATTGGTACAATCCTTTCACAACTAGGTGAAGGTCACTTAGATCATCCAATCTACTTTGCTAGTAGGAAATTCACTCTAGCTAAAAGGAATTACACCACTATAGAGCATGAATAATTATCAATGGTTTATGCTCTACAGAACTTCCAATAGTACTTATTAACCAATCCTTTTGTCTTCTATAAATATCATG
The DNA here is from genome assembly GCA_037957365.1 of Torreya grandis. Classification (NCBI taxonomy): domain Eukaryota; kingdom Viridiplantae; phylum Streptophyta; class Pinopsida; order Cupressales; family Taxaceae; genus Torreya; species Torreya grandis. Next base: position 3,778,729 of record JARHVA010000442.1, read on the forward strand.
AGGCCTTGAAGTACCTCATCAATAAACTAGTGATACATAGATGAATCTATTGTTGGATCATGTTGTTCTAAGAGTTCCAATTTTCTATCAAGGTGAAACTTGGGAAAGTCAATTGTGGACCTAATCATCTATCTTGAATTGAATCCAAAGAACCACCATGTGCCATAGAGGATGAATTACTTGAAATTCAACTCTTCTATTTTACTTGTGTACCTAAAGAGCTAGAGAACATACCACCTTTCTAACCACTATCTTAACACTTGATTATCTCACTCCTCAGACCAAGAAACAACTCGTAGTTTGTGTCATACCTTTCAAACTCATAGGAGGGGATCATTACAAACTTGGTCATGATGATATTCTTCAATGTTATGTTGTGAAACACAAACATCCTAAGGTACTTTTTTAAGATCATGAAGGTATTTCCAAAGGATAATATGTTGGAGAAGCTACCACATGTAAATTTTTAATGGCTAGATTATGGTGGACTACTCTTTTCCAAGATGCTAAGGCATATATTAGACACTGTGATCTATGTTAGTGCATAGGAAAACCTAATCGATGAGATGCCATGCCTCTATGACCAATTCCTTCTCAAGAACCATTTGAGAAATGGGCCATTGATTTTATTGGCCCTATTACTCTAGTTAGGTGAAGAACAGGTTCTCAATACATTATCATAGCAACTAACTACTTAACACACTAGGATAAAGCTATGCTTATAAAATATTGTACTACTACCACTGCTGCATTATTCATTTGGGATAATATCATAACTCGGTTCGGATGCCCACTAGGTTTCATTGGTGATCATGGTGTCAGGATCTACTACCCACTAAGGACACACTTGATTACCTTTGTATTAGCAACTAAACACGGAATTTAACCAGAATGATAAGTAACTATAAATATGAAACAACACAGAATATGAGAGACAATACCCAATTATATTAATAATCATTCAAAAGAAAATACAATAAAGAAGATGCCACACTTCTTCTTCCCACACCTCTAGAGCTCCCACACTTCTAGGGTTCACCTGTAATTCTCCTTCAACACTTCACTCTCTCATCACGGTCACAACAATCAACTCAAACACAGAGTTGTTATTCACCTCCACCAATCAGTAACAACACTGCTAGTACACCAAGTACACAACCGTACTCTAAGTAGATATCCCTTCTCTTGCAACAACCTGCAAATAAATAGACCTTACTTACCATGCAGATATCTCTACACCTGAAGAACCCTTTTCCTTGCCTCACCAAGTCCTTATGAGTCTTCAACCAGTACCCCAGTGGATCTTCTACCAGAACTTGCACAACCTGAAACTCTCCCTGATCATACACACTCAGCACCCCTTCGGAACTAGGAGAAGCTAATCCCTACTCTCTTCTACAAGCCCTCTTGGCTATCTAGCACTCTTGCTCTCTCTCTTCTGAAGGAGCTAATCTTTGCTCTCTCACTCTAGTAAAATTTTACAATACAGACCATGAGTCTATTATATAGATCTCATGCATACAATAATTAGACTTTCTTAATTACAATAATTAGACACGCAACTCCAAGACTATAATTAGCCTTTAACATGCAAACTGATAGTACAAAAATAGACCTGTTCTAGACCTGCATGCACACATAGGTTATCGATGTCAGCTCCTTCCTGACCAATGTCGACCGACTCATAACTGATGTTGGTTGCTTCTGCACTGTAATATGATCGACATTGATTGATCAGACAGACGTCAGTTGCCCTGCAACTCAGCAACCTCCACAACTCTCCTCCATGTCTACATCAGTGAAGCTTTTAGCTCCACAACCTAACACATGGTACCCATTTCCAAAATTAAATAATTTGTGTCTTACTAAATGAGTTCATGATTACACATCACAAAATGATGTATCACCACCCTCAATCTAATGGCACTATCGAGGCCTTAACCAAGATTGTAGGTACCACCCTAACGAAGATTTGTAATATTGGCTGAATAGACTAGGATGATAGGGTTCTATGATCTTATGGGCTTACCAAACAACTTACAAGCACCTAAATAAAATAACCCCATTCAATTTGATATATGACACAAAAGTAGTCCTTCTAGTTGAGTTTTTAGCATCATCTCTTTGTATAGCACACATAGGATAATTAGATGAAGAGGCATCCTTGAAATCATGATTAGATTCTTTTTTACAACTTGATGAAGTCTATTTCCTCACTCATTGGAGTTAGGATGTAGAAAATCACAAATAGAAGGCATGGCATGACCACCACATAAAGTAAAAAACCTTTACTCCTTGCATGAAAGTATTGTTGTATGACACCAAGTTCATGCATCATTCTAGAAAACTTCAAATTTACTAGGATGGTCCTTTCATTATTCATAGCATTCAACCTATCAAAGCATGTTAGTTACAAAGGTTGGACAGTCAGTTCCTTCTTGGGCATTACAATTAAAGTCAGCTCAGGTTGTATTTCTCTTCTAAATAATCTCAATATTATAACATAATAAGGCTTTTGCCATTATTTTAGGATTTCCTATTTTCAATAAAAATGCTACACTTATTACTAGCAAGCACTTATTAATATATTTATCTTTTTATAGAGGACCATGACTTAGTTTTAGTGTGGCATGAGAGATACAAAATCTTAATTTAAACATAGGAACACAAGTTACTTAGGTGCATGAGTTACATAGGTGTGTAAGATACCTAAGCACACAAGGTATTAAAGGTGTGTAAGGTTCTTGGGGCACACAAGGATTTTAGGGCATGAAAGTTATTTAAGGCATGAAAACTATGTATCATAAGGATAAGTTGTTCCCATCATTAGTTTAAATTTTGAAAGATAGTTATCTTCCATACCAAGATAAGCATGGAACATAGTTGTCATCCACTTCAAAAGAAGGTGCAAGAGAGGACATGCCATTAATGCCAAAAAGTATAGTAATGGCAAAGAATGTGCTAACATCATGACATGATAATACTGTTGAAATACATTAATTTTCAAAAATAATGATTGAAGAGTAGAGACCATTAAAGATCTATATTAATTACATGAAGTGATGGGTGTGGAGAAAGTAGTATTTATGGTGAACCCCCTTGAGCCTAGAAATAGGCAATTTAACTTATTTGTATACTTTACCTTTATATTTAATTAATATTAACAAAGCTAAAGAGTCGAGAACCAAGAAAATACTAGAGCTAAGAGTGAAGATAATGATCGAATCCAAATCCAGAATACGAAAAGTCATGAGTTAAGAAAGGTATTAAGGAAAGCATCACTTCTCGTCAAATGAAAAATAGGGGGAACTTTGGGACATGGCCATAAAATAAAGAGCTTATAGGTTACAAGTTGAAAAAGTCCTCTATTAGAGGGCACTCAAGCTTGAAAAGCCAAAGTCATTAGCCACAACCACATATTCATTTGGAAACATTGGATAGTTGTGTGTCAACCTTTGGGCTCCTTAGAGGGTAATGCAACCTAAGAAAAAGGCCCTAAGAATTGAACCATTGCCTACAATACTAGAGGAAGAGGAGGTATGTCGAGGAGACATGGTTTTCATTAGGGAAGAGACTCCAAAAGAGCAAGTTCAACATGTAGAGAGAGAGGAAGCAAGTATGACATAATAAGCAAAGAAGACTGAATCATCCCCACCCCTAATTCTATTGATTGAGGAAATGTAGTGTCTAGAATCGGTGTTGTGTGTGTAAAACTAGGTTTTCAAGGTCTCCACTTACACAATATTCAAATATAACCATCAACAACCTAGAAATTATATTGAACTTTAGAATGACTATCTAGCTAAGCACTAGAACACCAAGAATTAAGTGGTGTTTGATCTTAAAATCTTCAATGAACTAGACATTTTAGGGTTATTCCAACTCTTAAATTTTTCATACTTTGAAAAACCCATAGAGGCAGTTCAGTTCCTTCTTTCACATATTCATAAGGACTATATATACTTTATTGGGTGTAGTATGAAGATCATTCCCGAGAGGATAAGTAAGGTTTTAGGATTGCATGCTTAGGGTTGGATGTGGCTAATGACGTAGTAGACATTGAGGAGGTCCAAAAGACTACCATGGTGTTGATGTACTAAAAATAGGGCCTTGCCATGCACATAAAGAACCTATAGGATCCCATCCTTTAGGTTATGATGTAGATCATCATGACCAAGATTAGTGGGATTGATCTATAGAAGGAGGTTGATATGGTGCACCTTTACATTGCCTACCAAGTCACCCAAGGCTTGAAATACAACTGAGCTATGTATTTTAGCTAGAATATAGTCAAATAAGTAAAGAAGACCCATTCAATCCCTAAACATAGGTTTTCATGGGGGTATTTCTTCTATTAATGGTTTTTGATGAGATTAGTGTACTAGACTACAACTCAAAAGTGTTGAAGTGGACATACCAACCCATGCATAGGTCCCCTACTAAGTGATACAAGGTGTTCACATGCCCTCAACACATCACCCCCTTCTATAAAATCAAGATGATGTATTGGTTCGATGGCATGAAGGAGGCATTTAGGAAAAAGTGGTGCATCCTAAAGGATTTGCCCCCTGTGTTCGTTTAACAATCTTAGTTTATGATGAATCAACACTTCTCCCTCATGTGAATAAGGATGATCCCTTTTGGAGAGCTTTCTGCATGGCTAAATTTACCATATGCATTCTCGATGTGGTACTTCATTGACTCCATAAACTGGATCTATGATGCATAACCCATTACCTTAGATGTCAAGAAGATAGACTTGGAGATTCATACCCTCTAAAAAAAATTGTCTATCTAGGTAAGAATGCCTATTGGGAAAATAGGGAGATGGACCTGATGGACATAAAGGTCAAGCAAATAATGGTAGGAGAATAAGTGCACAATTTCTTCTATATATTACAACCCCAAAAGGATCTACAGGTTAGAGACCCTAAGGAAAAGCTTCCATTAGTGCCACTATTGAATAAGAAAAAGAGGACTAAGCATGATGCCAATGTAAGTGGTCAATAGGCACCACCAAAGTGGTAGAAGACTACCTAGGCTCCACAACTAGGCCCCTCATCTCCATGCCCATCTCCACCTCACCCTTCACCACATCCATCTCCATCTCTCCCTTTTCCACCATTCCCTTCTCTACCTTGCCCTCTACACCACACCCATCTCCACCTTGCCCATCTCCACCTAGCTCATCTCCATTACACCCTTTACCTCCCCAACCATATCCACCCAACTCAACACCACCACAAGTCCCTCCACTTCTACCTTTTCCTCCACACATTTATCCCACTCTACCCTCACCCCCTAAAACATCACAAACATCTCCCCTATAAACATCTTTAGGAGCTACATAGAAGTAGACCATAGAGCAATCAACTCAGTAGTAAATCCCTACAATACAAGTATAAACATCAAATTCTAACTTTGAGGAGACTCCCTCCCTAGTGTAGGATCAGGATGCCACCTCTAATGACTTATTGTTTAATGTAGATCAACTTTATAGTGAAGAGGTGGATGGTGAGGAAGAATAAATGAGAAAAATGGTCATTTGTATCACTTATATGACTACTAGCATAGAGTTAGAATTAGAGTACAACCCTACTAAAGGGAAGAAATCGACTAGGTCCATGAAACAGCCTAAAGATGATGCATCTACCAATTTGTATGAACATTATCAATTTGGCATCCCTAACAAGATGTTATATCTATATTAACACTTCATTCCTTGAAATTCAACCTTGGAGATAATAAAATAGGTGTTTTCATTATTGTACATGTACAATGAGAAGTGAGAGTTTAAGCTCCCCTAAGATAGCCTCTCTTTGGGACCTGATGCTCCTACACTGCCTAAGCCATTATGGGTGGATCCCCAAAATATCACCCCTCTTTTAGTGAGCATAACATTTTTGAAGCTATCCATAAAGGTTAAACACTAGAACATTTTATCAAATTTGGATGCGCTCACTATCGAGAAGAAACATGCCCAAATAGTGAGTATGTATAATAAATAAATTACCGCTAAATAGGCACTCACTTAGGAAGTGGTTACTCTAAAATAGCAGGTCAAAAATGCCATAGAGGTAAAAGTTAAAAAATTAAACCTCTATAAAATAATTTTGGAATAAGAGCCAGTATTAGTGGATGGCATACCTCTTGACAGGGATGCCATATGCAAGTTAGAGACTTTGTTAAACTTTCTATTAAAGCACTACAAGGAGTAGCCCATGCTGAAAGATGAGGGATTAGAGCTAGAAAAACAATTCACTGAGGTGATAAAAGTCTACAAGCATACTCTAGAGGGGGTTTGGGAAGTTATCCCCATTTTAGATGGAATTTTTGAGTGTTTGGTACAACTTAATAAGATCTAAGAGGCATAAATCCAAGCTAAATAAACCCAGAGGTAGTAGATGGTTGATGTTTCACTCTTAATAAGGGATCACATCAAGCACACTAAGGCATTAAAAGGTGTGGAGATGATGGAGGAAACCATTAATACTCATTATCAATAACTAAATGTAAGTTTTACAGCCCTCCAAGTATAGGTTGTCAAGGAAGTCTCAACACTTGAAGATGTCTAGAAGGATGCCACCACATCCTTGGATGAACTAGTTAAGAAGGCCAATGAGATTTATATCCAACTCAAGGAGATGAAAAATTCCAAGGAGACCATCAAATAAATAACTAATAAACTTCTTGATGCATTGTCCCATTGGAATAATGTCAAGAAGGAGATCGATTAGACGAGATCTGAGTTTTTGATAAAGGCCACTAGTGTGACTTAGTCTGGGATAGACTAACAGTGCAGTGTGGGGTGATGTTGGCCATAAATTTTGGCTAAGTATTTATCCATATTGGCATGAAACTATCATGGTGTGGAAGGACCATAGTATGGAAATTCAATGGCATGGAACTTGTTAGGTGTAGAAGTACTATGGTGTGGAACCTACAAGGCACAAGAGGACAAAGGCATGGAATCATCAACGTAAAAGGACCCAATCAAAGGAGAATTTGTCAGAAGAAACATGAGAGCATAGGACTTATAATGATAGCAAAAAACTAGGGGAACACATGGGAAGAGAGAGTGGTTAAAGAATGGTTCATAAGGGTCACCAAAACCTTATTCATCAAAAGTTTTGCATCGGCCCGTAAAGAGAGAAACACATGGTAGCAAGGACCTAGCATAGTTCAAGTATATAGGGGACATAAAGGCCCAGGTCCTTCGAAGAATTTAGTTGATTGAGTACCATGACTCTTAGTTTTTTAAGAGTTTGTTAGATAATTAATCATATCATTACTACTATAAACACTTGGCCAGGGATAAACGAGTATAAATACCCCTATTATAAAATTTTGCAAAGAGGATTATTGCTTAATGGATGTTTATGCTTAATATATGATTTTTAGGTATTATAAAAATTTGTGTTCATGATGAATGAATGTGTTATATTGAGTTGGTCATAATGAGAAAAACTTACTATGAAATCTAACTTATCTTTTTCTATTTCTAAGGTAACAAATTTAACTAGAAATTGTAGTAATTTGTGTAATCATGGTGGTTAAGCCTAGTAGTCCTAGAATCAAGGTAGTTTACCTATGCTTTTATATAGTGTCTATTTATTTACATAATCAGGGAATAATATGAATAAGTTAATAAAACTATGCAACAAAACCTATGGGAACCGATCTCTAACTACACACTTCAGGTGAACGTGTAAGACTATAGTCTTGTGTGAAAGGGCTTGTGTACTTGCTCATTGCACTAAACTCTAGTGTCAAAGTTATAATAAAAATAAAAACCCCAATAGTTACATATAAAGATGGGCACTATAACACAGTGACATAATAGTGTAGAGAAGTTGTGAATGGGCATGATGGCATAAAGGGTAATCTTCTTGTGAAAGGTATAAGGCCTTGATAACTCCTACACCTATATATTTTTGGTAGATTTTTAAGTCTATGACTTGAATTTGGGAACTCTCATTGGCCTATAAAGTGAGTGTTACATAGCGTATATCATAACCTACAAATCATGAGGGTGCAGGTATGGATCTTTATGATTGGGCATGAAACTTTATAATTTAGACATGAGGAGCCTCTTAGATAAGAGTATGCAAGAGGGAATAAGATATTGAGTGTGCACTTACAATTTTAAACTACATGTTGTGTACTCTACCTTATGTAGTCTAAAGTCTAATAAATCTATGTGCTTTACTTATACACCAATAGTTATGTGTGATGGAGAGGTTATGGATATCTTACGCATAAGGCATGTGTTAAAAGTTGTTTATAGTCATAATTTTACACTTAGTTGATGTGTGAATCTAAATGAACTAAAAATTTAGGCACTGGTGGGAAATCATCTATGTGTAATCTTACCCCTGATAAACTCAACATTGCACAAGCATGCACATCTTTTATAGGGTCTTATGAGCTTTGTAGGAACTAAGGTGACTTGAACAGTTAACAAAAACCACCAGCATCGAGTTGGTCATGTTTAACCCTAATTTGGGATGTGGATCCTCTTGGATAGATAGGGTTAAGAATATATAAATGATAAGGCATAAGGGTAAATATTAGATCTATATCATGCTAATGAAATGTTAAACTTAGATGTACCATATGGTGAATTTATTAAACTAAGATAATCTATTAATGGAAAGTACAACTATGATAGATATAAAAATGACAAATTAGAGAGTACTTAGCTAGCTCTGATGCTAATGTAGATTTGGATATAGAATAGGCTTAAAGTAGGTAGGAAGACAATTATGTAATAATTGTTAGATTCTTGATCTAGTGCCTCTAGCTCTTTGGATCGTTACACCACCCTAGGATGGTTGCATCGATGTTATTATCTGGGTTAAATTTTAGTGTCACATATGGAATATCAATTGAAATAGGATGCAACCACCTAGATGATTTTGGGTTTGGCTTCACCTTCACTTTGGTGCATTCAAATTTGGGTCATGGATTATCACTCCTTATGAAATGGAAAAACCCTAGCTTTCTATCTTCAATGATACCTTAGGGTAAAATGAGTTAGTGGGAACATGGTGTCGATATAACTTGCAATGATGTTGTTATAAAAAGATGTTGACATAGCCAATACTCCAAAAGAGGGCCTCATACTCATGTAGTTCTCTCCTACATGTTGGCTTATGTGTGAATCATGTAATGTGTGTAAAGCAAGTACAATATTGACTTAGCTTATAACTTGGCAAATAAGACCTTATGACTACTACTTTAGTACTCCATACCTGTAGATGTGATGTACCTATGACTAGTGTGGAAATAGAGAAAATTTTGATTAATTAAAACTTGATATAGTGCTTTTGATTAGTGTCTTGGTCTCTTTGGTTTGATTTCTAAGTGAAGAATGAATAAAGGTTGATGTTGTAATTATACCAATTCTTTTGGGAGATAACTCACTTTAAAACACTCAGGCCAACCATTTTAATATGTTATATTTGCATATTGGATGACTTTAGGGAATTGGAAACTTATGTCAAGTCAAGTTAGTAATGTCTATGTTACTATATATCCTAGATATTAGTGTTCAAGGAGTAGGAGAGCAAGTACAAGCTCAGAACTTGTAGAGGTGTAAGATAACTACATTTTAAGCATTATGGGAAAGAAAGTATGTATGTGTCATCAATATAAGATTGGTCAGACTAAGAGATAGGCCAAGGGTCAGAAGATAGAGCAGATGCAAGGCTTATAGAATCAAGGCATGTGTAGAACTAAAAGGAATAGGCAAGGTCTGAGTTTTCTAAATGTACAAGACTAAAGTGCTACATAATCATAAAATATCATCTACATGTTGATGTAGTATTAATTAAACTAGAAATATAAATAAATTGATTTGATTTAGTCAATACATTTGGTTTAGATCTAGTAGTTGATTATATTAAGCTATTCAATATATTTGGTTTAGATCTAGTTAACTATATTGGGCTCCTTAATGCAAATTAATAAAAATATTAAATCTAATAGACTGTACCGAACTGACTGAGATTGTTGGTGGAAAACTAATACAGTGTATTGAGGTGGTTGATAATGTGGATGATTATAACAAGTTGGTTAATGTAGTCATAGGAGATAAGTTGGTGTTGACTTTCGTACACTCAAAATTTCTAAAATGAGATGGATATATGTCTTGAATAATTTAGTAAGTGGGAAAAAATTTATAAGTAGAATGTGGATAAGGATCAATGTAAGATATGACACACCTCATTGTTCATGTTGAGCATATTTTCATCATTAATTAAAAAGTGAGGATCAACCAATGCTTCCATAAAATTAGAGTAGGGAAGTTGAGTAGTAGTAGATTGATGATTTGGAAGTGGTTCTTTATAGATGGCAAGGTGAAAATTAGCTTGATTGAGAGCATCATGCTTAATTTTGGAGTCATTAGATTTAGATACCTTTTCATAGGCTTGTTGACATTCGTGGATCATGGTTTTGTGATCAAAATTTGGACAAAGGAGAAATTCAAGATTGAAGTTCCTAAGTAACCTACGTGTTTCATGATAATGTCTCCAACTTGTGTGATACCAATAAAAGTTTTGTGGATCATACCAATGTTTGGTATGGAGAGTAGGGTTAAGTTATCTTTTTGAAGGTTTAGGAATACATTTTTGGATTTCCACTAGGGAAAGAGGTTTATAAATTTCAACATTATTTATGTATGATGATGAAGGAGGAAGAGGATGGAAGGGCTTTCCATGAAAGGTTGGGAAGAGTTGCCTCATTAGAGCCATTAGAAAGAATAACATGGATGGCATATACATAATCATAAGTGTCTATAAAACCATCATATAGCATGCTTATTTTTAGATATTATAATAATACAAGTTCCTGATGTAGTTTGGAAGTTTCAGAATTTCAACATTGTTTATGTATGATGATAAAGGTGGAGGAGGTTGGAAGGGACTTTCTATAAAAGATTGGGAAAGAGTTGCCTCATTGGAGCCATCAAAAAGAATAACATAGATGACATGTATATAATCATAAGTGTCTCTAACACCATCATTTGTAGCATGTTTATTTTTAGATATTTTAAGCATATGAATTCTCAATGTAGGTTTGGAAGGCTTAAACTATCTTATGAGGAAATATTGATGTTTAGACTGATCAAGAACTTCTTTCAAAGATTTAGGATAGAGAGGCTTGACTCTATATTGGAGTTTAGGATGGAGAGAATTAGTGAAAAAATGGAAGAGGTTTTCTTTCGACATGTTGTGTTGAGCTCTATTAGATAATATTTTACAATGCTTAAGGAAAGTTTGGGAAATTTCAAATTTTGCCTATTTACAATTAATGAAATGGGCTAAACTATTTATAGGAAGGTTATTGGTTTGAAATTATTGAACCAATATATTAACTAAGTCTTTTAAGCTAGAGATAGATTAGAATTAAGTTGATTATACCAAGGTATGGCATCACCTAAAAAAAATTGGCTATAATTTTGGTAGCAACAAAGGTATTTAGCTTAATCCAATCTTTGTAAATATTAAAAAAATCTTTAAAATGCAAAGTAGGATCAATAGATCCATTGTAAGTGATAGTAGGAGTGACACCAACTATGTTTGTGTTTGTAATTTGAGGGATTAATGGTTCATTTTGAAGATACTTTATGACTTTATTGAGAAGGGGGGTTGAGGAATAAGATTACCTTGTGCATCTCTAGGGGTGTGGGGGGCATTTGGATTTTGCACTCCCCATTGAGGTTGTTGAGGACAGCTTTGTAATTATAATAGTTAATTTTTCATTTGCATCATCTAATTAAAATTATTTTTTTGGAAGATATCCATTTGATTAATAAATTTTAATATATTTTATTAGTATTGAAAGCTTGTTAACTAGTAGAGGTAGCTTGAGATGCACTAGTGGTAACATTAACATGAGTGTAAATATGGGTGGTGGAAGAAGAAGGAAGGGAAGAAGTCAGGTATTGAATTACTCCAAATCTAGTAGAAATGGTGTGTGTAGGTGAAGGGGGACATCATATATTAGGTCCTATCATGATATTATAGATTACCATATGATCCTTATCCCTATGTTGAGGGTTTTCATTAACAAATAGGATCATTTTGGTAGTATACTTGAGATCACTTTCATCCTTAAGAATAGGTATGTGTGGAGGATAGTTAAAAAGGTCAATAGGTTTGGAGATAAGGAGTAAAATGTAAGTGGTATTCCTAGTAGTCACATGAATATTGCTTTTATTTTGGTTGTCAATAATATTAAAATGAGGTTTAGGAGCTTTGTGGAAGTTAGTCAAGTCCATCATGTCATGATGCATTATCTGTTTGAAATCATCAAAGATATACAACATGTTATAAGGTTGAGGCATAAATACAATTGGGTTATTCAAGTAAGATGAACTACAGAAAAAATTAATTATATTGGACAACTTGAAGTAGGGAGATTATAACTAAATCAAGTAGTTTGATGTAGTTTAGTGAACATGATATTACAAAATAGACTGTATCAAACTATATGGTATAATTTGGTAAAAAATCTGGAAGATAGACTAGAATGAACTATTGTTTCACTAAAATTTTGCTTAATTTTTTGTTTAGAAAGATGTAAAATTTAAAAGAAGCGTGAGGTTAGTAGATCTTGGATGTGATTGACACTTCATAATCCAAATGATTGTAGATACTCCTCTTTATCTTGGGAGGATGACCTACAGATAAGAAAGACACTATAAAATGGTTGATTAGTTAGGTAGGTTGGTGGATTGCCTAGCAAGCTAGATCCAAGAAGTACACAACTTCTTTGGAGGCTATCAATCCACATTTTAGACAAGTTAATGTTAAGAAATTTATTGATAATAAAGATTGCATAACATAAATGAAAGTACTCAATCAAAAGAAATAAATACTTTTCAAGAAATAATGAATTTTAACAAAATAACATTTAAATAAATGTTAAATTGTCAAGGTATGGTTCACGTGTGGTCAGGTTATTATTCTTAACTCTGTATAGTGATAGGGATGAAGAAACAAGGTTTTTGGTTAAGGTTGGAAGGTGTTTAAAGCTTATTGTTTTTTATTAAAATGATTTACATAGTGACCATCAATGGTTAAATTTGACCATCAATGATCGACAGGGATCATTAGATGCAATCAAGTGTTGACCATCGCATGCAGTCAAGGGTTGATCATCAATGATCGAGGGTTGACCATCAGTAATTGACTGGTAATCGTTGGCGATCAAGGCTGATCATTGGTTGTCACTGTGGGTTTTTGATAGTTTGGCTTTAGGCAAAGAAAGGACTTTAGGTAAGTTTTATAAGGGTCTTGTAGGTTGATTGAGGTTGTTTGTTGATTGTGAGGACAAAGGTAAAGTCTTAGAGGTATCACAATAGGGATTTGATACTCAGAATGGTTAAGATTAGTTAGAGGGCGCTTGGTGGAGAGAATGGTTTTTGAAATTACAAAGCTCCAACACCAGATAGGTTGTGGGTATAAATTATAAATGGGTACAAGATCTAAGCTATTGAAACTTAAAGTACTAAACTTATGTAAAATATAAGATACATAACTTAGTGTTTGATGACTTGAAGAAGTTTAGAGTTGGTTGAAAGCTATTGTGGATCTGCCTAGAAGTCAGAATCTTTTGCCCTAGAATTCTTCCTCCTGATCCTCGAATGATTTCTCTCCCCCTATATTCTTCCCTAGTGATCTCTTATAGATCAAAGGGGCATTGAAACCAAAGTGTTTAACAAATAATTTATCATACAAATGACAGATTAAATTTAGATAGCTAGTGATAAATAAGTGAGTTAAAGTTAACTCCTTTGATCATGTAGTCTTAAGACAAAGTTTTGGTTATGTTAAGTAACTATCAGCAGTCGAGGGTTGATTATTGGTGGTTGAGGGCTAACCATTGCATGTAGTTTAGAGCTGACTATTGGTGGTCGAGGGTTGACCATCGATGGTTGAAGGTTGATTATCATCAGTCAAGGGCTAACCATTGCATGCAGTCAAGGGCTAACCATTAGTGGTTGAGGGCTGACCATCTCATGCATTCAAGGGTTAACCATCACACATGGTTGAGGGGACATAGTCAAAATTGGCTAAATTTAGCCAATTCCACTAATGACCAGTGGTTAATGGCATTAGGAAGTGGTCTGAGGGTAATAAAGGAAGAATTGGTAGATAATCTAACCCAAAGGAGGATAAGGGGTAGTTTAAAGGTTGATGAGACTTAAAGATCCATAGTGTATGGTTTTTTATTGTCTACATTTTTCCCTTTTTATTGCATAGTTTGTATCATCAAGCTATAAAATAAAAATGGATGGTTGGTAGAACGTTGGATGTCCCGAGTATGGGATGAGGTGTTCCCCCTCAAATTGAGAATCGATGAGGTGAAATGAAGTTGGGTGTGGGTTTGATAAGTGGATAAGTAGATGATAAAATGGGTAAGATGGGTGAATTGGTAAATAGGTCACTACAAAAAGGACAAGTGACAAGTGAACCAAACCATTGCATTAGGCATAGTTGATATGGGTGCACTTATAAACTCAAGACACCATGTAAAAGGTTATCATGTTATTAGGGCTCCAAAAATTAGGTGAGCCTTAAAAAATAAAATAGGTCATAGGTTTGATAAATTGGATAGGTGGGTGATAAGGTTGGTTAGGTTGGTTGGGCATTTAAGCATGAAAAGTTACACAAAATGTGACTGAGTGTGATATCATAGATCATGCATAGATTAGGCTACCATAGTTGAGGTAGTTGGTAAAATAAGGTTGATAATAGAAGGACACTTACAGGGTAATGAGGCCATAGTTTTAGGCATCGCTGATATGGGTTATTCCTATAAACTCAAGTCTCTTAGGCAAGGTTGATGTATTCATAGGTATCCAAGGTAGGATATGATCATGGGGAAAAAAAATTGGATGTAGGTGTCAAGACCATAAAGGGTCATGCTTTGAAGCACCTAAATGGTTAGGCACAAAAATAGCATAAGTTCATTAAACATGGCAAGGTAATCTAGGTAGTTAAAATGACCAAGGTAGGGTTATCATAAAAAAATGTGAAAGGTAGGCCAAAAAGACCAAGTTGAGGTTTATCGGTTTGGTTGGTTAGTTAGTGGAGAATAAAGTGTTCTCTAATGGGTGCATGGTTGGTTGGTAATTTAAGCATGAACAGGTGCACAAAATTAAACTAAGTGTGATATCATAGATTACACATAAATAAATTTTCCATAGTTGAGGTAGTTGGTAAAATAAGGTTGGTACTAAGACATGTGACAAGGTAACAAGGCCATAATGTTAGGCATAGTTGATATGGGTTACTTATATAAACTCAAGTCTCCTAGGTAAGGTTGATGTATTCATAGGTATCCAAGGTACGATGTGATCTTGAGAAAACAAAATAGTTACAGGTGTTGGGACCATGAAGGGTTGTGCTTTGAATCACCTAAATGGTTCAATGCATAAAAGGTAATGTAAGTGTGTCAAATATGTCAAGGTAATCGATGTTTTCAAAATCACAAAGTCAAAGTTGGGTCACAAAAAGTGCAAAAGGTGGGCCAAAATGACCAAGTTGAGGTTAATTGGTTTGGTTGGTTGGTGGAAAATAAAGTGTTCTCTAATGGGCGCATGGTTGGTTGGTTGGTTAGTTGGTTGGGTGGGTGGGTGGTGGAGAATAAGGTGTTCTCTAGTGGGTGTATATTTGGTGGAGAATAAGCTGATCTTCGATAGGTGTATGGTTGTGGTTATGCTTTGTTGTTTGAAGAAGTTTGGTTGGGGTTTCAATGACTCCAAGAGTAGAATATATACACCTTCACAAGTGGTCATGAAAGTAGAAGGAAGTTGAAACGCTCTGGTTGGCAAAGACCAAAATGGCAAGATGGGTGGGATTAATAACATAAGTCCCTTCCATGTGTTGCATTGGTGTTATTTTGTTTGGTTAAAAGAATTATCTTGATTACTTAGTGTCAAGTAAGCTCAAAATCTCTTGATTTTTAGAGGGTAAAAGGAGAAATGGATGAAATAGGTGAATGGATGGTAGTGTAACCTTCTTGTGGGGACAGATTTCCCCTGTTGTAGGTGATCTAAGAAACATTATAGATAAGTTCATATTCTAATTTTAGTATAGATTGATCAGTGTGGAAAATCTACGAATGTTGTGTGAAAGCTAATGGAAGCTTTCTTTAGGATTGCTTTGTTTTTGACTTTTGACTTTGGGGTATTTTGGAGCTTTTATTTGATGGGTTTGGGAAGTTGATCAATGAAAGAAGCTTCTAAGTGATTACTTGCTTGATAAATGTTTGGTTTAGCCATCCTTCAAGGGAGTATTCTAATCTTTGTATTTTTTTATGTGTGATAGCTATCCTTTGAGAGAGTGAGGGAGCAATCTATCTTTTTAAGCAATTTTTAGTAGTTTTAGGTAGCTATCCTTCAAGGGAGCAGTCTGCAATTCTAAAGATTTTTGAACTAGGTGATATTTGGTAGCCCAAATTTTAATTTTATGCTAATTTAGACATGGACTAGTCTATATCGGCTAAAAGGCTTTCCTTTATGGAGGCAAAACCATAACATAAGAAGGTTAATGATGGGAAAAATAGATTTAAGTGAAATGACCATGGGGATTCATACTATAAGGGACAAAAATTATCAATGAGAATCATGCCATAGGTAGAGTCATGGTACCCATGTTTAGGATTAGGCTAAGGTTGTGTTGAATAATCACATGATCATATTTTAATCAATTGTCCCTAAAATAAGGAGATAAAGGTGGTTAAAAATAAGGTATGCACTTAAGTTAGACATAAGATGACTAAGAACTTATTTTAACAAAAGAATGGGACATGAATGCAAAGCATTGAGGGGTTTAGGTTCTAATATGCCCTAGATCCACACTTACATATAAATGGTTTGAGCTAATCAGGAGTGAAGATGTCCTCCAGCTAATTTTTGACACTAGATTAGATGTGGAAAAGATGTTGGAGTGACGATGGTTAAGTAGGCAAAATGAAATAAAATGATTCCATTTGTCTCCACAAATTTGGTTAGGTGATGGTTGTTAGACTTTGGTTGGATTACAATGGTGGTTGGTTTTTGGTTTTGTTAGGTAGGTTTAGGTATTGGTTTGGGTTGGTTTGTTGGGTAGGTGTAAGCAAGGTTTTAAGTAAGGTTCTGGTTATGCCAATGACCACTAGTGGTTATTAGTCAATTGATGATAGTTCATCAAAAGATTAGTAGTGGTCGAGTTTTAAAGGCAAAGGAGTTTTAAAGGTGGGGTTGACATTAAAGGTTTGTTGAGGCTTTAGATAAAGGTTGGTTAAGGTCAAGGTAGGTTGAATGTTAGTTATAATTGAGGTTGGGTTGATCATAGGTGAGGTTGGGTTGATCATAGGTGAGATTGGGTTGAGGGAAAAAATTTAAGGCTGAGGTTTTGGGTGAAGTTGCGGAAGGTGAGGTTGGAAAATGACAAATGGTCAAAGCCTTTTGGAAGGAGAGTTCCCCTAGTTACTTTTTCCATGTATGGTGATGATGTTGGTTACTAAAGAGGGTTTATAAGGGATGAATATGACTTCATCCACCTCCCAAGGTTTGTTAGTTATTAGTTGGTATGGAGTTCAAGTTGTAGGTAATGGTTCAGGCAAGATCTCCATGATGGTGCTATGGTGAGGGAAACATTATTGGGTCAGATTTGTTTAAGGTTAGGGTCTGGAAATGATGTTGGGAATATCATATTAAATTAAAGACCGATTGGATAAGAATGTCTAGTTATCCCAATGAGGGAGCTTAGGTGAGGTATGGGTAAGTTGGATAAAAGAGTGGCCAAGATTTAAGAAATCTCAAATGAAGAGTTGATGCTGGTTTGGGTTGATACATAAGTTGCTCGGGGTTGGGTCAAAAGTTGGGTTGATTTTGGTTATTGATTTGGTTTAGAGTTTGGTTTGATTGATTGAGGGTAGGAGGGGTGTTTGATTTGGTTTATCGGTTGGGTTTGCTTGTTTGTTTGGTTTATTTGGTAAGGTAAGGTGACAAAGATTTGACCCTGTTAAAAATGGAATCAAACTAAAGACAATGTAATTAGATAGATGAAAATGAGCAAATTATATAAGAATTTAATAGGTTTGGTTTCAATCGAGGTTGGGGTTGGGTTGGTTTGAGGTGAGGTTGGATTAGTTATATGTGAGGTGTTTTGAGTTTGGGTTGGCTCCATTAAAGGGGTAGGTGAAAGAGGTAGGTTGCATTGGGTTGATATTTGCTCCACTAAAATAGGAAGTGGAAAGGGTAAAGTAGCTTTGATTCATTCCACCAAAAGGGTAGGTGGAATAGGTATGGTTGTTGGGGGTGATTCCACCTTTTGAGGGAGTGGAAGAGGTAGGTTGATTTGAGGTTGATCCAATAAAAGGAGAAGTGGAAGAGGTGGGTTTACTTGAAGTTGATCCACTAAAAAGGGAAGTGGAAGAGGTGGGTTGATTTAAGGTTGATCCACTAAAATGGGAAGTGGAAGAAGTGGGTTGACTTGACGTTGATACACTAAAAGGAGAAGTGGAAGAGGTGGGTTGATTTGAGGTTGATCCACTAAAAGGGGAAGTGGAAGATGTAGGTTGGTTTAGGGTTGATCCACTAAAAGTTAAAGTAGAAGAGGTAAGTTGGTTTAGGGTTGATCCACTAAAAGGGAAAGTGGAAGAGGTAGGTTGGTTTCTTAATTGTGTTTTTAAAGTAAAGTTGATAAGATTATTCTTGGCCAACAAGTGGATTGGTTGGGGTTGTGATTATGGTTTCCTTAGTTATAGGTTCACTAAGGACCAAATATAATGAAGGGATTGTCATCAATTTGGAGATCACCCTATTTGAGGATGTGTAGATCACACCCTCACTCCAATTGACACAATGGGAACTCCTCAGAGTATGGGTGACTTTTTTATGAGAAGAACCTCTAGAGAGGGTTGGTTCCCTTTAGATCTATCAATTATATATAAATTAATATGATTTTGGGGTGAAAAGGAGAAGGGAAAACTTAA
This sequence comes from Torreya grandis, assembly GCA_037957365.1. Lineage (NCBI taxonomy): Eukaryota > Viridiplantae > Streptophyta > Pinopsida > Cupressales > Taxaceae > Torreya > Torreya grandis. The sequence continues at coordinate 3,797,725 of JARHVA010000442.1, forward strand.
AATAAATTCTAATTAAAAGGGGGTGATACACCTGAATTGTCTAAATCCTCTGAAGTTACTAAAATTAATGTACACATATAATCAATGAAATTTATATTTTTGTCCTTAAGAAAAAATGTTTTAGATAAAGGGTTGAAAACCTTTTCAAATGACCTATAAAAGGGTGAGATAGAGAGAGATAGGTGAGGAAACAACCTGCAAAAAGGAGATAAATCTCACTTATATGCTGATGCACAATCAAATACACATTACTCTTCTATCAAAACTTAGATATAGAATAAAAACTCCTTTATTGATAAATGGTCCAACTTACAATTTCTTTCTTAAAACTTCAGGACTCCCAAATAATGGCTTGATTAATTCAATATATAAGTTTAAAACCCTAAAATAGCCCTAAGTAGAGTTAAAAATGGGGAGCATTAGTCTTGGTTGACTCAACTCAAAACTCACCCTTTTACAATGCTTAAAATATTAAATAAAACTTTTTCTTTTCACAAAACTTGCATGCTTTTCCCAATCTTGGCGTAGGAATTTAGTGGTGGGGCCAATTTTGAAAGGTTAGTATTTAAATAAAAATTAAAATCTCCAAACTCCAAATTGCATGCATGAGTCCAAAGTTGGCACTAGAAGGGAGGTGGGCCCAAGTTTGAGTCAAAACTTTCATCATGCATGATGTTATGCCAATCTCTAAACATAAACTCTACTTGAAGCTGAGGTGGAAGCATTTGAAAAGGATTCGATTAACAAGACAAACAAGAGTGCATGCATGACTTGTCAATTAGTCAACCAAAGTGCAAGACTAGCCAACACTAAATCACTCTATCTTGCATGAAAAGGAGCTTTGAAAATAGAAGCATGCATTAAATTCCATGTTATTCTCGAGGTCTTTTACATTGAAAGAATGTAATTACTTAGATCATGAGATCAACCATCAAAAATCATCATAAATCTCATTGATTCCTTCATGCATTTGAGTCTCCCTTTTAGAACTGAGAGAGTCGTGCTTGAGGGAAACTACATATCTTTGTTTTTGCATGTTCATGCTCCACTTGGATGCATCTAATCAAGCTTGGTTCACTTTGCATGTAGGTTGTCAACCACATCATTAAGTCAAAAGTAGAAGTCCTTATTGTCTTTGTTTATTAGTTGTCAAAATCCACTAGGACCCTTTGAAAACTTGACCAAATGCAAACAGCTACTTGTAAGGCCTTAAACATGATGTTTGTGGGCCCATCATTAGATATTTGAATCCTAATGACTATTTATTGAGGCTGAAGTTGATGTTCGCATAACTATCATCAATTCCTTTGGGTCATTTCCTATGGATTATTTATTTGGCCATTTTCCTATAGACTATTTGTTTCAGCCTTTTGCTTCGGCATTTTTCTTCAGGCATTTTTTCTCATAGACAATTCCTTTAGACTTTTCTCCCAAAAGAATTCATTTGAAATTTTTTATTGAAAGAATTTATTTGGAATTTTTGGCCTTGAATAATTTCTACAGATAAAATGTTTGAAGGAAATCATGTCTTCAGGATCTCTACTTAGGGCCACTTTCTTGAAAATAATCCCTCAACTTTCATGAAATGCCCTTCAGAGTTTTGAAAATGAACCGTTTTGCTAAGAATAACACTTCAGATTTTTGAAAATAGACCTTTGGATTACTTAAAAGTACCCTTTGGATTTCTTGAAAATGCCCTTTGACTTTCAGAAAATGAATCGTTCGAAGAATTTTTTCAAACTTTTTTCTCAAAGGCAATTTTTTTACACTTTTTTTATGAAGGCAATTTTTTTGGACTTTTTCCAAATCCCCTTTCTGAAGGGAAAGTACCCTTCAGATTTTTTGAAATAAACCATCAAAATTTTGTTTGGTCCATTTTGTCTTTTGAAAATGCCTTTTCCAAAGGGAAGAGAACCTTCAGGTTCTTGAAAGTGGCCTTCTGGCTTTGGAATGGTCTTTCAAAAAAATGCCTTGGATCCTTTGGGAAAGACACTTTACTTGCAAGATATCCTTTAGGATTTTCACCTAGAAAAGTACCTTCAGGGAAATTAAAAAGTACCTTTTGGCAATTTGTTTTGGAAAAAATGTCTAAAATAATTCTCGATAGTTTGAACAAACACTTAGTCAAATGAAGTAACTTGCCTTGAAAATCTTGAAGTATATCTTTTGTTTGTGAAAACCTGAAGTCTTCTGCTTGTCGTTTTTAAACTACTCTAAACAACATCAATACCTTCCAGCAAAAACAAGACAAGTGAAAGAAAAAGACCCTAAATCACCTAAATAGAGGGCATGTTAAACATGGGTTCTTTAAGGAATCTTCAGGGATAAATAACTAACTCACAAAGCAAATTGGCATGATTTAATGACTTTTGAAAACACTTCTAACGCTTTTCCCCTATTTTTTGGCACATTTTGACCCAAATTTGCACTTTTTAAACTATAATTGACCAGTTACAAGAATAAATTGACCATTCCAAGGAAATTTTTGGATAATAGGGGTAAAATTTGGCCTTGATAGGCCAAATTACTAACAGGGACCTTATTGTGTGGAGGGATTTATTTATGGGTTTGCACAACAATGGTGTAGAAAGAAGTTCAATGATGTATTGCCTAACAATATTCAAGGCTAGGTTGAGGGGAACATAGAGAATATCCTTTGAAACCCCCTTCTGATTGATAAGGTTTTGGATAAACATCTTAAAAGACCCACATCTATCTACCACATGTCCATTTACGTGATGATAAACACAAAACTCATTCTCTATAAATCAAATGGGATTTGGTAAGAATGATTGATGGGTTTGATTAAAGGAAGTCTAATGACAGAGGTTTTCAATATTTTGTCAAGGATTGAGGTATATGATTCCCCCAGTGGGGTATACTACCTAGGAAGAGGGTACATCAATGGCTCTTGAGGTTACAAGCTAATTGGTTAGTTTGATGAAGTTGGTTGGTTTGACATGCTTGATAAATTTGATAGGTTGGGTAGGTTTGATAAAATTGGTGGGTTTTAAAGGCTTAGTTGGTAGTTGTTGGTTTGATTTGGGGAGGTTGATAAGGTTATTAAGGTGGGTAAGGTTGATAAGGTAGGTTGATTTAAGAAGTTTGGTTGATGGTTGAGGGGATTGACTAATTCTTGGTTTTGAGATAAAGAGGGTTACCACAAAGAGGCTTTAGATAATTGATATGATGGTTGGGGTACGTATTCTAAAATTTGATGAGATTGAGGTGGTTGATATTATGGTTGGGGTAGTTAACCCAAAGGTTGGTGAGGTTGGTATGGTTACGATTGAGATTGGTTACGATAATTATCAAATAGAAATAAATAGGTAATTAGTTCATTATGATGATGATCAAAGGCTTGTTAAGAGGTTATTGGTTGGTTCTAGATGAGGTTGGATTGATTTTAGGCAAGGTTGGGTTGGTTATAGGTGAGTTTGGGTTGATTATAGGTGAGGTTGGGTTGGTTATAGGTGAGGTTGGGTTGATTGTAAGTGAGGTTGAGTTGGTTGTAGGTAAGGTTGGGAGTACAAGTGGCTTTTGATGCAAGGTAACACCCTAAGGCAAGAGGTTTATCTTCTAGGAGTCTAACAAAGTTGGGATCTACTAGAGAAAATATAGGAGTACTCCCCATTGCACAAGGCAATGGAGATGAGGTGGATGAAGGCAAAATGGTGGAAAAAAAATTCCCAAGGGGGTTAGATTCCTCATAACTCAAATAAATAAAAGACAAGAAAAAAGGTCAAAGAAGATAAAACACAATCTAAAACATGTTAAATCCTAAGGTTGTTTTTATCTCGCGTGTAGCATATGGCTTAAATTAGAATGAATATGTAACCCAACTTGGTTTGTAGAACAAGTACTAGAAAAGAAGTATGTGGTTCATTTCAGGTAGTTTAGGCACTCAAAGGGGTTTGTATTGGAAATTAGTACATGGCTTGATATTGGGGCCTACCCCCTCACTTCACACACCACAGCGATAAGGGTGTCAAGTGCTTAGCCAAAATATACTGATTACTAGAGATTATTCAACCAGAGAGCTGAGTTTTGGTTTTCCCCCTTGGTAATGACATCCAAGTGGGATAGCCAATGGGTGAAGGTTACCGGTAGGAGATGAAACCCTGGTTGTGCCTTATGTCAAGTGTTATGATGTTTCATTTGGTCTAAGTGACTTGGTTTATGTGTGCAAAGAAGTGAGGCTATGGTTGATTTACTTGATTAATTAAGGTATGTGAGCTAACTATGTAAGCAAACAATATATGAAAGGTTAATTTTAAGCCCAAAATAAATTTTGATTTCATTTAAATGAGCATAAAATAAGAAGAAAATGCACCTAGATGAAACTAGGTCCCATCAGGCATGCCAAAATATTTCACTAAAATTTTGATTTATTTTCTATTTATAAAGATGTAAAACTCAAAAGAAAGGTGAGGTTAGTAGAACCTAGATGTAGTTTAATCTTCATAATCTAGATAGTTGTAGATACTCCTCTTTGTCTTGGGAGGATGACCTTCAAATAATAAAGACACTAGAAAATGGTTAATTAGTTAGGTAGGTGGGTGGATTGCCTAGCAAGCTAGATCTAAGAAGTACACAACTTCCTTGCAGGTTATCAATCCACCTTTTAGACAAGTTAATGTTAAGAAATTTTTTGATAAAAAATATTGCATAACATTAATAAAAGTACTTGATCAAAAGAAATAAATACTTTTCAATAAATAATGCACTTTAACAAAATAACATTAAAATGAATGTTAAACTATCAAGGTATGGTTCAAGTGTGGTTAGGTTGTTATGATTAACTCTGTATAGTGACAAGGATGAAGAAACAAGGTTTTTAGTTGAGGATGGAAGGCATTTAAAGCTTATTATTTTGATTAAAATTATTTACATAGTGACCGTCAGTGGTCAAGGCTGATTGTTAGTGATCAACAAATGACCATTGGATGCAATCAAGACCTGACCATCACATGCAGTTGAGGGTTGACCATCAACAGTCAATGTTTGACCATTAAAAAATAATGATTGACCATTACACATGATTGAGGGCTAACTATTGCATGTAGTAAAGGGCTGACCATCAGTGATTGAGGGATGACCATCGATGATCAATAGGGAATCATTGGCAGTCAAGGCTGATTGTCGGTAGTCACTGTGGGTTTTTGATAGATTGGATTTGGGTGAAAAAGGAATATGGGTAAGTTGCGTAAGGGTCCTATAGGTTTTTTGAGGTTGGTTTTTGGTTGTGAGGACAAAGGTAAGGTCTTAGAGGTATCATAATAAGGATTTGATACTCAAAATGGTTAAGAGTGGCTAGAGGGTGCTTGGTGGAAAAAATGGTGTTTAGAGTTGTAAAAATCCAAATCCAGAGAGGTTATGGTTAGAAATTATAAATGGGTGTAGGATATAAGCTATTAAAACTTAAACTATTAAACTTATGCAAAATACAAGATACTTTGCTCAGTGTTTGATGGCCTGAAGAAGTCTAGAGTTGATTGAAAATTGTTTAAGATTTGCCTAGGAGTCAGAATCTCTTGTCCTAGAATTCATCCTCCTTTCTTCCTCCTAATCATCAAATGATTTCTCTCCCCCTGGATTCTTCTTTAGTAATCTCTTAATATAGATCAACGGGGCATTGGAACCAAAGTGCTTAACAAAATGTTTAACAAATAGTTTATCATGTGAATGACGGATCAAATTTAGATAGCTAGTGATCAATGAGTGAGTTGTAGTTAACTCATTTGATCACATAGTCCTAAGGTAGAGTTTTGGTTATGTTAAGTAACCCTCGATGGTTGAGGGTTGATCATCACATGCAATCAAGGGTTACTATCAATGGTCGAGGGATGATCATCAATGATCGATGGTTGACTATAAACAGTCAAGGGCTAATCATTGTACATGGTTGAGGGTTGACCATCATACCCAATTGAGAGTACATAGTTAAAATTGGCTAGATTTAGCTAGTTCCACTAATGATCGATAGTTAATGGCATTGGGAAGTGGTCCAAAGGTAATAAAAGAAGAATTATTAGATAATCTAACCCAAAGGGGGCCAAAGGGTAGTTTAAAGGTTAATGTGACATTTAGATCTATAGTGTAAGGTTTTTTAGTGTTTACAATTATATCAAGCTACTAGATACAATCAAACATACAAGTGATTGGATACAAACTGGATTGAACTAGTCGATATAGTCTATAAGATAAAGATATCAAAAAATATAATGCATATCAATTCCATCAAGTTGTTTGATACAGTCACACATGAAAAGAGATATGATAGAGAGACAAATTATATCGATTTGTTTGATATAGTCAAGGATGTAACTATAGGAGACTATACTGAGTTGGTTAATGTATTATATAACATAGGTAACTATATTGATGCTAACTAATATAGTCTTCAATATAAAATATAATAGCAAGTATAAAATTAAAATATAATAATTTTACGAACTATTTTTTTGAAAAGAAGACCAAGTAGATGTACTCAATGATTTAATTGATTTATACAATCCCAAAGATACTAAATCATCCATTGGATAGTGTCAACTTAATGTTCTAGACCACTGACTATGGAGGAAGTATTGTGATCATGGCCCACTAAACCCAATTTCAAGGGTAAGCTGAGAATAACTTCTGGGCACTAATTGCTAACTAGTGCACTACAGAATCAAACAGATGGATGGATTCCTAAAGTTTAATAAAATTGGAAACCTAGGCATTTTTGATTTGTTGTGAGATATGTTGAAACTAAAGTTGTGTTTAGCTATGTATTATGGCTATGTGTATCGGGGTAAGCTCCTCATGCCATGATATATGTAAACAATAGCAAGGATTATAAATAGAATACTATGTATCCACTCATGAAAGTAGCTAAGTATTTTTAAAACTATTAGAACACAGTTTGTAGGGAAAGCCAAACAAATAAAAAATAAAGTTTGAAAATCAATATCGAAGATAATTTATAACTTCTAGTGAATTGAAATAAATAGGTAGTCAACTTGAAAAGAAATGTGATATTAAGTTATTAAATGAAAAGTTATTTTTTCTTACTTATGTTTGAAAAGGTAAATCAAACAAAATTATATCCACATTGGCCTATACGACTATACACACATTATAAAATTGCATCGATTAGATCGATACAGTTTGTACATACAAAATTACAGGTAAAGAGATTGTTATACTCAACATACTCCCATTCTTTTTTCAAATAGAGACACACTATATTCTAAAAGGTCTAGGCCTATATTGGAAATTTTTTTTCATAAGAGCTTTATATGTTGCACCTAACTTTGTTATGTGGTAAATTTAAGCAGACATTTATTGCTTATTCAAACTAACCTATTAATACTCTTCAAAAAATTTGCATATACATAGGTTTTTGAAACATGCATAGTTTGTAAAGTCTCAAGATTCATGGAAATTAGTATCTAGAAATTTTGTTCATATTTTGATATTTGACATTCTTTTATCCTTCACATCTATGTTAACCTCCACAAAAAATGTTCTTCAAAACTTTTGTTCACAGGATTTGTTTAGAGGATTCATTCAAAACTTTTATTCATAGTTTGGGTCTTCACAAATTTATCTACCATGTATGAATGCCTTCAACATCCATGTTTTTCATGAGTTTACTCTTCATAATTTTGTCTTCAATGAAAATTTTTAGTATTTACATCTTCAGTGAAATTTTTTGGCATTTACATCTTCAACAAAAATACGTGGCAAAACTAATCAGAGAAATATTTCGAAAAGGTTATGCATAACTTTTGGTTCAGAAAATGTTCAGTAGAAAATTATTGGTATTTGATCTTCAAAATTTGGTCTTCAATAAAGAAATTTTGTAAAATTATTTGGCAAAATCTTTCAGCATCTGGTCTTCTAAAATTTTTATTTGGAATGTCTTAGCCAACATTTGATCTTTGATGAAAATGTTTGGCAAAAGTGTTTTAAAACTTTTGATTTGGAATCGACCTTTAGAAAAGTTAACCCTCACATCCTTCATAAAATATGCCCACCATAGGGATTCAAAAAAAAAATCAGAATATGTATTTTCTTCACAAGAATTCAGGCTGACTCTATTTTAATACCACATTCGACTCCAAACTACTAAAAGCTTCTATGGAATAACTGAACTAGAGAGAAAAGAGTAACAAAATGACACTTTTCAAAAGCAACGATGTGGCATTCCTTTGAATGTCTATAATGTCTACATGGCATAGCCATAAAAATGAAGTTGCATAGTTTGAATTGAATGATTGAAGCAAGTTTAGAGATGTTTGACATTAATGGTGCACAAATTGGAATTGAATACCAAAAGCTATATTAACAAATTAAAATCAAACATCATACACTCATTGATCATAAATGACTTCAAACTAACTTACATCCTTAAGAACAATCCCTAGATACTTATGTTTGAATTGTGAAATTCATATAAAAGAGCCAAGCCACTAAATTGAAGAACTAGAACTCTATCAGTTTAGCAAACTAATAATGGCTTCTTCATCTAAGACATTCAAGGGGGCCCTATCACTATCCATATTTTTAATCAAAGACTCTATTGAGTACAAAGACATGATTTTTGATCTAGCAGTATTCAGTGATGAGTATCCCAACTATTCATCTTCATGCGACATAATTCACCAAGTGGACACACATACTTGTGAGGAGAACTTGACACTAGCACAGAGGCAATTGGATGTAGATTCAATCCCTCTTAAATGACAAGGATTGCATTTTGTAGTGGCTAAACCTTAAGTAATTTTATACATTCACCAACTATAAGACTTATTCTTTGCAGGTAAGGTGACTGGGAATGTTTTCCTACATCACATAAAGCACAAAATCATCATTTCCTAAATCTCAAGAGACACATTCTAAAGGTACTTATCCCTGCCTATTATAGATGCAAACTTTGATTTGCATAGAGTGGTAACAAGGAAGAATAATAATTCAATTTATAAAACTCTAAGCAATTGGATCATCCTTGGAGAGACTGTCATCCTTAAGGATAAGTAACCAGTGACTATAACCAAGTTTCAAATGGGAGTTTACGTTAGTTTAGCCCTCCTAAACTAGTTATATAGCTATCATAGCATTGAATTCCTTCATCTCAAATGGGTTTCACTACTAGATTTACTAATGACCTTAGAGCTAACATTTGTTTTGGGAGAAGTAATCAGCGTTAAACTACAAGACCAAGTTTTGTGCAATGATAAGAGTCCTACAAGAGGCCACTTTTATATGATGTCATACCTCTTAGATGTTGTTATGGGAATAGTATACATGCACAATGGGTCACCCTAGAGCCTAGATCTAGATTTCATCAAGAATCGCATATGTGACTCTTATTCCTTCATTCATATATATGCCTACACCTAAAACAGAGTCTAAATTGTAGAGGATGTATATCCCCACATATGGAGGTCTATTCACTAGTCACCCCTAGACAAAGTATCTATGAACATAGTTAATACATTGATGCCGAAAGTTGACTACTAGATATACCTTGATTATAATGTACTTATGGTTGTTATCCATAAGGTCACCCCATTATGTCTCCCTAAGTACGTGTCAGATAAATTAGTTGAGTACAAGATAACATACCAATTATGGTGGGTAATTGATTAGTATTTTAAGAAGAATAAGAATAAGAGTGCCTTCCATGGCTCCCATCTGATGATTGGCAGAGTGTGTTACATCAACCACAAGCACTTTAGAGAGGTTGGCAGGTTCATAGAGTATTAGTCATTGACCACCCTACTACATAGAGATAGATTACCTCATAGTCAAATTCAAAAACATATTTAATGCCTTTGTATTCTATACCAACATGAGCCTTATGACCATGACTTCCTTTTTCTAAATGCCCAGAGTGATGCCCATGTCCTAGAGAGGGCACATATGGCTAGATTGATTGAGGAAATTTTGAAAATAATCTAAGGGGAGCCCTTAATTTAAATTTTGGATGCACATTTTAGGATTTCACCCTTAGGTGGATGGGCTACCATAGACTTATAGAACAATAGGCCATCCTGGTCATCAATGGAACAAGGGGAAACATCTTAGACACCACCCATGGTGATGAAGATTATAAATCAAGAATTTGGGGTAATAGAAGCTCCCAACATTACAACTTCCCTTGGGAGAGTTTAAGATGAGTCAATTTATATCAACTCTTTAGACTAAGAATATCATACTCATCCTATTTCCACTTCATCTCAAGTGACTACAAGCATGGAAGTCTCAACTTCACCCACTCAAGTGGCTTCCCCCACAATAAAAAAGGCAACTATTTATTATAAGAGAAAACCAAGAGCCCAAGAATGCCCTATGAGCCTAACTATTGAAGCATCACCTATAGAAGGACCCACCAGATAGGAGCAATAATCTATAAGCAGTGATCTCACTGATGAAAAGGATGAGTTATAGTGAGCAAAAGTGTTAAGCCTCGAAGAAACTAAAGGAAAGGCATGACTCAAAGTATAATAATTACGTGAGGGTGTAATTCCAACTATCTTTATAGTTCCTTCTAATTCTACAACACCAGTTGTGTCATTTATGTCTCTTGTGTCTATTTGTTCTTTTGATCTTATTTCTCTTAGTCCTAGTGTTTCACCTTCCTTAGTCGCTCAAAAAGTCAAAGTTGTCTTCTAGTCCTATTGTCTCCTCAACCCCAATTGTTTCTATCATTCTATTTGTGTCTTTAGTATCCATTATTCCCACTTCTACTATGCTTACCTCTACCATTACCTCAATTATCACAATCACTGAGCTTCCCACATTAAGATCATTTTTTATAAATCCACATGGAGTATCTAGAGTGAAGAAGAGAAATATTGAAGATGATGCTAGAAGGTGCATGATTCTAAAAGAAATACAAGATGTTTTCTCTCTTTCAAAGAGAAATAATAGGATATTGGGGTAGTCTCCTTATAGTGAGCATTTCATATCCTATTTTGAAACACAAAAGAATGTTTTTCTTGAGCTCCATGAAGGGATAGAACAAGTAAAAAGATAGTTCAAGTAAGAATTGGAGCAGGTTAGGGAACAATAATAAATTATTCATATTCTCATACAAATTGAAATATATGTACAAAGTGAAACTATGAAGACATATAACATTTTAGATGTTATTACTTTAATGAGGGTTGAATTAGCCCCTCAAATTATTAAAGCAACAAAAAAATTTAATTTTTTGAAAGAAGATGAGAACAAATTAAAATTCCTTATTCTATACATAATAAATAAGGCTTATAGCCATCTAACTTAATGACACCATTGAAGGCATCCAATGCCCTCAACCTAGTTGTCATTCAAACACAAGAATTGAGGGAATGGGTAATAACTATAGAAGTAATAATTCCTAAATATACAGATCATGAGAACTTTATTTTTTAGATTCTATATGAGTTGAAATTTTCACAAGCTAGGGATTGTACAGGGAAACTAATAAGTAGATCTAGTTTTGATTAACTTCTACAACAAGCCTCAACCAACTTTAAAAATAATCTTAAAGGATTATCATTAGAGGAGATTGAGGCTAAACTTAATTTTTCAAAGAATAAGGACATAGAATTAGAGATCTTTCAGATCAATTTCAGGATCACCAAAGTTAAACATACATGTCTAATGGAGTAAACAAACAGGGTACATATGCCCCCACTTTTGAACATGGACATCATAAAGTATCATCATGATGTTGGTTTTAAATATTATTAGGAATTGGAGGCCAAGAAGAAGGTTAAGACCACACCTTCTATCTCAACTTCATTGACAACTTCAGTGCATCCACCTATGTCAAATGCAGCCATGTAATCATTGAGTGTAAATAAACCTTAGTTATTGAAAGAAAATTTTGTGTGTAATCTTCCATGTAAGATTAGTCAATGTAATTATAGTTTACTCAGATTTAATTTATGCATGTAATAGTTTTATTGGGTAACCTATAAGTGTGTACACATTACATGGCATCATGTGGGAAAACTTATTTTTGACATGGTTGTGATCAACTGTAATTATAAATGCGGTTTTGGCATTAAAATTAGAGCTAAGGTTCTAATTAATAGATGTAACTTTGAGTTTTACATGAACTTGGAGGATGAGAATACCCCTATCCAAGTCTATTTATACATGTAAATCCCTCATACCAAAGGATCAAAAATTTATTAATACAGGAATAAGTCATTTTTGATTGTCATGCAACCATGTGGATGTATTTTTCATTCATTTATATGTAATTAAGTGTTTATTTTCCTTGGTTATTTTAATTTAGTAATTCTAAGTGTGCAATAACTATAGATAATTATTTTTTAAACATTGATATTTGTTGATTCTAGATGTGTAACTTCTATTTAATAGTTAGCAAGTGTTATTAATATCAAGTAATTGGTTAATTGTCTTAATTTTTTAAGTGTGTAGGCAAGTTTCCCTTTGATATAGATTTTTAGGTGTGATCCATATCTACCTTGGATACCTTTTTGGTCTAAGCTATAATATCCTGAGTAAGGGTGTGCAATAACTACTCTAAAAGGAGCAACCTTTAGCTAAGATCCTTAAGCTTCCTATACCATTTATTCCCAAATTGCTTAACTGTGTTTTTCTGTGAGTGTGAAATAGCTACCAAAAATAAGCAATAGTTTTGAAAACACTTTTCCATAAAGAAACCAACCTTGGAAGTAATCCTTGAGACCATAGATCCTTCTTTTCTTCTCTACCCTTCCCTATTTTTGAAGTTTATTTGATTAAGATCTAACCACTTTAGAATAGTGTCCATTCATCCAATATAACTAGGTTTAATTTATTTATTAGGATTAATTTCACTATAAGCACACCTGGTTAACAACCTACTTGCTTGACCTACTATTCTACCACTACGTTGTTTAACCCATACCTACAACTTATACCATGGAGTGGAGTTTATCTCCATTGAGATCTTACAATATTAAAGGCTACCTCATCAAATATAGGGGTGTGTATAAGACCCACATCAATATGAAAAAGATGGTGCTAGAATGAGGGCTACTTGTATGCCTTCCCTAATGAGAGGTTATCCCATATGTTTAAGTTGCACTGGAGACACCCAAGAGAATTATCAAATATAGGGCATAAACCAATCATTTAGTTTCACATTTGTTAGTACATTAAAGGCATAGATATATACCAGTTATTCTTGTAATACCTTTAGCCAGGACACCTTCTGCAGTAAGAAATATCCAATCTATTAATCACCTTATGTCCCAACCACCTTAGTTAGTTAGATTTGTTATTATCATCCTAAAAGATGTTCATAATTTACTAAGGAATACATAGAAGTATCTACCTTATTTCTCTCCCTTGGGAGGAAGAACTGTAGATAAACATATCAAGTCTTTTAAGGCTAATTTGAGGTTAATAAATGTCACTAATGAAGATGTTGCATGTAGGCTTTTCCTATTTACATTGTAGGATGTTGCCTATGATTGGTACCTAAATTTTTAAGAGAAATCAATTACTTAGTAGAATGTATGTCAAAGCACTTTTTCTTACCCAATTTGAATAATTTACCAGCCTTGGCCTAGTGTATCAACATTTCACCAGTATGAAAAGGGATCTTAATGAATCAATTCGGGCATTCAACGTAAGAGTTTCAAAGATGTACACCTACCTGAGTCCAGCATACAAACCAAATGAAATTTTAGCATTGGAGATGTATAAGAATTCCTTGGATCCAATAATTATTCTTTCAAAGAGTCATTTCTTTCAACACTTTGGCATTAGCATATGAAGAAGCTATCAATATTGATAGGCAGCTAAATCCTCATGTAGCATGCACCCATAATATTAATGTCAATTTCCCAACTCTGAATCAAGTGCCTCGTGTGAATCAAAATGTTCCTACTTTAAAACAAAATTAGTTGTATGCATTGCCTCCTCTAATGCAGTAAATACCAAACCAACATTATGGTTATATGAACAATCATGTACAAATGAATGGTCGTCAATAGAACTAACATTCAATTCCATCCAATACTATAATTACCTAGGGTATCGATTCAACCAAAGTAGAATTGGATTCTATACAAAGAATGGTCTAGAACTTGAGTAATGACTTTTTGAGCATGTAAAGGAAGATGGGTAATTATATTAGCCAAAATAATAACCAAAATTCTAGGTATCAAAGATATAATAGAATTTTCAATTGGTCTATAAATAATGTAAAATAGCAGTAGCCCAATAAGTTGACATTAATCAATATAATGGAAATAGCTCTACCCAATTAGTGTAGAGTTCACAATGCATCACAACATGGTGAACTTGAATGTGTATAATTTTGTGCAATGTTTGAGATATTCCAAAGGGAGATGGTCAGGCAGGATTTGATGAACAACCCACCAGAGTTCCACCCTGAATTTGGTTCCTCAAACACCACCATGGTATTTGAAACTCACAAGTCTCCTTTCCCAACAAACAATGACAATGAACTAGAGGATAACTCTGATGAGATAGAGCAAAGGAGAATATAACATTATTGAATATATGAAGACTATTAAAACCAACATCACTCTTCATGATTGGCTTAGATCATTGAATGAAAGGAGCTTCTATGTAGGTCTATTATAGGAAAGTCTACTTCTGAAAAGATAAAGGTTGCTCATACAAATGTTATATACAAGAGTAAGTTAGAAGTTGCTCCTTTTTTATTGACTATAAGAGCATTTGGAAAGAAACTTCATAATTTTCTAGTTAATTCTAGAGGTTAAGCTACTATGATTCCAACTTCCATTTTCCAAAAGTTTGGATTGACTCCAAGCCCATTAAAGAGGATGGTTTCATAGCAAGATAAGACAATGGTGCCTATAATTAGAGAACTAAATGATGTACATATGCAAGTGACATCTAAGACATATGTACATATGACCATTGATATACGTGTGCTAAATATACCAGAAGGATATGGACTCTTCTTTAGTAGAGACTGGTCTAAGATGCTGACTGGGTATGTAGTAATAGACTTCTCTCATATTTGGTTCTCCTAGAGAGGTATTGTAATCCAATTTATAATCAATTGGGAACCAAGAATGAAACACCCCATTACAGAGTACAAAACTAAAAATGAATAGGTAAGATACAAATCTTTGAAACTTGGGATTTATACCTTTACCACAAAGTATAAGGTGTAAGAACTGGAAGTCTAGGGACCTTCCCAATTGTGGACTCTCCACTTCAATAGTGCAAGATCCAAGCAAGAATCAGGCATTGGTGTTGAATTGGTTGACCTAGAGGGTAAAAAATACTTAGAAACATACAAATTATAGTTCCCTTTCTCTAACAACATAGTAGAGTATGAGGCACTAATTTGGGAATTACAGTTTGATCTAAAAAATAATGTTAAGTAGTGAATAATATATGGAGATTCAGAATTGGCAATAAATTAAGTCAAGAATAAATACCAATGTAAGTTATCATACCTAAATAGGTAAAACAAATAGAGCTTGACATTTGATTGAGTCCCTTAAGGCCTTAAATATAGAGGTTGATCCTAGATAACAAAATTAAGTTATTGATTCATTGGTTGTTTTAGCTACCAATCTATCACCTCTACAAGACGCCAAGGTATAAAGATTTTCTATTAAGCTAGTAACTTATCCATCTATTCTTGATAAAATGAAAATTTTCCAAGTATTTGATGATGACCAATATATTATCAAATTATTGATTAATTTGGGATAATTTGAGTCTCAAATCATTGATGATAAGGAGATCAGTTACCTAAGCCAAGAAGAATTAGGAGAAGGAGTCATTTCATTGAAATAAAATTGTCTTCCATTAGGAATGGTTTCTTTGGAAAGGGAATTTGATCTAGATCCTCAAACATAGCAATAAAGACAACCTAAAATAAATGAATCTAAGTTCAAAAAGGAGAATATAGGAGATGAGTATGATCCACACTATGTCAACATTGGTCTCAGTTGCACTCCATAAGAAAGGTAAATAGTAAGGGATTTACTCACCTAGTATAAAGATGTGATTGCATGGGCATATGAATTCTCGAAGGTTTTTTACCCAAGAGTCATCACTCATATAATCTCACTAAAGCTAGACCATAAAACATTTGGGAAAAGATAGAGGTTAGTAAATCCTATCCTCGAGCCTCTTATTCAAAAATAAGTGGAAAAGTTGTTGAATGTAAAAAATAGTTTTCCCTTTCAGGCATTAAACTTGGGTTGCCAACTTTATTCTAGTCAGGAAGAAGAATGGGGAAATCAGATTATGTGTTGATTTTAAAAACCTGAATAAAGCTTCTAAGAAAGATAAATATCCTTTGCCTTTATTAGGTGAGGTGATCCAGATAGTAAGTGGTTTAGGAATGATGTCCTTCTTGGATGGATTTTCATAATATAAGCAGGTGTTGGTTGAATTTGAAGACAAAATGAAGAGTGCATTTACCACAAAGTGGGGTACTTGCACATATAAGAGGATTCCATTTGGCCTAATTAACATAGGATCCACCTTTTAGTGATCAATATGCTATGAATTCTAAGGGCTAATAGGTAAATGCATAATCACATATATGGATGACCTCATTATTTTCTCAAAGACCATAACTGATCATGTAAGCCACCTACGATCAATATTTAAATTATGTAGAAGGTTTAGGCTCTCACTAAACCTCAAGAAGAGCATATTTTATGTTAGTGAGGGCAAGTTTTTGGGCCACATCATCACAAAATAATGAATTATAATTGACCCAGGTAGAATTTAGGGGATATTTAAGATTGCATTCCCAAACAACAAAAAGGAGCTCAAGTCTTTTGTTGAAAAGATAAATTTTGTGAGGAAGTTTATCTCAAGCTTTATAGAAATTCGTAGACCTTTGAATGCAATGCTCAAGCAAGATGCTAAAGTGGAATGGACATTGGAGGACTGAAAATGTTTTTAAGACATAAAATATGTAATATATCAGGCCCCTATGTTAAGTCCAAACTTCACTAAAGACTTCTTCTTGTACTCATTTTCTTTAAAACATACCATTATTATTATGCTTACCTAGAAGAAGGATGAAAGTGAACTTCTTATTGCATTAGTGAGCACAAACTTAAAATAATAAGAGCTCATGTATTCCATGATAGATAAGCAAATATTTGCCATTGTCAAAGTAGTAAATAAATTTTGACATTACAGCTTGAGGAATAAAACCATCACCATTATGTTAGACCCTGTTGGCAAGCTTACTTTGGGGCAAAACAAACTAGGAGAACACAAAAAAAAATGGATGGAAAAATTATAGGATTTTGACATAAAAATCAAAACTACCAAGATTGTTAGAGGTTATGGCATAATTCAACTCATGACTGAGCTTAACCCATGCATAATCATTGAGGAGGTTTGTGAAATTCAAGTATCTAGAGGAGATTGGTATATTGATGTTATTTAATATTTACTCATAGGTACTTGTTCCCTAGAACTCAATAGAGAACAAAGGAGAGCTTTGAGGCTCAAAGCTACTCATCACATGATCAGAAAGGGGATTCTTTGTAGAAGAAATTATGAACACATTTACTTGAGATGCGTATCATGAGAAGAAGCTCAAGAAACTTTAGAAAACTTACACCAAAAGAAAGGCAATGGTCATCCCTCTAGAAACACCACAGTCTATAAAATCCTCATAATGGGTTATTATTGGGAAATAATCTTTAAAGATGCACATGTTCATGTAAGAACATGCCACAAATGCCAAGTCTTGGTAAAAAGAGAGGTACATGAAATCATGTTATTGTAGCCTATTATTAAAGGAAGATCATTCGCCCAATGGGGCTTAGACTTCATTGGTTTCATTAACCCCAATTCTTTAGTTGGCTAAAAATTTGTACTCACTACCACATATTACTACACTCAATGGACTAATGCAGTAGCTACAAAGCATTCTAGAGTACAAGATGTAACTAATTTTTTGGAGGAAAACATCACAACTAGATTTGGTACCCCTATTTATTTAGTTTGTGACAATGGGTTAGCATTCCAATTAATTGAATTCACTAAATAGGCCCATGATAATCAAATCAACATCAAGTCATCTTCCAACCATTACCCACAATGAAATGTATTGGTTGAATCAAAAAAAAAAAACCTGATTGATGCCATTAAAAAGTCAGCAATAGATAAACCTAGAGAGTGGCATAATCTACTGAAATATGCATTATGGGCTGATCGAACAAGATACAAGTAAGCCCTCAAGGCTTCACCTTACTTGCTAGTATATGGATGATAGTAAGTTTTCCCAATCATGCTTAAATTTCCAACATATTAATTTATGCAAGAATACATGGAACTAAGTGACAAAGTGGAGTCTTAATTATTAGACATAATAGAGATGGAAGATTCAAGGAGTGAAGCCTTGCAGAATTTTAGTAAACATTAGGACATAGTCAAAAAATAGTTTTATAGAAGAAAAAAATTCAAATCATTTATAATATCTGACTTGGTGCTTCTATGGGATAAATCCTATGAAAATAAAGGATAGCATGACAAGATTACCCCACTATGGATTGGACCTTATCATATTTTAGAGATCTTAAGTAATAATGTTTTTTGTTTGAGAGACCTCCAAGGCAATGAGTTAACATATCCATTCAATGAATAGTTTTTGAAGCACTAATTCATGGTTATACCATCTAAAGATGTCTCTGAGTAATAATGAGAGTTGTGGTAAATGTAGGAGTAGAATAGATTTACTACATTCATAGTTAGTTTCCCTAGTTTTTTTAGACTAACATTTCCTATTTTTAGCATTTTACTTTCATTAGTTTAGT
This sequence comes from Torreya grandis, assembly GCA_037957365.1. NCBI lineage: Eukaryota > Viridiplantae > Streptophyta > Pinopsida > Cupressales > Taxaceae > Torreya > Torreya grandis. The sequence continues at coordinate 3,816,525 of JARHVA010000442.1, forward strand.
TTTTTGTTTTATAGATTAGATATCTTCTATTATGGTAATCTAATTGGCTTCCCCTAGTATAATCAAGCAAGTACCCAATCCATTGAACTTCTTATACATGTTTAAAATCTAAAGGTTAATCTATGGGAAATGTCCCAAAAGGAAGAACTAGTGTGGGAAGGACATCAAATGAGAACATTTTCTTGCAGATTTTACACCTTTTTGTTTAAGATTTTAAAATTTTAGGTATGTAATATAAAAATAATCATGGTCATGCTACCATTGAATAATTATGTCATATATATATATATATATATATATATATATATATATATATATATATATATATATATATATATATATATATATATATATATATATATATATATATATATATATATATATATAATTTGTTATCATTACTACATACAAATTTAGAAAGTTTTCTCATTTTCACTAGATCAAATGCACCTTTCATGTTAATACTTGTTTGAGATAATAACCATTGATGCAGATGTAGTGAACAGGGATAATCTTGTAAAAAATTATGCCTTCATATATACCATCTCATTATGGTTTTTTCTCTCCTCCTTCTAACCATATTCTATAAAAAAAAAGTAGTAAAACAAGGACCAATGCATCCTAAAAAGAGTGATCAATCAAACCTAAAGAAAATATAAAGGTGATCAAAGGCTCACAGGATGAAATAAGATCAATGTATCATGAATCATGCAAGAATACATGAGGAGGAAAGAAAAGAAACCAAAGGTATCTGTATTGGGGCTATGGATGTTTGACTAGAAACAAAGTAATCCTTGAGCTTCTCTAGTTTTAAATATGTTTTTAAAGAAACCATAATGAAAACTACAATTATCCCAAGTATTTGTTAAAATCTTCACAATAATGGTAAAAAGAAATCACTTCCTCACACATAGATCTAGGGCATGAGCAAGGCAAGTATGGTGTATGTTATTATTAGGAGTCTATTTTATGTCTTTGATTTAATTATTCTCTTGTGAAATGGTTCACGTTTGATTTGGAATTATTAACAAAAGGTTAGGGGTTCCTAAATACTCATGAGTATTCCCCTTGTAAGTCACCATTTGTTATACTCAACATACCCCCATTCTTTTTTCGAATAGAGACCCATTATTTTTTTAAATGTCTAGGCCCATCTTGGAAATCTTCTTTCATAAGAGTTTTATGTGTTGCACCTGACTTTGATATTTGATAAATACAAATAGACACTTTTTGCTTATTTGAATTAACTTATTAATTCTCTTTGAAATTTTTACATATACATAGGTTTTCAAAATATCCACAATTTTTAAAGTCTTTGGCTTTATAGAAACTAGTCTTCAGAACTTTTGTTTAGAAATTGATCTTTGACATTATTTAATCCTTTGCACTATGTTAACCATCATAAAAAAGGTTATTCAAAACTTTTAATCACAAGTTTTGTTCAGAGATTTTTTTTTAGATTATGTTTTCACAACACTATCCATGATATATGTAAGCCTTTGGCATCTGTGTTCATTATAAGTTTACTCTTCAAAATTTGGTCTTCAACGAAAGTGTTTAACATTTACATCTTTGATGAAAGTGTTCAACATTTACATCTTCGACAAAAATGCATGGCAAAACTAATCAGATAAATCTTTTAAAAAGGGTCTTTAGAACCTTTGGTTTAGAAAATGTTTGGCAAAAAACAGTCGATGTATGGTCTTCAAAATTTGGTCTTCAGTCAAAATGTTTGATAAATGTGTTCGATAAAATATTTTGACATTTGGTCTTCAAAATTTTTGTTTGAAATGTCTCCGCCAGCATTTGGTCTTTGTCAAAAATGTTTAGAAAAAGTGATTAGAACTTTTGATTTAAAATTGACCTTTAAAAAATGCAACCCTCATAGGCTTCACAAAAGATGCCCACCATAGGTCTTCAGAACTTTTGTTCAGAAGATGTGTTAGATTTGAAAGAATTTGGGCTGACTCTATTTTAATGCCACATTTGACTTCCGATTATCAAAAGTCTCTATGGCATAACTGAACTAGAGCAAAAAGAGTGATAAAAAAACACTTATCAAAGGCAATGACATGACATTCCTTCAAATGTCTATAATGTCTACATGACATACCTACCAAAATGAAGTGGCAAAGTTTGAATTAAATGAGCGAAGTAATTTTAGAGACATTGGACATTAATGGTGCATGAACTAGAATTGAATACCAAAAGTTATATCAATGAATTGAAAGTAAATGGCATGCTCATTAATCATAAAAGACTCTAAGCTAGCTTACATCCTTGAGAACAAGCCCTAGCTACCTACGTTATAATTGTGAGGTGCATATAGAAGAGCCAAGCCACTAAATCAAAGAACCAAAACTCTGTCAGCTTAGAAAACTAACAATGGCTTCTCCATCTAAGACATTCAGGGGAGCCCTACCACCATCTAAATTTTTTATTAAAGACTCTACCGAGTATAAAGACATAATTTTTTATTTAGCAGCATTAAAGGACAAGTATCCCAAATATGTAGCTCTATGGGACATAATTCATTAGGTGAACTCACATACTTGTGAGGAAAACTTGACACTAGCATAGAGGATATTAGTTATGGATTTACTCTCTCTTAAGTGACAAGGATTTCATTTTACAATGACCAAGATTGAGGTAATACCATGCATTGACCTATTGTGAGACCTATTCTTTGTAGGCAAGGTGACCAGGGGTACTTTACTACATCACATAGAGTACAAAATCATCGTCACTTACATCTTACGAGATGCATTCCAAAGGTACTTATCCCTATCTATTACATACATAACCTCTAATTTGCATAGAGTGGTAACATGGAAGAATAATAATTCAATTGATAAAACTCTAAGCAAGTGGATCATCCCAGGAGAGATCATCATCCTTAAGGAGAAGTAACCAGTGCCTATAACCAAGTTGTAAATGGGAGTCCACATTGGGATGGCCCTCTTGAACTAGCTATATGGCTACCATAGCATAAAATTCCTTCACCTTGAATGGGTTTCACTAATATATTTAATGATGACCTTAGAGCTAACATTTTCTTTGGGAGAGGTAATCAATGCTAAGCTAAAGGAGCAAGTTCTATGCAAGGACAAGAGGCCTAAATGAGGCCACTTTTATATGATGTCATACCTCCTAGATGTTGTGATTGTCACATTATACATGCACAATGGGTCACTCTAGAGCTCAGCTCTATATTTCATAAAGAATTACATATGTGACTTACTCCTTCATGCATATGTACACTTACACAAGAAACATAGTCTAAATTATAGAGGATATATATACTCACATCTAAAGGGTTATTCATGAGTCGTCAATACCTAGAGTATCTAAGAACATAGTTGATACATTTATGCCTAAAGGGGACTATTGGTTATACCTTGATTATATTGTGATTATGGTTGTTGGCCACAAGGTTATCCCATTGCATCTCCCTAAGTATGTGTTAGAAAAATTGAGCATGAGATAGTATACTAGTTATGATGGGGAATTGATGAGGATTTAAAGAATAAAAATAAGAGTGTATTCTATGGTTCCCATTTAATGATTATCAAAATGTGTTACATCAACCATAAGCACTTTAGAGAGGTTGGGAGGTTTAGAGAGTATTATTCATTGGCCACACTATCGCATAGATATTGGGAACCTTATGGTCAAATTTAAATACATATCCAATGCCTTGGTATTCCATACCAACATGAGCCTTACAACCATGACTTCCTTTTTTGAATGCCAAGAGTGATGGCCAGGTCCTAGAGAGGGCACAGATGGTTGAATTGAGTGAGGAACTTTTGAAAATAATCCAAGGGGAGCCCTCAAGTTCAATTATGGATGCACATGCCAGGTTTCCACCCTCAATAGGATGGGTTTCCACATACTTATAGAATAGTAGGCCCTCCCAATCATAAATGAAACAAAGGAAACCATCTCAAACACCACCCATGGTGATGAAGATTGTAAATCAAGAACCTAGAGTGAAAGAAGCTCCTAGAATTATAACTTCCCTTGGGAGAGTTGAAGATGAGCCAATTCATATTGACTCTTTAGACTTAGAAGATCATTCTCATCCTACTACCACTTTATCTCAAGTGACTGTAAGGGTGGAAGTCTCAACTTCCCCCACTCAGGTGGCTTCTCCCACAACATAAAAGGTGACTGTTTTCTATAAGAGAAAACCAAGAGCCTAGGGACCCCCTGTGATCCCAACTATTGAAGCATAAATTATAGAAGGACCCACAAGGAAGGAGTAATAATATACATGAGGTGAAATCATTGATGAAGAGGAAGAGTTATAGAGAACAAAAATTTTAAGCCTCCAAGAAACTAAAGGAAAGGTACCACTCGAAGTAGACCAATTAGGTGAGGGTGTAGTCCCAACTATCATTGCAATTCCTTCTATTTATATAACACTAGTTGTGTCATTTATGTCTCATTTGTATGTTTGTTATTTTTATCCTATTTCTCTTAGTCTTAGTGTTTTACCTTCCCTGGTTATTTTAAAAGTATAAGTTTTGTCTTCTAGTCATGTTGTCTCCTCAAACCTAATTATTTATACCATTTTAATTGCATTTTCATCATCCATTATTTCCACTTATATTTTGGTTACCTCCACCGTTACCTCAAGTACCTATAAGACTAAAAATGTATCATCTAAGAAAGTTAAGGGAGCATTGGCAAGTTCGTAGTTACATGTGTCATCTACCCAATTGGGCTTGTCAATGCCTTCTTCTAGTTCTTCCCAAACTATCACCATAATACAATCTAATAAGGATGGGAAGAAGAAGCAGGTATATACAATCCACCCTTTGCCCTAATATAGTGGTGTTGATTGGTCCAAGATCATTTGGCCTTATCTTTTAGACCCATTACATGTAGATGCCTTAAAATAGTCTTCAGAGGACTTATTGGTTGAGACTAAAGCCTAGGACACTCAGCCAACTAACTCAACTCAACTACTAATCCCACAGTGGGTAGCAGATTTAGAATCTCAAGCTTTATTAAAGGCCAAACCTCATAATCACTAAGCTAACCACAATAATCTCAACTTTTGATAAATATATAGGGAGTATCTAGAGAGTGAAGAAGAGAAAGATTGAAGATGATGCTAGAAGGGGCATGATTCTAGAAGAAAGATAAGGTGTTTTCTCTCTTTTAAAGAGAAAGAACATGAGACTAGGTTACTTTCCTTATAATGAGGATTTCATATCATATTTTGAAATAAAAAAGGATGCATTTTTTGAGCTCCATGAAGGGATAAAAAAAGCAAGAAGAGAGCTCAAGCAAGAATTCAAGCATGTTAGGGAACAACAACAAACTGTTCATGTTCCCATGCAAATTCAAATAGATGTAGAAAGTGCAGCTTCGAGGCTATACAAAATTTTGGATGTTATTGCTTAAATAAAGGCTGAATTAGCCCCTCAAATTATTGAAGTAATAAATTTGTTTAATTATTTGAAGGAAGATGAGAACAAATATAAATTCCTTATTTTATGCACAATAAATAAGGCATAAAACCATCTAAATTTAATGACACCATTGGAAGCATCCAATACCCTAAACCTGGTTATTATTCAAAAATAATAAATTAGGGAATGGGTAGCAACTATAGAAGTAATAATGCCTAAATATACAGAGCATGAGAACCTTATTTTACATATTTTGGATGAGTTAAAGCTTTCATAGGCTAGGGACTCTACAGGGAAAATAATAAGTAGAGTTGGTTTTGATCAACTTCTACAATAAGCCTCAACTAACTTTAAACATAATCTTTAAGAATTATCATCAGAGGAAATTTACGTTGAACTTAATATTGCAAGGAAGAAACTCATATAAGTGGAGATCTTTCAAATCAACTTCAGAAGCACCAAAGCTAAGCACACATGTCTAATAGATAAAATAAAACACAATACATAGGTCCCCACTTTTGAACATGGACATCATAAGGTATTAGCATGATGTCAATTTTAAATATTATCAAGAATTGGAGGCCAAGAAAAAGGCTAAGGCCACACCTCCTAGCTCAGCTCTATCGACAACTTCAGTACAACCACCTACGTCAAGTGTAGCCATGCAATCATCGATTGTAAATAGGCCTTAGTTATTGAAAGATAATTTTTGTATGTAATATTGCATGTAAGATTAGTCAATGTAATTATAGTTTACTCATAGTTTATGTATGCATGTAATAGTTGGACTGATAAATTTATAAGCATACACATGTTGCATGGCTTTGTTTGGGAAAACTTATTTTTGACACAATTGTGATCAACTGTAATTTTACATGTAATTTTAGCATTAAAATTAGAATTGACATTCTAATTGCTAGATGTAACTTTTATTTTTGCATGAACTTGGAGGATGAGGTGACCCCTCCCCAAGTCTATTTATATATGTAAATCCCTCATTCTAGAGGGTTGGAAATTTATCAAAAAAAGAAGTCATTTTTGATTGCCATGCAACTATGTGGATGTCTTTTCCTTCCATTTCTATGTAATCAAGTGTTTATTTTCCTTGGTTATTTTAATTTAGTAATTCTAAGTGTGTAATAGCTATAGAGAATTATTTTTATTATCATTGATATATATTGATTCTAGATATGCAATAGTTATTAAATAGTTAGCAATTGTTATTGATTTCAAGCAATTGGTTGATTGTCTTAATTTTCTAAGTGTACAAGAGTATTTTCCTTTGATTTATTATTCTAGGTGTGAGCCATAGATATCTTAGATACCTTTCTAGATTGAGTTATAATCTTCTGAGTAAGGGTGTGTAAAAGTTACTCTAAAAGGAGAAACCTTCAACTAAGATATTTAAGTTTCACATACCATTTCTTCCCAAATTGCTTAACTGTGTTTGTTTATGAGTGTGCAATAGCTACCATGAGTAAGCATTAGTTTTGGAAACCCTTGTCCATAAATAAACGAAACCTAGAATTAATCCCTTGAGACTATAGAGACTTCTTTTCTGCTCTACCTTTCCCTCTTTTTGAAGTTTATTTGATTGAGATCTAGCCACTTTAAAATAGTGGCCATCCATCCAACCCAACTAGGTTTTAATTTCTTTATTAAGATTCATTTCACTACAAACACACCCGATTAAAAACCTACATGCTCAGCGTGTTATTCCACCACCAAGTTGTTTAACCCATACCTACAACTTGTGTTATAGAGGGGAGTTTACCTCCATTGAGATCTTAAAATGTTAGAGGCTACCTTAATAAATCTGGAGGTGTGCACAAGATACACATCAACAGGAGTATTACTAGATCAATATGTTCAATACATTTTATTACAATAATTTGAAAAATATAACTGAATCAAACGTGTCAATTCAACTCAGACAAAATAAAAAATGTAAATACAAAATTGTATCAAGTCGACCATATAGTTGACTGAAAGTGGGTTTGTAAATAAAAATAAATTTAAATACAAAACTATATCAATTATATTGATACAATTGATTGGAAGTAGGGTTTAGAGAAAAAATGAGATATGAGGTTAAAATTATATCATGGTTATTGAAACAGTTTGTCGAAAAGATAAAGGAAAATAACTATATCGACTAGTTTGATATAGTTTACTATAAATAAATCTGGTAAAAAGGGTGAAGGCAGAACAACACTGATATCTTTGATACAATTGGATATAAACATATATGAATATGAAATTATATCATGTTGGTCAAAATAGTTTACTAAAAATGTAGATAATAAAATTATATTAATATGTTTGATATGGTTGGTTAAATAAGTGAAGGAAATGATTGGTTTCTTGTTGGGTTCACTAGAATGTATGCAATGAGCTAGGATTGACTTGTAACTATCCTATCTAAATATCTAAACTAGGAAAATGTAAATCAAAGAGAACCCATTAATACTTAATGAATCAAGATATGACCAAATCGATCTACAAACATAGCAAGAGGAACACCTAAAACATAATTTCAATAGAGATGGTTCTAAATCCTCTAGGTAATCAACACAACAAAATATCTCTAGCTAGGTCTCTTATTCTTGTAGGTAGATATTACAATCAAGCAATGTAAGTAAAGGAGAAGGGTTAGAAACGTATCAAAATAAGTGAGGAGCCATGGTAGGCAAATGGGGGCCTGACTTACCTAAGGTGGATAGATGGAAAGTTCAAACAATCCTATATACACACTAAGTATAAGTCTAGAGAAAGTTTAAACAAGGAGATATGCATTCATTAACCAAATAAGTATGTAACTTCTATCTATCAAATGAAAGAGCTAGGGTTAGAATATACTTACCTTGAATAATACCTGTCAAACGTCAATCTCCCCCTTGGAAAATGATGCTTTACAAGAGATTGTTGTGGTTTTAAGGATCTCAAAGGCTAAATAAAGCTTTAGACTAAAAGGACCCCTCCTATTGCATCCAAGATTCCAAACGACAAGATTTCCCTCCAAAACAATATCTAAGCAATAACTCCTCCAAATGTAGATTTAGGGTAGAAGTGCGAGTAATAACAATTGAAAATGAATGTTCTTATTTATTAGATTGAAATGGTAACTCATATTTATGGTGTTGAATGAGCATAATCCCTCCTAGAGATTCAATTGATAATATCGACCAACTCAATTTATTCCTAAATGGGCCAATTAGCCTTAAACTATGTCAACCAAACCAACTTAGTTGTGAAGACTGTGTCATAATGTTTAGAACTACATTAATATAATTGATGGAGTTGGAAATGAATGGATGATGGTTAAAACTACATCAAACTTGCTGACATGGTAGGAAATTATAGGTCTAAATATATTTAGAGGATGCAAGATGGAAGGAGATAGTTTAAGGGGTTCAAATCTAAGGAAGCCAGAATGGGTGTAAGAATGATAAATAATCAATAATATCTCTCACTAAGCACTAATGACCTACCCACCCCTTTCCCTATGCACTCTTTAAGGCATACACTAAGGGAGCTTGAAACTCAATAGGTTGCTGCAAGAGATAAAACATCAGTAAATGTTAAAGTTTAAAAATATTATGTATACAACATGTCTGAGAGATAAGAATAGTGATATGATGATTTGTATACAGTCCATGTATGATAATGAACATGTTAATCACAAACTAGGGAATTATTTTAGGTGACTAATAGTAAATCAAGAAGGTCAGACCCATGGAAAACATGTAAATGTGAGAGAAGTGTGTATAAGAGTTATATATATCCCCACAAGTCATGTAAGGTGAAGTTTTGTCAAGACTCACATTACCAAGTATGTAATACCATATTTTAGTGTTTATAACAAGAAGTTTTTAATGATCCCAATAGTTGAGAGACAATTAAAAGAAGATGAAGTGTCACAAGTTAATGGTTGTGTGATAAGAAAGTTGAACCATTTCAACTTCCAAATGGTTTATCTTGTGCCTATAAAAAAGGGGGATTCAAATCCATTTGAGGAGCTAGCCAAGTTAGTTGGAATGGAATAAGGCTCAAATTGATGAGTGTTTGGGCTCATGAATATTGAAGAAGGTCCAAATTGAGAAGTAGTCAAGGTTCACATAAAGATTTTTGGAAACTTGCAAATCTAGATTGTAGTGAGTGTGCGGTAGCATGTCCAATTAGGGACTATTGTAATGCTTCAAGTAACAAAGGTCTGTAATTAAAACTTAGTGGTGTATTGGTATGCATGTAATTGTAATTTCCTCAATTGAAAACAATAAAATTACATTGTATTATCTTCTATCACACATGGACTCTATCGAAGGCCCATTATTGTGTGTAATTTTGTGGGTTTTGTGATCTAAGAATTTCCTTCATTGGACTATATAGCCAAGACTTCATCACCTTATTATTTATTTTATTTCATTGGTTATCTTTTATTTGGTTTCTTTCTCCAATTTCTTTTATTTATATGCTCTAGGTTCTCAGTTTCTATTTTCCCAATTATTATGCTTCTTACTTCTTATACAAATTATTCATTATTACAGACTTTATCCCTTTGTTATTTCACTAGTTTCTTTACATTTGATGCCCTTACCTTTGTTTTTTGTGTCCCATCCCAAAACCCTATGCTAACTTCCACACGATGAAATTATATATTGAGTTCACATGGCTCTCAATGTGCATAGTTCTGATGGAAATTATAGATTAATATGGATTTGTATCCTTTCATCTTCTTACTTGTGGCCTCATGATTTATTTAATTACTTTGTGTATTCTAAAATTATATGTCATTATATTTGAATTTTAGTTGGAACACAACTTGGAATACTTTGATTATCTACAAATTGGCAGAAGTTATATTGTTTATTATTTACCCTAATTATGGGTTTTACACAAAATAGGTATAAACAAGATACAATTAAATAGACTTAAGCATGTATAATTAAAATACATAATTAATATATACCTAAGAGGTCAATTAATATAATTAAACCCAATTGTTGTAAATGAAGGTTGTGTGTTTGATTCGTTTTAGCTTGACCATTTATGTGTACCATAATTATGGTTTTTACACAAAGTAGGTATAAACAAGTTGGAATTAAATAGAAGCATATATAACTAAAATACAAAATTAAGATTTGTATAAGAGGCTAAGTAATGGAAACAAGCTCAAGTGTTGTGAATGAAATCTAAAACAAAACCATAAATTTACAAAGAGGTTAAGAAATGACCGCACTTTGACTATTCTATAAACCTAAGTCTATATTCTAATTATGTTGACTATACTTGACACGTTTCTAAGTTTTTGAACTTGTACACTCCTCTGGGACAAACCCATACTTATACACACATGTTCTATGTAATCCCAATTGCTTCAGTTATGTCCATGTGTTGTCAGGTGTGTCTCTATAGGGTTTCTAGTCCATGTTTTCTAGTCCCTATGTGTTATGTCTTTATGATTATGATTGTACCTTCACTTTGTAGATGTGTAAGGTAGAATATGTTATATAGTTAAATCTTCATTTTGACCTACCTTGCACACTTCAAATCAAAACAAAACACTATCGAGTGGCATTGTAAACTACATTTCCTACATGCTCAAAATTAGACCTCCATGTAGTTCTTGTGGTCTAAGAATGTAATAGTTTGAGTAAGGGTTTCAACCTCCTCTTTCCTTAAGTTATCAATGTAATTAATGAAGTCTAAATACACTCCTTTTCCACAAAGGACTTTTTAAATAGACCAATATGGATAAGTGTCACAAATGTGTAGGATTTGATTTAATGAACGTCCACTTGAATGAAGAAGTTTATCTCTTGGTCTCGCCCTTGGTATGTTGATTGTTCTCTTCCTCTCTCTTGATTCCAATATCTCCTCTTCATTGTAATTATCAAATGACTTGAAAAGATCTTGAATATATAAGATAATATAGGATAATTAATGTGTGTTGGGTAACTTTATAAAATAAAATAGGCAAGGGATAAAACTCATGACCAATGGTAATGAAAATATTGACCTACAAAGCTAAAAGAGACAAAACTGTATAGGGATGGGTTTGTCTAGGATATAAGTTAGTCTCTATTTTCAATCCAGGTTTGTTGATGGATAAGATTTATTCAAGTGTACTAACATATACCTTTTGGATAAGTGTTGAGTCACTTTTACGCTATATGGACCAAATATATACTTATGTGGGGTTGGGGCCATCCTATAAATGAGTTAAATTATATAAGTTTGCCAAATATGTTAAACTAAGAATAAAATACATGAAAAAAGTTTTTGTGCCAAATTTGGGTGTCTACTCTTCTACATGTGATACCAATGGTATTTTTGATATAGATGCAAATTTTATACGTATATACATATGATTATGGATTCACAGTTAGCTATGGGCACCTTTCATGCTCACTCTAGGGGCATTTTGGTTGTATCTCTTAACAATATTCAAGTTTTATATTTTGTGATTTTCTTTAACATATTGATTTTTTATGTTATCTTACATGTTATGGGTTATCTTGCCTATTTTATATACCTTTTGTGCTTTGTACTTTCATATATGCACTTTTTTCATTTTTGCTTGTTATAACTTCAATATTGCTTTTGTATGTGGTTATATAGTTATTTTTCTTATTAGTGCAATCTCATTTTATCATGTATAATTTGTTTAATTTATATGCTTGATGTTTGAACACTTTCCTTGTTTTATTTATGGTTGATATGCATTCCTTGTTTTGCTTTGATACTTTATGCATGACAGTATTTGTTCTATTTACTCTATATGCAACGTGTTTACTTTTTGCTCAGCGTGCCTTTCTTATTTTTTTTGTGTTACTATATGATTGGTGTTATAATCTATATCATACACAATTCTTATTTTTTTCATGATCTACATAACACATGTGTTTCTTATTTGATTTCATACATTTCCATGATTCATATTGTGCAACTATTAGGGGCAAGGTTCTATGTGTGTGCTTTCCTTTTATATATCTGATGATACAATACTTACATTAGGACATGCCATTATAGTGATCCATTGATTAAATATTGTCTAATTGGATCATCTTACCACTATTATGCTTATATTGCGTATATCTTGGTCACTTGGGGAATATTACACTTGTGCTTATATATATTAAACTTTAGGTCCATATAGGGCCATTTATTTATCACATACAAGTTTTCATGATGACATCTTATTATGTTAGACACCAGTGGTTTCATTTCCAATCTTACACATGATGCACTTAATCCTTTATTTTTAGATACATGTTTCATATGTGTTTAACCCTTTTTGGAAAGGAATATAATAAAATAGCCTAACCAGTTAAGGAGAAGACTATTATAAAAGTAGGGAAACTAAATAATTTAGATTCAATTATATTATGATACAATGCTAAATCATGGAAATATGTTAAATATAAAAAGTATAATACCAAATAGTAATTTGAGTGCTTAAACATGAAGAATGACTAATACATAAGTTATTAAAAGATGTGAAAATAGATCTAAGAAGTGCAGGTGTAGAAATAATCAAAATGATGTTTAGCTTTAATTCATCAAATTCTAGAAATCAACTATATATCAGCCTGGATACTACCATTGAAATAAGGACACTAGCATCGATGCTTATATCTGAAAACTAATGCTTCTATCATGTACAAAACACAAGTCCTTTTCTAGAAACTCCACATGTACATGTTAGGGTTTACTATTGCCTTGTATATTGTTTGTTTTGATGGTGTACACAAGTTTTGGATATCAGCATGTAGCTAAAACCCACCTTAATTCATCTAATTAGGGCATGCCACCATAAAAAACATGGTTAGCAGGTTCAAGTGAAGTCAAGCTAACCTTAAAGAACCCCCTATTAGTGAGCACTGCCTACCTAGCCATTACTTTCAAGAGGGCCTTAGACTAATGTAGTTTTCCACCTTATGTGGGATTGTGTGTGAATGATTGTGTAATATGATATATGAAAGTGTAAGTATTGATCTATCTTATAACTTGACAAAGATTTCTCATAGGCTACTCTATAAATGCTTCAGACATGTAAGAAGATTTCTCTTATTACTAATTTGGAAATAGGGAAGAATGGTGCAATTTTGTAGGTTTGAAAGGTGATTTTGTTTGGTTTAAGATAAATGTGTGCTTGATTTGTTTTTGATTATAATGAATCGTCTTTGACTTGTACTTAAACCACACCTTTTGAAATTATCTCACATGAAGGTTAAAATAATACTATAGGCTGACCCATCTTGTTGAAATATTTGAAATTTTGATCATTTGTGATGTTCGAACACTAGTGTCCTAGTCTATATGGTAGTGCCTTAGAGGATGAAAAAAGGTTGAAGATATATGACTGAAAATGTAAGATATATATTAGGTTTTAAGCATATTATGGGCTACAGGTGATCTGGGTAATTAGAATATCAGGGTCAGACTATACGATAAGCATTCAGACACAATGAGATGGTGAACATGAGACTTTCAAAAGTGAAAAGTCCAAAACTAAAGGGTTGAGCCATGGAATTACTAGGTTTAAAATAAATAAGTGTGTATTGTGGTATATAAAACACACATTGATTTGACTTGATCCCTATTTGAATATGTTGTTTTGCATTAGCTACAACAAGGAGCATGTTATAGGTGTAATTAGTGCATATAACTAAAAAATTAAATAATTGAAATATTTGAAATAAAAGAGCATGAGGAAGGATTACACATATGTGTCAATGTAACCATTTTACCCCTTGGTAGTTTATTATGGTAATTACACTTCCTTTTTAAAGCATTAGAGAGAGGTTCATAATTGAACCTTGGAGAGGTGAAGAGGAGACTTTGAGGGTGATCATGCCTCCAATCTGCACTAAGGGTGAGTTATGCCAAGGTCATCAAGATCATTGAATCTCATTCACAAAACTTAAGTGTAAACATAATATATCAAATCTCATCCAATTTAAATGGTATAACCATCTCAACCTAAAAAAATGGAAGTAGTGTTAAGGCCATCAAGTGTATTGAATCTCAATCACACTACTCAAGGTAGCCAAATTGTTGAAATAGATAAAAGCTCAATTGGTGCATCTTGGTAAGGTTAGTGCATAAATGTGTATATAATTTGAATATGTATATGTTATTTGGTGTATTTTCATGGCATATGCACATATAATGTCACATCTCAATTTTACCATATGCCAAACAAACTTTTAATCATCGATTATATGGTCATTATCTGATTACCATTAATTTGATTTGAGAATTTTGACATATACTAGTATAGGATAGTGATATTGTTTAATAATATACATTGTGTGATAAGTTATATTTTGTTATATTATGTACATTTGGATATGTATTTGTTAGTTTTGGATCATTGGTGACATTTATGATGACTCAGACTAACTCCCTACTTATTTCAAGGTGGATGCAGGATAGGTCCTAACCTCAGAGCTTAACAAGGGAGAGCATCATCGGAGAGGATCAAATAGATGGAGCGATTGGGGGAACATTAGTTGTAAATTTTAGTGACCCTGTACACACGCACAATAGATATTAAAAGATATTTGCATAAAAATGTTAGTGCATATTGCTTGTGATAATTTGTGTGTCTATCATTAATGTTAGTATGCATGAAATTTCTTTCGTAATTGATTTGATTTTTTAATACTAAACCAGAGAATAAATATTAATGCTAATAGATATAATAATTGTGGGAATAATTATCTTTCAAATAAATAAATAAAAGGGTACTTAATGACATAATTATCTTTAATAAGATTATTTTCCTTAAAATTAGAATTATGCATGAAAATTATTTGAAAATTAAGAAAATGGATTTTATAGTTATTTTAGTTAAATTAACATGTATTGGATATTAGTTTGGTAAAATAAAGTTGAGTTGACTAAGACTTGAAGAAAAGTTTAACTCTAGTTAGTAAATTTAGAAGTTAACTTGACATGCATGGGGTAAAATAAATAATGAATATCATACAAGAGTTAGAGCACAAAATTTAGAGAGAGTAATAGATTTATAAATAAGGCCTTTGAGAATTGGGAAAAAGGACACACATAGGGAAAAAATAAGCTCAACAGAGAAGAAGCTAAGAAGTGGGGAAAGGAAAAGGCATTTTAACAAGTTAGAAGAGGCATTTTAACAGGTTGGACTTATTATATTTTATGTATGCTAATAGGATAAATTCAGATAGTTATATTTAAATTTTGGTTTGTGTCTATTTGTTGACCTAAGTGGTGATTCCTTATGCCACACTATTATTGTGACATGCCTTATGCATTTAAAATAGCTAGTCCATTTGTATGTAATCATTGAGTATGTAATTATTAAAATGCCATGTCAAATATTATGATGCCAAGACAAAATTATATATAGATGGCTGAGTTATTTATATATTATGCTAAGCCATTTAATATATAGTGTTATCTTTTAAGGTTAATTGGCTGAGCTTTTTAATAGAAGTCATTATTTAGAAAATTCGTTGAGCTTTTAAATTAATAGAAGTTATTGGGTATTTCTATATGAGCGTTAAGCATAAATTTTGAGATGTTAAGTATATATTATTCAAATTCTAAGGATAGAAAGAAAAAAAAATGTTGTGAATACTCAAAGAGTATGCTAAGCTTTTATGAATCATTGCATATACTCTTGCTAAAGTAAGTCACTGGGCATATAATAGAGAAGGGTGAATATATTTTAACAATATTGGTTGAGTCTCAATATGAAATCATTGAAGCTAAAGTTAAAATTGTAGATGTATCAATTGAAATCATTTATGTTTGTAGAAGTATATTTGTAAATGTTGAGTCAAGAGTTGATATTATGGAAGCGTTGAAGTTATTATTATGTTAAATCGATGAGTTTGTGTTGAGTATTAAGGGAAATTATTGTTAGTATAATATCTAATTATTGATTATAATATTTAAAAAGGTTGAATATTATATTTATATTGTTGAGACTCTTTAATAAGATGCCCAGTTAAATAAATAAGATGCCCAGTCAAATATTCTAAAGCGTGGAGTCATGTTGTGTTGTTGATTGTGTATAAAGCATTAGGCATTTATTATATTTTTGAGTATAAGTAATATTAATAATTGATTATTAAATTATATTAACTGACATGTGGCATCCTTTAAAAAGCTTAAGTCTTGCCATGTCAAATGTATAAAGTGATAAGTTGCATATAAAATCAACTGAGTCGTAAAGATGTAATGCCATGTCTAATGTAAAATCATTGTGCATGTATTTTGGCTGAAGTCAATGAATATTTTAATAAACTATGTTGAATTTTATGATGAGCCACACTCCACTTTGAATAAACTGTGTGCTATCCACATAGCCAGCATCTTTATTTATGCCTGAGAGTCTTTAAACTAGCATCTTCCAAACCACTATTACTTAATTTATGGCTTACATGTATTTATGATTGGTGAGTTTAATATTCGAATACTAAGCTTATAAATAGAGTATCGAGTTTATAAATTGAATTTGAATATAAATATTGAGAACTCTAGGTGAGTTATATAAATAGAAATACATTTATATAAATAGAAAACATAGTTGCAATGCCTAGTGTAAATGAAACTCCATTACACAATTGAAATTACAGAGTTAATTGGTCAAAAAGCTAAGTCCTTTTCATAATTAGATACAATGTTTATATTCTCTAAAGGAATAAATTTATCATAATATGATTATGTTTTTATTTAATGAAAAATCAAATGTTTGGTGGTAATTTATATTGTCTTGGATTCCTGAACTATAGCTTGAGTGAGTTACATGTTGATCATGGTTATCATAGGACTCATATGAGAATATTAGAATAGTTTTTGATAGTATAATAGTTTAAGTTGTAAAGATAATCAATTCATGGTCATTTCCATTTTAGCCAAATATATTAGGCTTTGGTAAGATATTAGTTTTTGTATGAATAAATTAGGAATGTTCAAATAAAAATATACCTACATGGGCTTAGGTATTCTTATGATTAAATAGGACATTTGAATATTGTGCCTATATCCAAAATAATAGTTTGTTGTGAGATAAAATAAAGTGGGAATCTTCATCCAATTGAATGTTTCCCTTTAGTTCATACCAGGTATAATTTGAATTACCGTTGTCGAGGTTATGATAACTATTAGTGAGGTTTTTATTAAGTAAAAATAAATGACTTATTGATAGCACAGTAGTATTATGAAAACATGTCAACTGGATCAAATTCTATAGCATCATGAAATGATGAAAACTGGTGTGTATTATATTTGTGAGAGTATTTTATATGCAATGAGTTGATATTCCTAAAATAAGATAGTTCATTGTGATATGTGCCTTGAGATTGTGTTCTCATCTGATTATTATTGATGGTTTACCCAGATGGTATAATCTTGCACTTGCTTAATTAATAATTTCAGTGTAAGATTGGTTGTTCATGTTTGAGTAGGGTGCTCAAGCACAATGACCTATAACATTATGAGATGTCATAGATTTGTACAGTAAGAAAGGTACCCAGATGGTACATATTGTATTTTTGATATCTAAACCCACACCTGCAAAATGATTTATGTGTTAGTTGTTACTTGAATAATATATGTTGTAGCATTTGGTAGGATATCATTTAGGTGTCCATACCATCTTGATAGTGCAAATGAATGTCAAGATAGAATTATATGCATTGTATGACTTTTTTGTTATAGTTATGCTTGCTTGAATATGAGTGTATCCTCCTATGTTTCTATAACTACTTAATATGACTGGTTATGAAAAATTAGTAGTCATACCTAAAAACACCAAAATAAGATAATATGGGTTGTCTTAAGGTGTAGTTACTTGGATGTTATTGAAATAGTTTATATTTTAATGTGTGTTTTACCCAGGTGGTATAAACAATAGTCTTGTTTCCATCTTGGAATTGATTTTAAGGTAAAACTTATGCATAGATTGTTATGTGTATATCTTGTTTTCTCTTTGTTTAGCTTGTGATGTGATATTCTTGCTAAGAGAATGAAATTTGTTTGAGACTTTGAGTTATATACTATGTTATATATGCAACTATATTGATGATACTAATAGGTAGTGAGATAGATTCCACTAGCCTAGGTAGTACCACCAATAGATAATCTGATCAAGTGGTGCATTATGAAATTAACTAGTCTAAAATGATCGTATGAAAACTTTGATCAAATTAATGTTATATACATTATCTTTCATATGTTTGATTTTCATGTTATGTGATATCATGTTAGAACAATTTTTTTATGGTACACTGCATGTTTTTAGAAATGTTATAGCACATGAGGTGCTAGCATATCTCACTAGATTACCACACCATTCTATCTACCTATCAGTACAAGGCAGGCCATTTCCTAATACAGGATTGTGCAGAGGATCATTGCTCTGTGGTTGGTGTGGTAAAGTGCTTAGATGATGCTCTCTCTCCTCCATTGAAGTACTACTTGGAGATAACAATTGAGATTATTAGTCACACATGAGTTGGATTGACTCAAGCTCTAGAGATCTTGGTATCTGTTATTATACTAGGTTGTATGCCTAAAGGAATGTAATTGTATTATGTATTTGTATATTTGAATAATGGTTATTATATTTTAAGTCTAGTTATAGTTGTATCCTATGATGTTTACTTTCCTTGGAGTTGTATAAGATGTATATTGAATGTAGTATTTGAATTAAAAGTACTATTAATCTTAGTTATGAGTTAGTGATGTTGTATTATTTTATTTTGTGGAAAGAATGTTAATTGTTTAATAGTTTCTAATTTATTTATTTTTTAAATTATTGCATTTTCTAAGTACAACTTGAAGGGTTGTCACATATAATGTGTCTGAAGCTGAAGTATCTATCAAAATGTAACCTCTGCTTTATAAAATGTGTATAATATCTGTCACAAATCTAAAAAATTTTATCTCAGATATGTAAAATCAATCTCAAATGAATAATATTCTAACCCACGTGTATATCTAAATCATGTAAACTACACCAAATTATTCCAATTATGTGTATGTGGACTCATGTCTCTATGACATGCATCCATTAATATGTGATCACTTTAGAGGTGAGAAAAATGCTACATGATAGTCATCTTATCTCAAAAGAATAAGATAACCATGTTATATTTGTATCAATCATGTAGTAAAGAAGTATATAATGAATTCTTAACTAGATGTATCAGTGAACCTCATAGTATCCAAACATAACAAGCCTTAGGATGCATGATATGGACCATGGCAATTCCTAAAATTAACAAGTTCAAGCTCAACAAAAATTCAAGGATACACACAAGAGCACTCAATGTCACACAAAAAGGGTATAAGGGGACCCAAAACAAGGGACATGTTCAAATGTTTCACACTCAAAGGAGAAGACATGTTAAAATGTCCATATACCAAATAAAAAATCAACACTTAGGGGCACTGGGGCCAAAAACTAAGGAACATGTTCAAATGTTCCACAGTCTAAACAACATAGCAAAATAAGTACACTCAAATAATCCATGTGATAATATGAATAAGTGAATTAAAAGAAACTAGCATAAGCATGTCATTATAGTACATGCATACATGTGTTAGCAAAATGTCCTATAGCATATCATATCAAGTACATTGTGTCAGATGTAAGCATGAATATAGGTGGGTGTAAGAATTAGTATAAAATCTCAATACGATAATGTAAAGTGATCATAAAATAATAGAACATATATCAATCATGATCAATAGAAGTAGATGCCTCTAATGTAGGGTGTCATATGATTAGAGGAAAGGTCCAACATTTGTACACACATATATCACAGATCTAGTATATGCCTCTATCACACTCAAGTACACATGAAACATATGTGTGTATTAAAAAATGATATGCTATCTAACATAAAGTAAACAACATATGCAAAAACTAGTAAACATGTAAATGTTTTTTTTTTTTTTTGTATTTTTTTTAATTTAAATGTTTTTTGTATTTTTTTGAATATATAGAATGAGAAGTTTAGCAAATGATCCAATCTAAGATATGCTCATAGAGTTCTTTAGGTTAAAGATAGGGTATAACAAATTATTCATGGTTCCAAGAATCATGTATATGTGCCAAATTTGGATCTAAAGAATTTGTAATATGTTGACTATGCCTCATAAGACTTTGTGGTCATGAAGCAGTAATAAAACTTGTAGTGGTTCATGGAACCCAATGGTTCTTGAAATATAGTGGTTCATGGAGCCCATTGTTTAATGCTCTATGACTTTTTTAGTGTAACTGTAATTTTAGGTCTTTGTACCCTCTTTGAAACATGTTGATCTACTTTCAACAATTAGCTAGGTCATGCAGGTATAGATGGAAACTTCTTGAAGTCAACTATATATCTCTGATGCAATGACCTCTCAAGTATTGGTCACCTAAGAAATGGGATTGTCTTTTGCTTACCCTTTCTCTCATGATTAGCCTTAATAAGTTGAATGATTAGTTGTCTTAGAAGAAACTTCTCTTATTATAGTGGATGTTCATATTGAATCCCTAAAAATGTGTTTAACCTGTTGACATGAATATACTTAAGAAATCTATGCACTATGGAGGATACTACATGGATCTTATAAATCCAAGTTCATCCCAATAACATATCAAAAACTCTCATATGTGGTATAACTAAAAATGATGTGGTCACATGTGCTGGACCAACCTACAAAGATAAATCAATCTCACCAAAAACATGTTGTGCTTTCCAATCAAATGATTTGACCATCATGGTTGAAGGGTATAAATAATCATGTGTATATCCTAAATATGTGATTAATTTTATGATACATACATTCCTATTGGAACTATTTTCAACCATAAATTTGCATATAGATTGATGATCAATATGTGCTATAATAAAAATGAATTAATATTTGAGTCATCATCCACAATCACATCATCATCAAATGTAATACAAGGCCTCTAAAACATAGGAGGTATATCACATGCAAGTGTGCCAATAATCCCATCTAATGGGTGCCCATAATGTGGTGGAGGATTATGTGCATCATATGCCATTTGTACTTTCAATGTTTCCTTAGAATAATATTGTAATGAATTATTGAATATTTTCTAGTTTTAATGGTCACCATGTTGTGATCCTGACTCCTTTGGTAAATCATCAAATGTAATATTTTCACTATCAATGAGGTCTTCTATCTTGTGCTTCAACTTAAAACATCTATTTTTGGAATGACCAAAACATTGGTGATAGTCACAATAAGCATTTGCACCATACCTTTTTGGTATAGATTTACTTGTATCAACCTCTATGGAGGAGTGAGAGATACAATATGACACTCCACTAGCTTCTTAAGGATTAAAGCTATAGACTCATGTAATTGTGTAAATTTTCTCTTAGGTGCATTGGATAAGATGAGCCGATTAGGTTATTATGGCATCGTATTCATCACTGTTATTGCTTCCTTCTTATCTTTTGTAAGTTTTACCTTAAAGCCTAGTTTGATATGAAACTATGCATTTGATGTAATCAATGTGTTGGTTATGTACTTAAGCTTGTTTATTGCAATGAGTTTCATTTATAGATATTGAACAATATGACATAAATGATCAAAAGAATTAAAAACTATTGAAGACAATAAACTCATGTAATGTGGTAAGCAAAATTTACTTGAAGATATCTTGAAGCTCTTTATTTGCCATTGGATTTGTCATTTTAGCCAACATTATCTTATACCTCAAAACATATTTGTCGATAGGCTAATTAGTTCCTTACTTGATATTTGTAATTTGTGCAAATGACATCTTTTCAGTAATGTTGATAGAGAAACATGCTAGAAATTAATCTGCTAGAGGTTTGAATGTTTTCATTGATCATGTTAGTAGATCATAGAACCATATTAAATCATATTCCTTTAAGCTTCTTGGAAATAATTTGGTAAAATATTTATCATTAGAAGCATAATCAAGACATGTTGCATATAAAGATCAGAGATGTTGTTCAGGATCACTCTTGCCATCATAAAATGTGAACTTGGGTGCTATAAAACGAGTTGGTAAAGGGTGTAAAAATATCTCAGGTGCAAGATAGTTATGCAATACATCTTGTGAATCAATAACATGAGTTGACTTTGAATCAATTTGTTCAATATTTGTAACCTTAACTTCTAAATCTTGAATAACTTAGAGAAGGGTTTGCATAGTATACCTATTGGGATTAAGACTCAATATTTGTGAAGTCACTAAAGGGGATATGAACACCACTTGTGTTGATGTAGGCATTAAAACTAATAATTAATTTGAAGTAATGATTATTCCCATGGAGGATGTAACAATATTTGTTTGCTCTTTGGGGAACAATGGCTTGAAGATATATCTTGTGCCCCCACTAGATGTAGAAATCAATGGTGTATTCGAGGGCAGGGATAATGGGAGTGATTCATAGTAATAACATTCAAGAATTCATCATTTCTGGATGTGGATGCATTAGCCTTAACATGTTTATGGATTCATCTCCTGTGACTTACAATAAACATCAATTAATTCATGATTTGTATCAAGATGAAGAATTAATGCTTCCTTATATTAAGTATCAAAATTATATTTGTTATTAACATTTGCCATTTTTGTAAAAACATATAAGTTAATCATTGTCGAAAAAATTAGATCCAAAAAATAATCATAGTAATCAAGATTAAAAAAATTGAATACCCTAGAGCAAGATAAGGTTGTACATGAAGATTTAGAGGTCAGGTTCACCAAATGTTTAACCCTTTTTTGAAAAGAGTTATAATAGAATGTCCCAATAAGCTAAGGATAAGACTATTCTAAAAGTAATCTAATTAAAAAATTTAGATTCACATTATATTCTGATATAATGTTGAATTATGGAAATATGCTAGATACAAAAAGTATAATACTAAATAATAATTTGATTGCTTAAACATAGAAAAGGAATAATACTTAGCTTATTTAAAGATGTGCAAGCAAATATAGAAAGTGTAAGTGTAGAAATAGTTAGGATGATATTCAATTGTGATTTATCAGATTTTGGAAATTAGCTCTCTGTTAGTCTAGATAGTATCATTGAAATAAGGACACTAACATTGATACTTTTATCTAAAAATTGATGCTTATGTCTTATATAGAATACATGTCTTTTTTTTTAAAATCCACCTACACCTATTATGGGTTATTGTCACCTTGTATACTTTCTATTCAGATCATGAACACATGCTTCTTATATCATTATGTAGCTCATAACCCTAGGTCCTCCAATTAGGGCATGCCACCTTACAAAATTGGGGTTAGTGGACTCAAGTGAAGTCGAGCTAACCTCAAATACCCTTTATTAGTGAGTGTTGCCTATGTAAGAAATACTCTAAAGAGGGTCTTAGATTAATGTAGTTTTCCCCCTTATGTGAGCTTGTGTGTGAATAATCATGCAATTTGTTACATGTGTGTGCATGTAGTGATCTAGCTTATAACTTGATAAATACTACTCATGAATTGCTCTTTGAATGTTTTAGGCCTGTAAGAAGATTACTCCTATCACTAATTTTGAAATGTTTAACCCTAAAATTTGAGATGGGTCAATATAGTATAGGGTTAAGAATATATAAATGAATAAGTACAAGGGTGATAAATAAATCTATATCAAGCCAATTAATTGCAAACTCAGATAAACAATACCCTAAATTTATAATACTAAGATATGCTAAAAATAAAAAGTATAGTTATTGATTGATATGCAATAAATAGAAATAAGAGTACTTAGATGGTTTACTATGCATATGCAAATATGATATGGAACAAGCTATAAATAGACTAGATATATGTTCTATATTAATTGTCAAATTCTAAAAATTTAGAATATGTGGCCTCGGATGCTTACATCAGATCTAGATAGCTGCATCGATGCTAGTGTTTGAGTTAGATAGAGGTGTCCAGTATAGAATATTGACTGGATCTAGATGCAACCCCTTGGAACCTTCTAGGTTTTTTGTCACCCTTATTTTGGTGTGTTCAGATCTCATGCATATATTATCATTATTTGTTAAATGATCAGACCCCAACTTTTTTAACCTTGGAGTGATTGTGGGGAAAATGGGTTAATGGGCACAATGTCACACTAACCCAAAGACCCCTCTATCAATAGGAACTACTTACATAACGAATACTCTGAAGAGGGAATCAAACTTATGTAGTTATCCCTTATGTGTTGGTTTGTGTGTGCATAAAGATACAATACCTAATTTGTAACTTGGAAAATATGGCATGGAATTCTACTTCAGTATTTCAAACTTATAGATGGGTTGTTCCTATGACTGATATTAAAAAAAGAAAGAATAGGGAGGCTTTTCTCATTAAATGCCTAATTGAGTGCTTTTGGTAAGTTGCCTTGTGAGTTTTTAGGTTTGTACTAGGTTTATGTTAGGTCTATATTAGGTGAAGAATGAATGAAGATTGATATTATATATATACCAATCCCATTTAGAAATATCTTGCATTAAAGCACTTAGGTTGAACATAAGGATATGTTTCATTTGAAAATTTGATCATTTTAGGGCACTAGACACTTAGTTTGGGCACATGGGACTAGTATTGACATAGGTGTCTATTTGGGATCCAAGTGTCTAGGAAGCTGAAAATACGTATAGGTCCAAAACTCATAGAAGATGATAATAGGTAGGTTTATAGAATTTTAAGTAACATATAAGTCTTGGTCATTAGAACAACTTATGGTCAAACTAATAGATGATCAATAAGTACAAGAGAGAGTGGATACAAGCCTTTACACAGTGGGATAGTCTAGGAACTAAAGGGTAAAACCATGAGAAGTACTTGCCAAGTATACAAGACTTAGGTGCTATATAATTCAGATTAAGTGTTTATAAGAAATAGGGAAGAATAGGGCAACTTTGTAAGCTTGAGAGGTGTTTTTACTTGGTATAAGATAAATGTGTGATTAATTTGTACTTGATTATAATGAATCATATTTGACTTGTATTTACACCACACCCTTTGAAATTATATAATGGGAAAGTTAAAATAATACTATAAGCTAACCCATACATGTCGAAAGATTAGAAAATTTGATCATTTGTGAGGTTCAAACACTAATGTCAAACTTGGGACGCTAGTGCCCTAGTCTAGATGAAAGTGTCCTAGAGGATAAATAATTGCTAAAGATTTATACTGAAAATGTAAGATACATATTATGATTTAAGCATACTGTGGGCTACAAGTGATCTAGGCAATTAGAATATCACGGTCAAACTAAGATAAGCATTTAGGCATAGTGAGATGGTACAAAATATTGACTTTTTATAGAAATTCTAGTTGCCCATGTTAGGATTCACTATTGAATTTTAAATACTCTATTTAGATTACATGCATAGGCTCTTGATATTAATTTTGTATTCAAAGCCCTAGGTCTTCAAATTAGGTCATGATACCATGAAAAATAGGGGTTAGTGGGCTCAAGTGAAGTTGAGCTGACCTCAAAGACCCCTTTGTTAGTGAGTGTTACCTACATATCTATATACTTTGAAGAGGGCCTTAAACTGATGTAGTTATCCCCCTTACATGGGCTTATGTGTGAACAATAGTGTAATATGATATATATGAGTCCATGTAGTGATATAGCTTGTAACTTGACAAATACTACTCATAGGCTGCTCTTTGATTGGTTCAGATCTGTAAGACGACTGCTCATATGATTGATTTGGAAAAATAGAGAAAAATAAAGCAATAAAACTCAATTGTGCAAATGATTTAGTGAGCTTGAATAAGTGTTTGTTTGATAGTTGCTAAATGTCTAAATTAAAGGTTTTGAATGATTGGATGGAGTGCAAATAGTCTTTGTATCTTTTTAAAATTGAAGCTATGCATTAACAAAATTGTCCTAAAATTAAAGTTATGTCGATAATAAAAAATAACTATAATGGCTCCTTTCACTGCATTAGTTCCCAACACTATGGTTTGTCAGTCGCCATGTGGGGGGGTAAGGGAGATGGCAGTGGCTACATGCAGAAAGGGTGACCATGGGAAAAAATAACCCAAACTAAAATATTTAATAGGAGTGGATATTCTTGAGGCTAAAGGGAAGGAGGTGATGGGTGATATTGTAAGGTCGATGACTATGTTAAGTTGTTCAAGGGGCTCGCTAGGAGGACCAACAAAGGTTATCCAAGGATAAATTATTGAACATATAGGGGTGACAAGAATGCCTAGGATTTTAAGGCATATCAAAAGATCATATGACAACCCTACATCTCATTTTTCCCCTGTCAGGGATTTTTTGTGTGCAACAGGCTTAGGTAAGATTGATAGAGTTGAGAAAGGGGAAAATCCATTGTCAAAGTGGTATCTCATCCATAGAAGATGAAAAAAATAATAGATAATCAAATGGGAGCTACAAAGACTGATCTATTAGTGTCCTTGGGGGATGAGGCACTTGAGAAGGTGATAAAAAATGAAGAGCGGTTCATGGCCAGTGGTTTACTTTGTAAATTTTACCACTTATGGTCAAGCCTACTTTCTCTGCATAAGTGGGTCTTTTATTCATGGTAACCATTAATGGAGGATATTTTGGAGCTCTACCCTTGTGCTAGAGGCTTTTTCATTATGGTTTTTGATAGCCTAGAAGACCAAAATAAGGTTATTAAGGCCAAAAATTGGAGCTGGGATTAACACCTTCTCTTTATGAAGCATTGGTTTCCTTTGTTCAATCTTCTTCTCAAAACCCTTACCATCCAACCCATTTAGGTGAACACAATTCACCTTCCTCTTCTATTCTAGGCCACTCCTTACCTTTTGGCCATTAGTGGTGCCTTGGGTGAGTTACTAGAAGTGGATGCTTCTACTTAAAATTTCCCCATGCCACATTTGCATGTATCTTTATCTGCATGGATATTTGTTAGGACCTTCCAGCATTCATCAAGTTGAAGTTTAAAGACCGATATTGGATTCAAACCTTCAACTATGAGGGGTTGCCCTTTAAATGCCTTAGATACTTTCAAAAATGGTCACTTGACTGTAACTTACCATAGCTCCAAGTGGAAAGTGGACGCTTCTTGGTGGAAGGATGCTCGTCATAATCATCTTATAGTATTTTAGGCCATCACTTCAGATATTCCCATGAGATAAGTAATAAAAACTATTCCATAGGTTGATCATAAGGCTTTTATGACTCAAGTCATGATTTCAGTACCCTCCCTTATCTATTTTGAGGGGAAGATCATCGAGGCTATTGGATCTAATGTGGATTCTAATGCAATTTTAGCCAAAAGGGAAGTTGTTTCTAACTGTTTCCCAGTCAAAGTTTTCATTCCTTTTGGTGAAGATTTAGGGAGCTCATATACTCGATAGGACTAGATAGTAGTGAGGAAGAAGAAAAAAGGGTAAATCATCCCTAAACCATCCTTCATGACATTCTGCTCCCACAATGGAGATGGTGAGGGAGGGACATAAGGGTTTTCTTGTTATTGGTGTGGCATGTCATTGGTTAGGTTAATGGTTCACTAGACTTATTTGGGTAGGGGTTTGGTTTGAGTGGTACATAGGATTTGTTTTCCAGGTGTTGGGGTTTGTTACTTGGGTTTATTTGGTCATTGGGAGGGTTGAGGGTAGGACATGGTTTGTTATGGTTAAGTGGATTTATTACACTCCTTAGCATGTCATTTTTAATTTTATATGGTCAAGGTTTCTTATAGTCTAGTTCTTTTTAATAAAGGGTGAGGGACCCACCAAACCCTCAATTACCTATCCAAATATATTATCCTAGAATTACTAACTATCAAACTAACTATGTTGTAAGTGAACTTGCTAACCAAAAACTATACTAAATAACTTCAAACATGAAAATTTATACTCGTTGGTCTTTCTTTGTGAATACATAGGGTAAAAATTTAGAGATAACAATATGCAACATGAATTTCTAAAATTAATTATTATGCAACATTTGTGCATAATTCTTTATTAATAAATAAGACTTAAAACAAGTCTATTACAAGATAACTTATATGAATTCAAGAAAAAAACAAAGTAAAAACTAAATTAATACCTATAACTAATAATAAACTAATATATAATTAGATTTCTAAAAATATACTCTGAGACATCTGAAAGTAGACTACAGCAAATAAGGTCGACTCATGTTCAAGACAAGGTAAACATGCAAGAAGCCTTGCCCAACAAGCCACCAAATCATACAACCTACCCAACTATGGCATCCAGAATTACCTATAAAATAAGAATTGACTAAAATACATTTTAATTTCACTTAATTAACACTAAAAGTGCATCCCACCTCTTGGAAACTCATTTGAGTATTCAGATGACGAATTGGAGTTAACTAACAGTTATAGTTATTTTTTAAGAAATCACTAGAAAGTGTTCAAAATAACCAAACAACTAATTTAAGACATAAATAAATTAAATAACTTTCATAAACATAAAATAAACCTAAAATAAACTAAATTAAAAATTAAACTCAAGTGCCTTTATTGCAATCATACTTAACATTCCCCCCTTTAATGCAAAAAGGTGAAATGCTTATCATCTCCTCAAGTCTTCCATGAGTCTGTTTGTGCAATCCTTTAGTGAGAAATCAACAAAATGATCTTCAATTCTAACATACTCATGATAAATATTTTAGCATTGACCAAGTCTTAGACCAAATGATGTTTGAGTTCAATGTGCTTGGTTTTAACATGGAAAATTGAATTATTGAACAATTGTATTGCTCTATTATTATCACAAAAAATATGTGTTAGCTAAGGTTAAGCCTCTCTGTAATCAACCAAGATTCTTCTCAAGCACAATCCTCATGTGCACATTGATGTAAGGGTTGTATATTCAACTTTAGTAAAGGATAATGCAACTATAGCTTATTTATTTTTTAACCAAGAAACCAAATCCACTTCTAGGTGTGAAGTAATAACCTGAAGTTGACTTCTTGTCTATTATCATTGAATTTAGCAGCTCAATTCATGGGATAACCCTTATGAAACTTGTCCATTTCGTAGTCCATAAGCTCTAAGCATGCAAAATGAGGCCAATCACTACCTTCTTGCATTTGTTTTTACTAAAAAGGAATTTATCTTTTTGGGGGAATTTTCATTCTCCTATGCAGTTCTAAGAATTTTCTCTGAACTACACCTAAGCTCAAAATTGATGTAGTTCGAAGAATTTTCATTGAACTACACCAAAACATGCAAAGGTGAAGAATTTCTCTGCCTTTACATGTGTAATCTAAAGAATTTTTTCTAGACTGTACCAAGTGTGTAATAGCAGAGAAATTCTTTGATAATGTACGTGCAAAGTCAAAGAATTTCTCTAACCTTGCTCCTGAGTCCGCCACTACATCGATAATTAATTCACATTAATTACCCTCATTATATATATTTAACCCACATTGTTTTTTTTATTTTTACTATTTTTAATCCTCTTCTCACCATTTTCAAGCTTGTGTGTACCCCCAATCATCGTTTTCGTGTTGAGTTACATTTTTCTTCATCGTTTCTGTGATTGATTGTTTCAATTCGCTCATAGATTTCTTACATTACAAATCAGGTAAGATTCTCATTTTTTTATTATTTTTCTCCTTTTCTTTATCACTATGCCCTATTTTTATTTCTTTCATGTTTTCAAATTTGTGTAATCATGATAAGTTCCTCAAAACCTTTGTGCCCATTTGAAGCCAAAAACCTCAAATTTTGAAAAGTCTCCTCACCTGAGGTTTCTAAAATCTTTTTCATGTTTTCAAACC
Organism: Torreya grandis; assembly: GCA_037957365.1. Lineage (NCBI taxonomy): Eukaryota > Viridiplantae > Streptophyta > Pinopsida > Cupressales > Taxaceae > Torreya > Torreya grandis. The sequence goes on from JARHVA010000442.1 coordinate 3,846,718, forward strand.
CTAAGGTGCATGTCAAAGAAAATTCTTAGACGTGCACCCTAGCTTCTCTTCGGATAAAATTATTTGACTTGCACAAATTTCATACCTTTCAATGCACCTCAGAGAAAATTCTCTGAAGTGCACGTAATTTGGTGCACATCAAAGAATTATCTCTGAGGTGCACTCTCACCAAAACACCATCTAGTGCACTTCAAATAATTTTCTATGAAGTGCATAAAACTTAGTGCACTTCAAAGAAAATTCTTTGAAATGAATGATCCACCCTCTTAGTGTATGCCAGAGAATTCTCTCTGATATGCACCAAGACTTAGTAACTTTCCACACCGATGCAGGTCAAAGAAAATTCTCTGCCCTACACTAATTTTCATTCTGCCATGTAATTTAGATAATTTTATTCAAACTACACCTAGCCTTTTCTCATGTAGTTTGAATAAAATTCTTTGAATTACACCAAAGTCATCAACCCACTATGACATTCGAAGAATTTTATCCAAACTACACATTTCCCAAAAATGCTAACTCTGGGGAATAAAAACTCTCTTTTGCAGATACTAGATCAATGTCGAAGGATTCCCTAGCTAAAAGAATGATGAAGTATAAGTTTTAGGGTGTGTTTCCAACATTTGTCGTGGATTCCAATATAGATCAAATTGGAGATACAAAGATCGGTCATGTTGACATCGCTGAGTTTGTACAAAGATTAGGCAGAGATCCTATTACTCAACATATGTAGCCCATTTTAAATATGAAATACACTTGGTAGTAACATTTCCCATATCAACTCAAGATCCAGAGCTCGTCCTAACAGCTGCTGCCCATTTTGATAAAGAAACTAAGTCAGTCAAGGATGATAATGGGAAAATAGTCATTCATCTGGATGCTGAGTACTTTGACAAAATTTTCCATCTCTCAAACATAGAGGAATTTTTTGATATTAGCATGAGCCTAGCCTAGGAATATTATGACAAGAATTTTGAAAAGTGCAAAAGGCACATCAATACACATTGGTTGAAGACACCAAGGCACTCAATTGCAAGATGGCCTAAAAACCTATACCGAAGTGAATTCATGGAGGAGATAAGAGATTTAATCACTCTCCTAAGCAGGTTCAAAGGTCTCCCCATATCAAATATCTTTAAAGAATGGATGTATCATTATATATTCATCATCAAGAAAGATAAACAAAGAATTTATTAGGGAAGTTAGATCAATGATGTTATATGCCACCAACTTTCTGAAGTAAATTCCTCCAAGTTTTATATGACTTCTTACCTGGTGTATGTTGTAGCTTGTATGAGGACCTTTCCAGGATTGACCAGTGTTGATGAGAGGAAGAAGGCTCATGTTTATAATTATTATCCATAGTTAACTTTCAAAGAAAGTATTAAACATTTTAGAAGAGTTAAAGATGCTTTATTCTATAAGTTCATTTGTATTTTTGAACAAGAACTAGAAAAGAAAAGAGTTTTAAATCAAGCATGGGAAACAATAAATAATATTGGTTGCATCTTCCTCCAGTTCCCAACTTTCACTTACATAAGGTTGGGAGGATTCAATGAACAACCATACATGTTGCAAGGTATCCAAGTGATAAATCAGTTTTAATGGAGATGTGCAGACAAATGATGGCCATGCATAAAAAAGAATTAGATGCACATAAAAGAGGATTCAAGTTTCCAATAAGCATTGGTCAATACACCATATCAACTACTCTCAAAGCTAAGATAATGGAAACTAAAATGCAATGGATCACCCTTAAAAAGTACAAGGGTAGGAAGAATTTTGATTATAGAATGATGAAGGAAAAGTTGAAAGGCAATTATGTTCATGAGCACAAGGTTGAGGATATCTAGGCTAAATGTAAGACTGAAAAAGATATAAGGAGACTTGATTACAGTGGTCTCACTATTGATCAGATTGAAGATTTGAAATTGGCTAACATTCTAGCTAATATATCTGATGATGAAAATATATTGGATCCTTCATATGAAGGTAATCAAGTTGATTCTACTCTTATCCCTTCAATTCAATGGTCTGTAAAGGAAAGCACATCTATTAGAGAGAGATTCGAACCCATTATTACAAAAACTAATGCTTGGTTGGAATCCAAAGGTATCAAACTGAAACATTTTAAGACAGGGTGAGAAGAAGAATATGATGAAGATACTACAAGGAAACGAGAGGAATTGAGGGTGAAGAATAAGGAAGAGGCCTCCACATCCACTTAGAAACCAAAATTCATGTTTGTGAGTAAAGGTAAAAGAAAAGACAAAGAGGCTAGTGTTGAGAATAATATTCAACTAGAGACGTAGGGAAACTCAGTTACAAGTGAAGCACCACCTCAATCAACAGTTCCACAACTTCCAGTTTAGTAGTCTCTACAGCGTGAATCCATGCAGTCAAAAGTTCCTATGGTTGAGACTTCTCAACCAATAGTTTCATAGATGACATGCTCTGTAGTTCCTTCTATAAGTACATTTGTGCCAATTGTTTATGTTCTCCCTCAAGTTGTTCTTTCGACTCCACCTTCTCTTCCTAGTGCCACACTCTTTCAAGTTCCCTCACAAGGCATGTTAGATCAAGTTTTTGATTAATTATCAAATTTACCCAGTACTTCGAAGTTATTGGGGTCCCTAACTAATTTATATTTCACTCAATAAGATATGGATAAATTCATGTCAGCATCTTCCTCCAAAATAATAACCCAAGCCCCTGTTACCTCAGTGTCTAAAATATCATCAAACACTAAAATTTTTAGTCACTCTAACCCAAACCCCACCAATTATAACTATTATCCCACTAGTGTCCACTCCACTACCAGATACCTCCACTATTTCCATCCCACCTACCTCACAAACCATTGTTCCTCCTCAAACATCACAATCCTTGGCTTCTTCTGGACTTGAAGATTTATCTTCTCTTCCTCTTTGGCTCATGTCCCAAACCCCCACAAGGAAGAAGCAGGCTGTGTCTCTTGATGACTTTGATTTTGGTCAACTTGTACCAATAAAATCCAAAACAAAAAATAAAGATAAAACCATGTCAAGAGTAATCTTTGAGTCTGAACACAAGTATGCCAAGGTTACAGTGCCTCCAAAAGATAGAAACATTAAAGATATTCAAGCGTTTGAATATGTAATAGGATGAATAGATCTTGGGAAGTAAACTCATGAAAGCACAAAAGAAGATCTACAAGCAATAATGGCATCCTTGATTGAGAGATATGACAAGGACAAAAAGATCAAGGATCAGCTCAAAGTACAAGTAGAATAACTGACCTTTATTTTACTAAAGATCACATAATCTTCTGATTCCATTGCACCTATTGAGCATGAGAACACTGAAAAGGAGTAGGCTAAGAAAATTGGATCTCAAGGTCAGGTGGTCAATGCTTGGATGGAGAGATTGACAACACAAGGTACTCAATGGTTACATTCTGCCATTGAATTTTTGAAGAACTTGAGTGAAGTGAAAATGGAAATTTAGCAAACAATTAAAACACTCACTCAAAATTTGGAATTGATTGAAAAATATATTGATACATGGACTCAAATATGCAAATTAAAAATGGAATTTTTAGTTGCAAAAGGTCAATCCAAATAGGAAAATATTCATTGAATACAGGGAAGCCATAAAGAATAAAAAAAGAAGTTCTCGAGAATCTTGTTAAAGATCTTGAAGAAGCTGAAGATATGTGTGATAATAAGATATTAGATCTTACAAATAAAATTGGAGAGCTTCCTCGTCAATCTAGAGATGATTCTCAAAAGGTTCTTCCTATCGAGATAGTAATTCATGAGTTTTCATCTTTGATTCAGACCAAGATTGAGGCAGAAACTTTCACACTAGACTCTATTGACAAACTAGTTGAATTTCAAGTCATAAAAAATAAGTTGCAAATAATCTTGGATAAAAGCAAAGACTTGTCAGTTAATCTAGAAGATTCCATTTCAAGGGTTCTTGTCATCTCTAGGAGTACATCTGGTCTAGATGACAGTGAGGTCCAAGCTACATTGAAGAGATATGAGAAATTTTTAGAAAAGAATAAAAAGGTAGAAATTCCTATGTCTAAGGACACTTAGTTTATTTTTAGTAAATTTTCATGTGTAAATTTGTTTGGTGTATTTTGCATGTAGGAAAAGTACACAGTTGTAAGTCAAATAGGACTTTGTCAATGAATAAGTCAATGTATTTATGTATTTCCTATTTTTGTTCATAACTCCTCTCTATAAATAGGAGGATGTTCTATGTAAAAAGGACCACCAATTGCTATAGAAGCGAAGTGCTGCCAAAATTGAGAAGCAATATTGAAACTTTGAATTCAAATTGTAAATCTTTTATCAATCAATATATTAGAAAGCAACTAACCTTTTTAATCTTTGAGTTGAAATAAATTTGTGATGTATTGGAGATGTTCTCATGTCTTTTCTATTACATTTTCTTATGTGAATTAATTAAATTACGGTGTGAATTTCTATAAATTGAAAGGTGCTAAGAAACTAATTTTGAAGTCTTTGAGCTGAAATATCATTATTGGGTTTACGTTCATTATTGAGAAATAATTTTGGAGACTTTGGCTTGTAAGTCATTATCTTTAGTGATTTGATCTTTATCGAAAACAATGTGGAGACTTTGGGCTACACTTTATTCCATTATTTTACAATACATTTGTTGGTATTTTTCTAGTTATTCTTTCGACTAAATAATTTGAATGTCGGTTATTATTGCTCTGACAAGTAATTCCATATTTCCATACTACGTTGTAAGAAACAAAAGTCTTCATAGCATTAGATTTCAAGTGTACGTCAATTCTGAAAAAAGAGAATTAGATGATATGGTAACACCCATTTTGATAAGAATAGTGTAAATAGTTACTTCTTGTGTTAGTTAGCAATAAGAAGGGAACCTCCCCTTACTTGAGGAGAGATTCTATCTCATCATATTGTCGCTGAAATAACCATTTTGCTACCTTTCTATCAGTAACAAAATATTCACCCAACACTGTCATCAAGAGATACTCCCCAATTTGAATTTTTGTATCTATTTAAAAATAATAAACTTGCTAGTCTGAAATGAATACCATTATTATAAGTAACTCTTACTTATCTAAAAATTATTTTCATTGCTTGTAAATACTTGATTGATGGTTTACCCATGAATGAAAAAACTAGTGAAACCCCATAATTGATATAAGGTCTTGTCATAATGAGATATATCAAACCTACCACCATGCTTCTAAAATTATTTTCATCATTTGAAGGACTTTCATTCTCCCTCATATGCTTTTATCCACTTGTAATTGGAGTGTATGTGGGCTTCAAATCTTGAAGATTGTACTTATTTAGAATGTCATGGGCATAATTGGCTTGACAGATGAATACTTCCTCTTTATTTGAATGGACTTCATGCCAAGAAAGCACTTCATATGTCTAAGATAAGTCATATTAAATTCTGATTTCATATTTTATATTTGAAACTATTGAACATCTTTATAGAGTTACATGTAAATATCAAGTCATCTACACAGAGACAAACATATAAAACATTAGAACTAGATGCTTCTATGTAAATAGTTAGTTTATTTTGACTTCTTAGAAAACTCTGATCCAATAACCAACTATATATTATTGAGTTGAATACCAAGATATTGGAGCATGCTTCAACCCCATAAAGAGTCTTCTTCAACTTATACAACCAAAATTCTTCACCCTTTACCATAAAACCTTGTGATTGCCCCACATATACTTCTTCTTTAATCACTTCATTTAGGAATGCAATTTTGATATATGTTTGATGGATTTTCCATTATTTATGAGTAGCTACAATAAACATTAGTATTATAGTATTTTTTATGCCATATGTGCATAGGTTTTCTCACAATCAACCCCATAAATTTGTGCAAATCCTTTTGTAACTAGTCTAGCTTTTAGCTTGTCATTTGTACCATTACTTTCAACTTTGATCTTATAGACCCACTTTGTAATAATGGAATATTTATTCAAAGGAGGTTGAACTAAATTCCACGTATTATTCCTCTCAACTGAATCCATCTCTAATTTCATAACATCAACCAATTCTCTCTTCTCACTAGCTTTTTCATAACTTTTAGGTCCACTAGTCACATATGATAATGCAACCATACTATTTTTCATCACAAGCATCATCAAATAAGTTTCCTTCCTCGAGTTATAGAATTATGACCCTCCTCTCATAATTTTTATCTAACATCTGATTGGTTAGATGAGGATTCAATAAATGCTTGTTTTTTTTTGGTGTTCATGTAAATGGATGACTAGTCTCTTGCAAAGAGCTAGTATTATTTCCTATTGATTTAGAAACATGTGTAAGACTTTGTAAACCCTCAAAATAAAATTCAAGCGTCTATCCCCCTTCAATTATGACTTTTGTAACTATATGATTATAATTAACACACACTTCATTTTCAAAAAACTTATAATTCTTAAAAACTATTATGGATTTACTCGTAGGATTATAAAACTTGTATGCTTTTCTTTCATCACTATATCTTGTGAAATTATGATCAATACTCTTAGGATCCTTTATATCACCATTACCTTTACTTGTGGTTATTTTCATGTAGTGATTTCCTTAAACATTGATTAACTTTCCATCTCCTAATTGCATTTGGATTTTGAGTGTCCAAGTCTGAATGGTAGTGTCTTGGAGGATAAAGAATTGTTAAACATTTGTAACTAATAATGTAAGATATATATCAACTTTTAAGCATACTATGGGCTATATATGATTTGAGTAGCGTAAATGCCCCAATTTGAAGGGTTGAGCCATGAGTAATATTTGCCAAGTGTACAAAGCTAGTTTATCATATAAAATCTAGATTTAACATTTATAGTAGGTTTTCCCACAACTCAAAAGGGGGCATATATTATCCGTTATCACTTCTATACCAAGACCCATACACTTCCACACTGTTTGTTCCTTTATGAGAGGACAATGGCATATTGATGTTCGAGACGTGCACATAATATGATACTTATTCCCATAATGGGATACCTCCATATCGAGCACATGTTCCAAAAATTTAATTTCTATAGGGGCATCCTCGCATGATACAACCACGTTGGGTACATCACTTCTAATATTTTTCTTTTTGGATTTCAATAGGCTATATTCGTAAGCACTTATTCATGCATGTGTTCTTCTCTTGTGACTCACATGACACCCACACCAAACTATGAGGAGCATGTGTTTTTATTTTCAAGATGCAAGAGCATGGATGTTTGTTCTAGGATATTCATAGCCCTTCATAGTGGCAATCATATAATTTATTTCTTTTTGACTCTCAATTCATTTTTATTCTTATATTGACTTCGAGAATTCTTATAGATTTTGATGATCGAGGCATCATCTATGATATGTATACACGCACCCACACACATCAAATCGGGGTATTATTTAGACACCTAATTTTGGTATGGGGGTAGTTTTAGTTATAAAATTACATTGTTCTAGTGTACTTGCATTTTTATAAATTATCGATTCATTTTAGGCTTTTATTGACATATTTTTCCCTGAGTTTTGGCCCAATGTTGCCTTATTTTTATTATTCCCCTTTCTCTTTACTCCTTGTTTCTTTTTTTTTTTGGGGGTGGTGTGGGGGGGGGCGGGGGGGGGAGACACTAGTTACATGGATTGCACGTTTCTAGTGTGGGCCCTTGTGACCCTTGTTTTGGGTCCCCTGTGCCATGTGCTCCTTATTTGTTGACCTTACCTATATGTTATGTTATGTGTTAGTTCCCATACTATTTTGGTCATAATTTGATTTTGAAAAGTATATAAAAACATGTGCATTAGTGTATTTAGGATAGGAAGTGAAGGAGACATAAAAAGAATGATAAATGAACGTGAAGAGTAAGAGTAAAAAAATTTATTGTAGAGATCTATTAGAGTAGAATTTCAACATTTAGTGCATAATTTGAGTCAAGATTTGAAATATTTATTCCGTTGTGCTATTTGTTCATTATAGCATGAAAAGTCATCTAAGATTTGGGCTTGCACCTACAAACTACTTGTTAAAGTGCATTCTTTTGGTTTGTGATGAGTTATGAGGGTTGTAAAGAAAGAGATTAGTTTTATAGAAATCCATGTAATATTCAAGACAAGTGTGATAGGTTTTTCAGAGCCCTAGAGTAGGCGAACAAGATTGTAAAACTAGAATACAAAAATTTAAAAATTATCAAAACCATCCCAACATTTTTGTCACTACTAAAAGCGTCCTTGCACTTTTGGCACTCCAGAAAATATCATATGTTTACCCAAATTTTAAGAATTTTGTGGGTGATACCTATTTTAATCAAATGTTCCCAAATTCATGACAAATTAAAACTTATTAGTCCCTGCTCTATCAGGGAACTAATGGTTTCACTTTCTAATTAATCTATTTTTGCTCAGTGAATCAAATTTTTGAAAAAGCATATGATTTTAATAATTCTAATTTTTTCCTAAAGTTTTTTCACAAAAATAATGGAATATTTCTATGGTTTTATTTGGGAATATTCCTATGTTGATGTCATGAACACTTAATACCCTGACAATTCATACAACTTTTAATTATTACATTCATTTTTTATTACAAAAAAACTAATTATCATGCGAATTGGTATAGCCTCCACAGTAGTGCGAGTGACAAATAATACCACCAACTCTTCCATGTCAGGTGATTGGCTCCTACATTAGAATGCACATTGTTGTAGTGATTGGCATCATGATATGACAAACAAAGGGTTTTTCACCATCAAAATTCTTTATGTCAGTCACTCACCCTGAAATTGGTAGATTCAAATATTTCTGCTAAATAGCATTAAAGTTTCCTGAAGCTCCAAATTAATACCCCGTGTTCCCTCTTGTGCCATATTTTGACACTATGTTTCAAAATCGTCATGGTTTTCACCAGTAAGGAAATGTTTAAAGCCCTAAGGATGTGTTTTGTAGTCCACCACATCTCGATGACATGGACCAATGAAGTCCTTGGTCACCAACCCACTACTCTGATAGAGCTCTGAACACAGTTTTTATCTCTTTAAATCTCTATAATTCTTAGCCCTATTTCACCCAAGGCTCTAAAGTTGTTATCTTTTGTGATCAACTTTCTTGTTTCACCTTTTAGTTGCATTTCAGCATTTTTGTTTTGCATTTTCACTGCTTTTTTTCTTCGTATAATTTTCGCTGCATTCTTTCTTGACATAAGTTCAACTAAACTCTCCTCATCTCTTTACATTGAAGGGTCACCAAAAAAATATTTTAACGAGGATACCAACTTTTGCTTTCCCACTCTAAAAATGAATTTCACTATTTTCATTACAAAAAACATTGAGCAAACCAAAAGCTTGCCTAATTTTATTTTCAATGTCTTAATCAACTTTCTCGTTGTACCCTTCAACTACACTCATTATTTTGCACTTTAGCTGCTTTCTTTCTTAAAATATGTCCATGCACAAAAAAATGTTTGAAAATGAATTTCACTACATTTAATACACAAAGCTTGAGCATATTAAAATCTTGTCAAAATGCTTCAACCATGTATTCATATTTGAGATTCATCATACTCAAAAAAAATGGCAATAATTCCTAGTTAATTTTCTACTAGTACTCAAGTGAGAAAATTACATGGCCTATGGTACAATCGACAACGACATCTAATGACCTCTGGGAAAAAATGCAAAGATCGAACAACAATGTATTATATTAAATGCTATAGATGCTCAGGATTATATTAAATGTTGTATGATTATCACTCGATTTCTCTCCCACTAGCTATTTGGCATCATCAACATTCGGTTTTAAAATTGACTAGATATTTCTCTAACATGAGCTGCCATAGTTTGTAATGGGAGATACGCTTCTAAAGTTTGGATTTAAACAACAAATAACTATGACTTGGCACAATATTTCCATCAATTTTTATTGCAACTTTCCATTCTCTTCACATTAAAATTAAAAAAGTGTGTCCCCAGCGATAAATAATTTTGATTTTGTGGAAATGCTAATTGGTTGAAAAGTATCGTAAGTGTGACCACTTTGCACGTAGGACATAGACTTCTAGACAATTAAGTTACTTTGCTGCTGACGTTAACACCCTCTCAAGCGATAAATATGAATTGACTTTTAGGCAATCCATACCTTTTCAGATTAGTAAATGTGTTTGCCAATGTAATTAGATGGGGTTTGTTCAACGACACAAATTAGGGGGACAAAAAAGCATTCTTTTAACCCTCTCACATAAATCACACACAAAACTTTGTGCCGAGTTCAATTTATTATATATATATATATATATATATATATATATATATATATATATATATAAAATACAATCAATATTATTTGAGTTTATTATACATAAAATATAATTAAGATTTTGAATTTTCGTAAGTTTTTATAGCGATAAATGTGATTGAATGTCATTCTACGACATTATTTATATACAAAATGTTAATATCTAATCATTACTATGAGATTCTAATTTTTAACAGGAATCTTGATCTATAACACATTTACCATTTAATAGGGCCCATCTAACTGATGTAGATTAACATTTCATTATTATGTGATTTTTAACTCTTCAAAACTTGTGAAAATTATAAAAATTACTTATAACTAATACAAATTTATTTTAGAATAATCATATGTGGAGGCTTATATCCCTGTCACCCAATGATTATCCAATACCTCTGAATGTAACTTGTTTACATTTCAAAAATTATCGCAATCACTTTCAAATATAATTATTATGGCTCCATATTGAGACTAAGAGGATGCCACAATAAATAATATTCATATTAGTATCAAGTACAACTTCAAATATACAAACATATATTATCTTGTGGAGAAGATGATTCGTTCAACGTTTGTTCCAATCAACTCTCAATGGCATGATGAATATTTTACCATGTAATTTTCGCAAAGTTAAAATATGATACTTCAAAAAAATTGGGACCTTTCTTTATAAAGAGACATTAGGATTTTAAATTGATAATTGTAAGAGTCTTAAATGTACTACAAAAGGCAGCTCGTACACCCATTTTCTATAGTTTAAATTGATAATAGAAATATTTTCAAGGACAAAATGTTCACATCAATGTTTTTTTTCCCTCTCATTATCCTTTGTAAAGATTATTTATAAGGACAATAGTTTTCCTCCATTAAGAAATTCTTATACAACTTTTCACCATTAAATTAATTCTAATTATGACTATTTATAAATTTGAATAATCTTTTTATTTATTTTTTCAGTATTTATTAAATATTTAATTTTATTTTTATAATATCAAGATATTGGATAATTCTTAGAAATTCGCCTGACAGCTATGTATGCTTTAGCACTGTATTTTCACAAATTCTAAAGCTATTTCTCGTCTCACCTTATTAAAATTATATACCAGCTCCGATACAATAACAAAAGGAATGGACTGAAAAGAATCATATTAAAGCATCTCTTGCCATGGTAAGCTAATGATCATTTTTTATTTGTTGACCACTGCATTACATAGTTTAACTGAGATCATCCATCGCAATTTGCAGAGATAAATTTTTAGGGTCTCTTGACTGTGCCAATCTACTAAATGTCCCATGTGCTTGTGATGATGTTACAGGGCTCTAGGGCTTTTGCAAGTGCTCTATGCATCGAAGCCTCTTGAGTCATGCCATTCTTTGTCTTTCATGCATACACATTTATGGAGTTTACTGGTTGCGATTACATTTAACTAATGCTACATAATTTAACCATACGGTTTGGGCAACACAACTATTTATGGGTTACAAATAAATATTACCAGCATTGGGCATCTTAACCACATAGTTTGGCTAAAACTTCTATGACAAAACCATGAAAAAGATACGTGTCTTATTAAATACATGTCTACAAACTAGATTTGACCAATACGATTATGTTATTTGAAATCCTAAACCATAAAATAATAGATTACCTTTATTTTGAAACAATAAACAAAACAAAAATTTACACTTTACATGAAAACTATATACATACAAATTACTAAATCTATAACTACTGACAATGTCTTAAAATTTTTACTTATCATATACATCTCAAAACACAAAAATATAACACCTCTTATCAATTTCTAATTTCAATTACTTAAAAAAAAAATATCACTATATTATCTTATCATCAATAATTTTATCTAATAATTATTTTATTAACAAATTTATAATAATACTATTACTAAAAATAAGAACTAACCACTATAAAACCCTTATAAGTCCCAGGGGGTATACTAAAGCCTTCAATTTGCTTTAATCCTTGATTAATCTTTGTTTTTTGGACCAATAACAATGCATTGTTTTTGGTGCATTGATTTTTTTGCATTTTTTCAAAAGTTAAGTTGCACAATTCTTAAGAAAAAATATGAAAAGAACTATTTATTAATATTCTAATTGGCTAAAATTGAATAGATGTTATTAAGCGGCAGCATAATGATGTCATACACAGTACATAGAATAAATGTGTTGTCAGAACACACTTCTCTAAAAAGTTGGGTTATGTGAATAAAAATTAAAAAATACAATGTATTGTCAAAACGTACTACTCGACTGTATGCGGGAGATGGGGGCATGGCCTTAAGATTTGAGAAGAAAACGTTTACTCTTTTCCTGCCTATTATCATAATCTCATAAAATACTAAAACTATTTTGAGAAACCTGATGGCCTTGATGGTGTTTCTCCCTTTAGAGTTGCAGATTATCTCTTGCCATGTGGGTTTAATGGATAGTTTGATTTACTCATAAAGGATGTGACCTTGTTGAGGATTGCAAGATTTTTTTACTTAGGAACTATTTGGCCCTGACATTTTGGGTCTCTCTATAGGACTCCTAAATATATTTGTGGAATCTAGTTTATCCCAAAACCCTGTCGCAGCTAATACAGAGTTGTTAAGATCTGAATATACTATGAATTCAATAAATGTGAGTCTAAATTCATCTCTTATATGTTCTTGTACAATATTCTACTTTTGGATCCCTGATGTGCATAGGCACCATGATTGGTACAATAACCAGTGGCCAAATTATAGATTACATGGGTAGAAAAAGGGTAAGTGCTTTGCTTCCTCATATGAGCCCCCTACTTCACTATTATGTAGTGAAAATCAAACATGGTGGGATGCACTTTAGGATTGCATAATGATTGAAGTAAGGTAAACGAGTTGGAATTGAAAAAAAAAATCATCAGTATTCTATGACCTCAGTCCAATAAGCTAAACGGGTAAGTGCTCTGCTTCCTCATATGAGCCCCCTGCTTCACTATTATGTAGTGAAAATCAAACATGGTGGGATGCACTTTAGGACTGCATAATGATTGAAGTAAGGTAAATGAGTTGGAATTGAAAAAAAAAATCCATCAGTATTCTATGACCTTGGTCCAATAAGCTAAAATGTTACTGATTTGACAATACGAGCATTGAGAGTAGCTTCAACGTCTTACACCATTGGATCGCTTATCATAATATTTCCAAAGGTTTAGTAGACTCTTTTTCAACCTTCTCGATGTTTTAATATATGCATCACATAGAGATCTTTCACTAATAGTTGCAAATAGATGTCAAGTTTGTTTATATGTAGAATATGGCTATGCCTTGAAAGAGCAGGGGACAATGTAAATTTGGGCCTTCTTTGATGCTCAAAAATATAATCTATAAGGAGAATTTATTTTAATATTTTTTCTTTTGCAGGTTGCATTGCCACTAGATATTGGAAGATTGTTTGTGGGATATGGGGTTGGCCTTACTTCCTATACAGTATGTTTTCTTGCTACACAAGTTGTATTCTAAGAAGATTCCTTGCTAGATGTTTTTACTCTTGAAATTATCGGTTAGCTTTTGAGCCATGGGCCTCACCATCTCAAAATCAAGTAGAGATTGAGATTAATTTTTTTTTGTCTACCACAAGTCCCTCAGTGCTGAATTGGAGAATTTTGATTTGGAAGCTTAATCTTTGTTATCTTGCAGTCTCAAAATGGAATACTTGTAAGTCTGAAATTGTGACTTGTAAGACACAATGACAACATTTTTTTGGAGATTAGATGGCATGAATTAAGTTTCCAATTGTAGCAGATAGTTTGACTTTGGGTATTATGTCTCCATTTTAGTTTAAATTCCAACTCATATTTTAGGGGAATATGTTTTTGTGTTAGATTATGGTCAAACGGTTTTGTTAACATAGAAGGCAACACTCGGTCAGAAGTAGACAATATGTTACGGTCAAGGAGAGATTAGCCATACGGTCTCTGTAAAAATAAATGTTTTTCCTCAGTTATAAGGAAGTGATGGGACATGGGCTTATTATGAAAATCTTCCAAGTTTATCTTCGTAGTATTGAACTGGTTCTATGGAAAACCGATCTATTATTTTTCTTCCCTTTCATATCTTCTGAATCCTTTTTGACAGATCCTTGTGAATAATCAAATTCTGATAATTTTTATAAAGTATGTTTGGGAACATCTGCCTATCTTTGAATTGCATGCACAACAAATCAAAGGTGTTGTATCTTATGCCATTCATGTACTGTGTGCAGATAGTGTAATTAGGTTGAATATTGATACACATCGAGCCCCATAACACTCTTCTAAGAAACGTGTTAGTTATTCTTGGTGGCTTTGACAGAAACTAGATTGTCATACCCAGTGATGTGATACATCGGATTCTCTTTGCTCAGTGTTAGGAGGTAACAATTCATGCTCTTAAGAGAAACATATTGTCAAAGTGGTCATGGTTTACTAGCCATTTTGCTTGGTTCATTCAATGCCCACCAGGGTTCTGTTACTACAGAATTCATTGAGGTCCAAACCAAAATAATATTTGACAGTTAATGACCAACTAAACCCTTGCCTTTTGATTCAGATATTATAGATTCATAATGAGGTCATAGAACCTCATGATGAATCCATAATTTGATTTATTGGGTTACACTCCACCAAAATTAATGCCCTCTCTTCTGATTTTCTAAATGGTATTAAATATATTCATTTGGGAAATTTTTGTGTGGGTTGTTGGCGTTGTAAAACACTTTAGTGGAATATTGATATGATTGTAAATTGGTCTTCAACTTTTTTTTAATTGACAACCGTCCTATTTTGTAAGTGGCTTTGGTCTCAAGCAGAGTGTTTTAGATAATAGTTGAACTGATTTTTGAGTGGCATGGTTCAATGGATATGGGTTATTGTTGGTTGTGTACAATCATTATAATACCAAGACAAATTCAAGATAAGGTTGCTATAATATGTATGTGATGTTCTCCAATTGAGCATGGCAGCCCTCAAAAGAAGGGAAAACCACCAACAAAATGAGCAATTAGGTGGAGATACATAACTATATAAAGAGACTTACATTCTCTTCATGCCTTTTAATTTCCCTTTTCTTAGACATAGATTCATTGAAGCTCTAAAAATGTAGAGTCATAGACCATTAGAAGTGTATTGGTAAGAAGTGTCGTTTTGTTTGTAATTTCGCCCTTTACGACCACATGACAATTATGGTGCTATGCGTGGACCACTGCCTTCCATTTGTCTTTGTGCCAACTATCCCTTCAACTATGAACTGCGACATATTATAGAATTAATATTATTTCCTTTTTCGTGTAACAATGCACTTCCATCAAAAAAAATTAATCATTTTGGTTTTATCATCTTAATGATATATATATATATATATATATATATATACATATATACATATATATATATATATACATATATATATATATACATACATATATATATATATATATGTATATGTATATTAAATTATATGTAAACATAATTCAGTAAATAGTATTACAAACAAAATTATGAAACTATATTGGTATAACATAAAAAATATTATATTAGTTTTATTATTATTATAATATTTATATCTTATATTGATATTTTCCACACAAAACTAATTATTTGTAAACATATAATACATTTTTTTTAACTTATTATAATATTATGTATACTATGTTATAAAAAAGGTTATAATTAAAAATATATTTTATTAGAATATATAGACAAAAGTCAAAAATCACCAATTGACCATTTATATTTCTCAATGTGCTTAAAGGTACTCTGTAAATCTAAACTTAATTGCTCCTTGCCTATTATTACAGTTATCTATAACTGCCAACATTTTAATAGTATATCTGCTTGGAATGCCAGTGAGTTGGTGCCTACTTGTTGTTTTAGGTAAGAACTACCATTGAAACACCCTTTACCATGTTCTTATCGAATTCATCATCACAAAAAACAATACAAAGGTGTCCATCTAGGTTGAACCCTAATACATAGGCTTAACATCTCTTCATCCACTCAAAACATTGTAAAACCAGATAATAGAGTGTTATAGGAGCAAATGGAGGGCTAGATTGCTTGAATTTATCTTCACCCATTTTACAAGTCCATGGCGTACAACATCTCTATTTGTTGCATTTTTTTTTCTGTTTACATTTGCTCAAACCCTGTCCTCCATGTATGGTCTCCATAAGGGTTCTCCCTGAATATCATCTTTAATGTAAATATATGATTTATGTCTCGTTGATGTTTTATTGAAATTTTACATGTCACTATTAGGCAATAAAAACACAAATGCCACAAACATATAGAACAAGTCCATATTGTGGTGTAGTAGTTGTAGGTAGTGCCAAATTTTGATAATGAAATGGCAATTATGCATTCAACATTTATAACAAAATAGATGGATCATTGGTTTAATTTTATAAGACGTTGTGATGGATGTGTACAAAATTGCTTTTCATTTTATAGTAGATATCTACCAATGTTCCAAAGCCCTGGTTTTATACATGGCTAGAGGCATCTCATTCGGTTGAGTTGTGAATTCAACTGATGGGAAAAGAACCTAGAAAGCTTGACCATGATGCTAAAGAGCTAGAACCTACCTTTTTAGATTATTTACATAATGATTTATTTTCAACAGTTTTTAATGCTAAGGAAAGATGGGAAATCTTCCTTTCAAGGTGCCTTGTCTCAGTATAGCTATGATTCATTAATTTGGATTTAAGTCTATTTCAGGATTTAAATTAATTGTTTTTTTCCATGAACATGCACAAATTTACTAGGGTTGATGATTACTTCAACATGTCTAACATGATGAAGGGTATTACGCTACTAAACGGGCTTGTTCTAATTATATCATGCAAAACATCTAAGGTTGGTTAAGTGCTCTCTGTAGGGTATTAGCATTGAGTTCAATATAGATATTTGTCATGAGAAAACTATATAACTTAACTAGAATTTGAAATTGAAAATGTATTAAAAATATGGGTAAAGTTTTTGGTTGATTTGCCTTGGACTTGAAATAGGCTAGATATGTAAATGGCACATAAGATTTATTTTTTAAAAGAAACCAAAGATTGGGCTTGAAACAGGCTGGATATGTAAATGGCACATAAGATTTACTATTTTGAAAGAAACCAAAGAAGCAAAGAGATACTGCAAAGCTTTCTTGAAGTTCCCAAGTTAAATCTTCTTAATATTTTGATAAAAGGGTCCTGTTGTTTCGTGAGTGGTTGAAGCCATTAATTTGGTATTTTCTCCCCTTGTTTTTATGTAATTTGCTTGTCTAGCCTTACAAATTTAGACAAAAATGTTTACTGTGAAAAGGTCTATGGTTGGTTTGTGCTTTGAAATATAAGAACAAATTTTCTTAGTTATGTTGTTTGGAGCGATAAAAAATTATGAATGCTTAATTCAGAATGAATAAAATTCTTCTGGATTCATCTGTTTAAAAATGTCTTTGTTCAACTTTTCAGATTCTACTACTGAGTCCATCTTTAGAGGATCTGAAATGTGGGACAAACATTTTTAAGTAGATGAATTTAGAAGAATTTTACTAATTTTGAACTCTTTTTTTTTAAACATATGATAACTAACTAATGTGTGTATGATGCATTTAAGATAACATTTCATCAAATTTATTGTAAATCTAAACAATTTACATTGCTAATGACATGCACTATTTCACTAGATAGATTGGACTAGGTCAACTGTATTTGAAGTCAACAAAGATCATACATAAATATGGATTCATCTTTTCTTCCATTGTTCACAATGAACTCTATCTGTTATATTGTTCATAATTTTCATTCAGAACTGCTCTCTATTTCCTACCATCATTTGAACCACATCAAATAACAAAACTTCTTACCTCAAGGCAGGTGCTATAGCAATCATTGTATGGTCTCGACAATCTCACAGGGTTTGTCCCTGCAAAAATAGGAAATTGTAGCAATCATGTGTGGTTTGATGTTGGAGTGAACCAAATGAAGGGACCTTTGCCAATGAGTATCACCAAGCTTCCTCTCTCCACCCTTTCTTTAGTTACAAATCATTTTGAAGGGAAACTACCAGAAGTTGTATTCAATATAACCCAATTAACCTTTTTAAATCTTGGTGCAAATTAGTTTACAGGTAGAATACCTAACGACATTGGGCAGCTTACTGAGTTCACATATTTGAATTTAGGTTCAAATAGGTTAACAAGTATGGTGCCTAAAACAATAATCAATTTGAGAAACCTATAAAATCTTTAGCTGGCCCCAAACAATCTGATAGGAAAAAATCCAAAGGCCATAAGAGGCCTCCAATATTTGAAAAATGTGTTTCTGTATTCAAACAATTTTACTGGACCTAATCGCAGAGCATTGGTCAACTCAAAAATCTTACTCAATTTGTCATTTATAGTAATAAGATTTCTGGGCTTATTCTTGACAGCATTGGTGGTTTGATTTCATTTAAAATATTAGATGTATCTGATAACCAGCTGATGGGACAAATTCCATAATCTGTAGGCAACTATAAGCATATAGCCAATTTGGTATTGGACAACAACTTCTTGTAGGGGAGAATTCTAGCAACACTAGGTAGTTGCACAACCTTAAAGAGGCTAAACTTGTCCAACAACTCATTTGATGGAAATCTAGATATCATGTTTTCTTCTTCTTTGGAAGTTTTGTCTATAACTTTTCTTTTTCTTCTTTAGATATTGTGTTTTTCCAGTATATAGTCTTTACTCAACTGTTTCATCTCTTAATCGTGTTTCTTTTCCAAAAAAATATATTCTCAACTTAGAAACAAGTGAATGGCTGCTAGATTAATGTAATTGTTGAGTCTTCTTTCGCAATTTAAGAGTGGAAACAAGTATTTTCTAGATTTTAAATAAATTGTAGGAGGTGAAATATAGGTATGCTCAAATTTATTTATAATTTATTATTTTCTCGACTACTTCTGTAATGAAAAAAAAGAGTTTGGTGCTCATTAGGTTATGGATAATGAGAGTTGAAGAACCACTCTTCATGGACTGGTTTATAGGTTTTATTTTATAAAACTAGTATATTGGTATTGGGTGTACAGATTACAAGTCGAGATTGATAAGTTTCTATAGATTATAATTAGCTCTAGCAGGGGAGAATTTATATTTAATATTGAATACAAAGAGGGTTTTCATCAAAACTTGTTGAATTGAACTTTGGTTGAATGTTTCTCATCAAGCAATCTCTAATTGTGGGATTTTACCCCTTAATTTTTTGTTTTGTTCAGTGAGGAAAATTTGAATAGAGATATTTATGAATCTTATTAAAATAATATTGTTTTTAAGAGACAATAGAGTCTTGAAAGCCGATTATGGTACTAGAGGGAGGGGGTTCCAATAGACATTGGTCTACTAAATCAATTACAAGGCTTGACTTGTCAAGTTTCTCAATTTTTAAATTGCCTTGGTTCTAAATTCTTACCAATCTCAACTACGGAACTACTTAATTCAAATTGTAGCTACTTGAGTATCATTTTGTTGTTTTATTTTTGGGAGCTCTCTAGAATGTTGCTTATATAAAGAAAAATTATTTATTAATTAATATGAGTACAATATAAAATGTAAGAACCATCCAAAATCAAAGCAAGCGCAAAATAAACTTATAGAATATTTAGAACTTACCAATATATGTTATAAAGAGACTTAATGTACTAACACATTATTGTACAACAGAGTGAAACTGCTCTTTGAAAATTTTGAAACACTCTTATTTATAACACTCCCAAACTTATCTATTTCAATCCCCGCAAGGACTTGATGCTTGGGGCCTTGTTTTAAAACACTTTCCTTACATTAATCACCTATTCTAAAATATTATCCATCTCAATTTACAATATTAAAATTGTAAATGGATAAATATATTGCATTTTGAACCCAAAAAAACGAGTTTTCGCATACAACATACGCGAAGTTTCGGCCAGATTAGCCGCCTGTCCGCCGCTTAATCTGCCGGTCTCACGTTCCCTACCAATAACGTCCGGCTTTTTTAATACAAGCATATAGTTACCTTTATTACGTTCAGTTTTATTTTTGCGAATCGGGTGAAAAAAGCAGCAACCAAGCCAGTAATCAATAAACACAAACATCGACGGGATTCGAACACCGGATCAAGCGCAATGGCCGCAGAAGCGCAACAACAGCAAAGCCCAGGCAAAGGCCCCGTCAAGCCCTACAAGCTAAAGTACTCTCTAACAGGACACAAACGCGCCATATCGAGCGTCAAATTCTCCGAAGATGGCAAATCTTTGGCATCCTCCTCCGCGGACAAAAGCGTTAGAGTGTGGTCTGCCATTGACGGAAGCTTTCTAACAGAGCTCGTAGGCCACACAGAGGGCGTCTCAGACTTAGCATGGTCGTCAGATTCACGTTACATTTGCACCGCTTCCGACGACAAAACCCTTAAAATATTTGACGCCGAAAAGGGGGGAGACTGCATTAAAACTCTGAGAGGCCACACAAATTACGTCTTTTGCGTCAATTTTAACCCGCAGTCGAATTTATTGGTATCAGGGTCTTTCGACGAGACCGTCAGAATATGGGACGTGAAGACGGGGAAATGCTTAAAGGTTTTGCCAGCCCATTCTGACCCCGTCACGGCCGTCAACTTTAACCGCGACGGGGCGCTGATTGTTTCGAGCAGTTATGACGGGCTGTGCAGGATTTGGGACTCTTCGACGGGGCACTGCTTGAAGACGTTGATTGATGAAGATAATCCGCCTGTTTCCTTCGTCAAGTTCTCGCCCAACGGCAAGTTTATTCTCGCCGGAACCCTCGACGATACGCTGGTATGTTTAAAACCCTAAACCCTAAGGATATTATTTTCTTTAAATTAGAAAAAAACACTACAGTTTATTATACGAAAAAATATGAGCGGAAAGGCGTCATATCCCTAAATGTTTAAAGGTGATGGTTTGGCTTTTGAACGGAACCCGGTTTTTGGGTTCTTTCTACATGGAAATTGCACAGTTTTTACAAATGCATTTTTATTTTTCACTTTTAATTTTTTATTTATGTATAGAATAATTTGGCATTTGAATGAAACCGTAGATATTTTTGGATTCTTTTTAGGAATATTAGTTTTCAACCATAGTGGCAAAAAAACCTCCAAATTAAATAAAAACATTTTTTTTTTTCATTTTCTTCAGTTGCACAATTAAAACCTGGTTTTCGTTTTAGAGAGTGGGTCAATGTTCATCCAAATTTTACTGGCTGATATTAGCTAGTTGGCCATTTTCTCCATTTTTCTCAAATATTGGCAATTGGAATCTTAATTCTTGCTGAGGTGTTTGAGCTTTTTACGTTATAACTCCACAGTTTTTCCAAATATACACTGTCAACCATTGTAGCAAAAAACCCTCTGAGGTATTTGAGTTTCTATTTATTTATTTTTGCTAAAGACACCTAGGAAGAGGGCCCCAGTGAAAAACTTAGTTACTGATAGCAAAAAGCCCACCAGGACCTCAAATTATGAGATCATATCATCATGCTGATACCCAGGAGCAATGTCAAAATCATAAGGTGTAAGATGACCTCCATTGACTAAAGGAAGGCAATGAGATACTTACTTCCTCCAACTTCTAAGAGATCTCTCACACTAATCTTGCAGAACCAGAACCTCCTATAACTCAAACCCCATTTCCAACCTTAATTTGCCATCTACAAGACTCTTCATCAATGCATGTCTTCAAGACCCGAAACAAGTACGTATATCTTTGCATTCGGGCACCTCAATCCTCTATGTGCATATAACATTGTGCATGAAAAGAATGAGAGACTTTGTAGAAATTCTGGAAATTCACTTCAGATGGTACAATCACAGTCTTAAACGAATTGGGGAAAAATTTCCACAAGTCATCCATAATCCACTCAGTACCAAAGAAATTTGTAAATCCATATGTCTAAAATTACTATGTGGATGGGTGCAGGGAGCTTCTTGCCTTGACCTATCACAATATACTGACAGCCATGCATCAAATAATTCCTTCTTTATCAAAAAAGACTTGAATGCCGTTCTTAGCTGAATAATGTCTCAGTCTGGCATACAAACCAGAAGAGACGTGTGGTTTGGTGTTTATGAAGAACTATAATAACTTGCAGAACTAGAAGCAACTTGTTTTCCTCCGTCCATGTGTGTGCTTTTGGCTCAAACAATCATAGAAAACAATGCAAATATTGATTTGACTATCATTTTCAGAGCTTAATCAATATGCAATTTAGATCACAAGAGCCACCATATGACCCAACCAATCCATATGCCGTTCTTAGTTAAATAATGTCTCAATCTGGCATGCAAGCCAGAAAAGATGTGTGGTTTGGTGTTTATGAAGAATCATAATAACTTGCAGAACTGGAAGCAACTCATTTTCCTCTGTGCATGTGTGTGCTTTTGGCTCAAACGATTATAGAAAATAATGTAAATATTGATTTAACTATCATTTTCAGAGCTTAATCAATATGTGATTTAGATCCCAAGAGCCACCATATGACCCAACCAATCCATATGCCTTAGCTGAATAATGTCTCAATTTGGCATACAAACCAGAAAAGATGTGTGGTTTGGTGTTTACGAAGAACTATAATAACTTGCATAACTGGAAGCAACTCCTTTTCCTCCGTGCATGTTTGCGCTTTTGGCTCAAACAATCATAGAAAATAATGCAAATATTGATTTGACTATCATTTTAAGAGCTTAATCAATATGCAATTTAGATCACAAGAGCCACCATACAACCCAACCAATCCATATGACATGTCCCCCTTTTGATCATGACACTGTTGAAGATCCTTAGCCTTTATTGGTTTCCTGAGGGCTAATGAAAAAGAAGAAAAGAAGGGAAACATTTGGGTTCTTAAGGACACTTATGGAAAAACACTTTATTGTTATAAGATTCACTTAAGCCGGGGCCCTCTGAGGGTCATGGGCATCCAATCCACTCATGTGGATTATAAGAGATGTTCATTTTATATATTTTGAAAAGTAGTTCCCTCCATTTTGGGTATCCCTTGGGGGAAAACTATAAAAGCAATGGAGGGGTTCATTTGAAGGCATGCTATGAAATATTTTTGAAATTGGAGCTTTAAGCACGAAAAGCGTAAGCCATTGACTTGAAGACGAAAACCTTCAAGCTGAAGAAGGATTGGGAACGCAAACCCTCACTCCTCATTGAGGCAACTTCATCTAGGGGGCTGCCATTGAGCCTAAATATTCAGAAAATACCAAAAAGAAGGATTGGAAGGTGAGCGACTTGCTTTTGGGAGTAGTTGATTGCTTTGGGAAGAGTGGCGACTAGGGTTGGAAGACCTTAGGAGCTGATTGATAGGTTGAAGACCCCAACTTGGTAGGGCTGCGAGGTTTTAGGGTTGGAATCAATTATTTCCAGCCATAGTAGCAAAACGTGCGATTTAAACGCGATTAATCACAATTAATTCTTATACTTGACCCAAAATGCTTTTTTCAACCTGGGTTTTTGGCTTTTTTAGCAAATCAATCTGCAAAGCCTCGTATGATGGGGCAATTTGAGATGTCTATAGTTAAAAAAACTTAAATACACCCAAAACTTAAAAAAACTAAACCTAACCCTAACCATTAAACCCAACCCTCCTCTGTGGTAGATATTATATTTGACATTCATTTGAACATATTTAATATTTTTAGCTGTGAAATATGGGGGAAATATTTCTCATTATAACTCCATAATAATCTACCCTTGGATTAGTACCTCGTGGACCACATGTAGGTAGGGGAAACATTCATGCCTTTTTTAGCCCTCGCACTACACATGGAGTGTAAACCACACTAGAGAGTATAGGTTGGAGAAATATTGTTCATGAGCAGGCAAAGAAGACAATCTCCAAATTTTGGTACAACTCTAGCGTATGGCAGATGCAATTGCAGTTGCAAATTTTGGATTCATTGCCCCATCATACGAGGCTTTGCATACTGATTTGTTAAAGGATGTTGTACAGGGTGTGAACGATTTTCTTGCAAAACATTGTAAGGAATGGAAAAATCAAGATGCATTATAATGTCAAATGGATGGACAGATGAAGTCGCACACTCATCAACTTCTTTGTGTCATGTGACATTTGCACAATTTTTATTAAGAGTGTCGATGAATCCGAGATTATAAAATCGGGCAAGACACTCTTTCATCTATTTGATGAGGTTTTGATTGAGGTGGGGCCACAAAATATGGTCCAGTTCATTACAAATAATGTTGTTTTCGTGGCTGTTGGGAAGCTTTTTATGGACAAATATGGAACTATATTTTGGACTCCATATGTGATACATTGTCTTAATTTGACCTTGGATGACATAGGCAAATTTCCATGGGTGAAGAGATTTTGCAAAAAAGCCTACACAGGAGTGCTTAATATAATGCACATATTCATAGATGGCAAGAAATTTCTTTAGTGAGAGGTGACAAGGTTTACAACCCACTTCTTTGCATTTCAAACTCTTTTTCAACAATAAATGAATTTAATATGAATGTTTATTTCAATTGAGTGGATGGAATCTTCCTTTGTGAAATATATGGAGGGCAAAATGGTGGCTGACTATGTTTCATCACTATCTTTTTGGTAAGAGGTAGATAAAATTTTGTTATTCTTTGAGCCTCTAATTCAAATTTTGAGACTTATCGATGGGGATAAACCCCCATGGGTTATCTATAATAGGCAATTGATAGGGCCAAAGGTGCTATGAGGAGCAGACTGGAGAATAATAGGGCTAAAGGCACTATTCGAAACATATTGGAGAACAATAGGGCCAAGTACATGCCATTATGAGAGATAGTTGATAAAAGATGGGATCGATAGATGCATTCTCTCCTCTCCATGTTGTTGGATATTTCTTGAATCCAATGTTATTTAGCGACTAATTTCAAGATGATGCAGAGGTCACAGAGGGCCTATTTAAGTGCATGGAGAGAATGTTTCTAGTGATATTTTGAGGCAGTTATAGGAGAGTCTCCGATGTGCAAGCAAGCAAGGGGTTTCTTCTCTAGTAAGGTAGCCATCACAAGGAGGAAGACCTTGAAACCAGGTAGACAATTTTTCTACATACGAATGATGAAAATGTTAAATTTTGATTGAATTGTGCATGTTACTATGTTGACAAAATCTGTTTTTGCAGCACAATGGTGAGATTCCTTTGGCAAATAAACCAAACACCTTCGATGAATGGCAATGCACATTTTGAGCCAGCCATGCAGTTCACCCACTTGCGAGCGTAGTTGGAGTGTGCTTCGAACATATATATACATAAAAATGTAATCGACGTACTCAAGAACAGATGAATGATTTGGTGTTTATACACCACAATCTTTACCTAAAGATGAAGGAAGCTCAAGGTTAAGAAATATTGTATTTCTAATTCTTAATTCATATGGAAAGTTGATTTATATTCTTCTAAAGTATTATTCTCCAAGTCATTAACGTATGCATTCTATTTGATAATGTTAGGTACCATTAAGAAAGATCAACCAATTAAACTTGACAAAATCAATCCAAAATCTGAATGGCTCGAAAATAATGATGACCCTATTTATGATGAAACTGACTTTGACTTGTTGGAGAAAGTTGGGTATGACACTAAGGTTGTTTCTCAAATTAAGAGAGGCTCTAACCCTAGAGTTTCAACATCTACACTTGTTGATCCCTAGTCTACTCTGTTGCCATTGGCTCCCTCCCATTTTTTGTTCTTTTGTAAACGACAATAGTATGCATTTTAAGATGCAAATGTAATGTAGATTAAATAGTCTAGAAATTAATGAAAAAAAACAATTGATTGATTTTGATGTCATACAATCTCATTTATCTTCTTCTCATAATCCGTATCTATTCTCTATGCAATCAAAATGCCTAATATGTATCTCTATACCTTTAAATTTAAAAAAATAGTTTTTTTCCTTTTTCCACATTTTTTTTGATAGTTTTATGTTTTTCCAACTTTTTTCCAATTAATTACGATTTTTTGAAAAACACTTACACTTCTGAAAAAACGATTTTTTTTAAAGTTACTATGTATCCAGCATTGGCGACTTGGCTTGTGGACTTGTGTGTTAGGGTTTGAGGGTAATTTCATACCCATACCCTATTCTGAATTTTATATATTTATTCCAGCATTGACTACTGAATTTTGATGGATTTTGAAGGCCTTTAGGGCCTCAATATTGTTTGAATTTTCTATAATTAATTCCCTATTTTTGGGGAATATTTCCAGCAATTATAGATTGAAGAATTGCCACTTTTTGTCCATTATTCAGATCTGAAACTGAGTTCTATTTTGCATATTTATTTGATAAATAAATTCAGAAATTCTTTGCTTGATTAGTTGGTTGTCTTGTGGGGCAAAGGTACTATTTTCAGAATTACAAGGGCTGGATTTAATTCAGTATTTTTCTCCTTGGGTGACGTCTAGGGTTTGGAGAAATAGTTCAGCATTTAAAGGGTTAATCTTGCTTGTAAGATCTCACATTTGATGTGTAGTGTTTGACAGAATTTTATACTAATATTGGAGGATTGTTGCAGCTAGGGTTTGCTGTCATAAATCAGAAAAAGCCATATTTTTTGCTAGGGTTTTCAGTAAAAACCAGAATTCAGAAAATATCCCCTTTTGGGATATTTCACCATATGCGTGCAAAACAAATGTAGGAGAGCTAAATTACCAATGTAAGCAGTGTAGTGCTCTGAAACTTTAAAAACTTAAAGTAGTATCTAGCTTCAAAAGTTGCTTTTTATACATAACACAAAAAGGCTGCCACCTTCCGTGGATAATCAGCCATACTATTTTAAGTCTAATACACATCTTCCTTATCACCACCATATCTTCATATAAACAGTGACTGTGGCTGAGTATCAAAATGACCACCTAGCATACATAGAGGTAATCTATGATAACAGTATTAACATGACGGAAAAATTTTCACAAATCATCCATAATCCAGCCAGTCCCAAAGAAATTTGTAAATCCATATTCGGCTAGAATTACTGTGTGGGTGGGTGCAGGGAGCTTTTTGCCTCAACCTATCACAAAATATAAGGAAAAATTTCCACAAATCATCCATAATCCACCCAGTCCCCCAAAAAATTGTAAATCCATATTCGTCTAAAATTACTCTGTAGGTGGCTGCAGGGAGCTTTTTGCCTCAACCTATCACATTATACTCTCAGCCATGCATCACATATCAATTCCTTCCTTATCTAACAAGACCAGAATACCTTTCCTAGCTGAAGAATGTCTCAATCTCGCATACAAACCACAAAAGACATGTGGTTTGGCCTTCATCAAGAACTATAATATCTTGCAGAACTGGAACAACTCATTTTCCTCTGTGCACATGTGTGCTTATGACTCAAACAATCATAGCAAATAATGCAAATACTGATTTGACTATCTTTTATCAGAGCTTAATCAATATGCAATTTAGATTGCAAGAGCCACCATACGACCCAACCCATCCATATGCATGCAAAGCAAATGCAGGAGAGCTTAAATTACCGACATAAGCCGCAGAGCCTTCTGAAACTGTAAAAGCTGAAACTAGTATTTATCTTCGAAAGTTGTTTTTTATACAAAACATATAAAGGCTGCCATACTATCTTAAGTCCAATACACATCTTCGTTATCACCACTATATCTTCATATAGACAGGGATTGGCCAATTATCAGAATGACCACCTAGCATACATAGAGCTAATCTATGATAACAGTATTAACATGACAAGCTTCCTCCTCCGGTCTCAAACTTGGAGGAGGAGGAAGCTGGTCATGTCGTGCCAATACTGTTATCATAGATTAGCTCTATGTATGCTAGTGGTCATTTTGATAATCGACCTCAAACTAGGAGGAGGAGGAAGCTTGTCATGTTAATATTGTTATCATAGGTTAGCTCTATGTATGCTAGGTGGTCATTTTGATAATCGGCCACAGTCCCTATTGTCATAGGGAGAGAGAGGGATGGACAAGGTGGGAACAGTAATGTTGACAATAGGGCTGTGTTTGCATCATTTGTTGGTGTTCACCCCAACTCTGCTCCTGGGCAGCTGATGATTAATACTACAATTTGCATCCGCTACCACCTGATTTTGTTTGACTTGATAAAATGTTCCAGCTATGGTAATCGTGGTGGAAGACACATTGTAAACCACACTAATCACATTTCTCTGCCCATAAGTGGAACCAATATCCTTCATCAATTTTTGTACTAGCCCTTCAATAGTCACAATGTCTTCCTTGTCCAATTGTCTCCCCATCTTCACACAATCAAGGAGTCATCGTTTGACTGCATTGTGGTGAATGAGGCGGTAGAGGGAGGAACAAAACTCCTGCATGAGATTTTTTGCATCGGGGCTGTCTGCTCTAGACTGAGTGTGACCATCTCCAATGAATTTTCCTGCGCCCAAAGAGGGAGTCCCCTGACGAAAGAGACCCAACCTACAGCCAGGGAGGAGGATTCTGTGACACCTTTCCCTTTACCATAGGCCCTGTGAAACCAAACACAAAAACATGAAGAGTCCAATAATGGTGAGGTTAGTTGTAGGCATAAATTTCTACAACTAAGGCCTTTCTTGCTTTCACATATCCTCATCAATTTTGTGTGTGTGTGATGTAGGAGCCTCTGGTCAATCAAGCAATCTTGCATCGCCCAAAAGGATACAATAGTGTTTGCATGCATCTAGGCCTAATTGGCAGTACGAAGATGGACTACAAGTATCGACAAAACTTCAATCATAGAACAAAGAAGTAGTGGTTTCAGTTAGTGAGAACACAAAGTTCTTTGTCTCATGATTAAATTGCTGGTTAATGCAAGTTTGCATTAATCGGAGGCCACTAAGTTGGCGCTCTGTGTTAAGTTGTGGTTTTGCCTGTGGTAGTTGCACAGTCCTAGTAATGGCCCAAAAGTGTTCAAGTGTTCCTTTTGAGTGTTTTCAAGATTAGCAGGGATTCCATGAGTCACTTCATGAAGCACAAAAAAGAAGTGAAGGATTCAAAGAAGGCATACTAGAGTGGAAGAAGACTTGTGGGGAAAGAGTGTGGGTGCTTTCTAAGAGAGCATAAAGGAGCAGGGATTAGAGAGTTCAGTTCATCTAGGAACTATTGTGTGTTCTTCCTCTTATTGTAGTTAGGGAGAGGAGAGTCAGTGAGTGTACAATGTGTGTGTGTAATCTCTTTACTTCCTCAAGAAAGACCAATAAAAGTTTTGGTTTTGGTTTCCAATCTCATATTCTGTGTTCTAGTGGCAGGCTGCAAGGACAAGGTTGTCCTTCATTGGACCCCCATTCTTGATTGCATAAATTGGTATCAAAGCAAGCTAACAACTTTGGGATGAGTGAGAGAGTGTTTGTCCTCTATTAAGAAAAGAATGGATAGAGGGCATTAGTGAAAAGAGAGGTCATTGAGTGTTCTACATCTTGTGTAGGTGGGTAAAGAACAAAGAGTTGAAAGAGTGGTCTAGAGAAGTGTGTGGCCCACGCAAGATTGCAATAGAAAGGTTGCAGCAGTGGGTTAGAGGTGTGAGCGAGGAAAGTATGAGAGAGATGGATGAGAAGTGTGCAGCCTAAGTGGTTGAGTTGAAATTTTTAGTGAGGGCAATGCAAGCCCAAGTGGAAGTTGAGGCAAAGAAGAAGAGGAAGGGTGGTTCTATACTTCCTATGTTAGAGGTCGAGGAGACAAAGGCGGAGTTGGAGATTGTGCATGTCATGCTAGACAAGAAAAGAGAAGAGCATGGATCACACCATGTGTTGCAGAAATGAAGATGAGGAAGGGTCATTGGAACAAGAAAACCTTGAAGTTGATTGAAGAAGCCTTAGGAGAAGAAGTGGTAGCAAAAGCATGTCCTTTGGAAGGCATGAAGGCGGAGGTGAAGGAAGTGAAAGTGAATGCACATGACATAGATTTGGAGGGAGCATTGAGTGGAGAGGAAAAATATCTTCCATTAGGGGAAGATGATAAGATTGTAGCAAGAGCAGATGTGGCTGCTGAAATAGTGGTTCACGAAGATCCCATGTTTGACAAAGGAGTAGTAGAAGACAATCTCTTACTTGAAGAAGAGATGAGGGTGATTGAGAGAATGCTTGATTCCCATAAATCTTGAATTTGTTGCAGGTAATGGTGGAAGTACAGCTGCTGAAGAAGAGAAAGAAGAAATCCTCACGGAGGAGGATAGAGATAGATGGTGAATTGGTGGGAGGAAAAGTTCAGAACTCGTTGGTTGATCTAAAGAGCATTTGGATGAGGGGAGGTGAAGAATGCACACATGTGGCATGGAGGCAAGGAATGAGATTGAGGGGTTGGATTTACTTCTATAAGGAGCAATGGAAGATGTGCAAGGTGTTGCAAATTTGGGAGCAGCCAATATAAGAGTTGGGAAGAAGAGAATGAGCAGGTGATGGTGTTATCAGCTCAAGAAAGGGTAAAAGAGGGTGAGATTGGAGCGGGTGATGAAGAAGGTGACAAAAGGTTGGAAGGGGCAGCATTTAAAAGGGAGGTGGATGCACTCTTTGAAGCCATCCTAAAGGTAGAAACAATAGAGGAAAATGCTGTTACAACAGAGGTAGTGAGTTGCTTGATATTGCAATGAGGGCAATAGAAGAGGATGACATGAGGACCATCCTAGAGATAGCAATGGAGGTGATGGGTAATTATGTTGATGCCCAAGAATGTGGTGAATTCTTCAACAAGCAAGCTAAGGAAGAGGTAGTGGAGGCGTTGTATTCATGGAGAGAAAGAGTGTGTGTGGATGGTGTTAGATGACACTTTGGTGGAGGTGGACGGATAGTGGTGGACAGAAATCCACAAGAGGATTGAGAAAGAGAGAGAGATGATTGGTGGAGGAGGATGACATGTGGTCTAGTAGGGGCTTTAAAGTATGGGATTACCTCACCTAGTGCTCATTGAGGAGGATGGAGATACAGATGGTGAATTGGTGGGAGGAAAAGTTCAGAACTTGTTGGTTGATCCAAAGAGCATTTGGATGAGGGAAGGTGAAGAATGTCACACATGTGGCATGGAGGCAAGGAATGAGATTGAGGGGTTGGATTTGCTTCTACAAGGGGCAATAGAAATTGTGCAAGGTGTTGCAAATTTGGGAGTTGCCAATATAATAAGAGTTGGGGAAGAAGAGAATGAGCAGCTGATGGTGTTATCGGCTTAAGAAAGTGTAGAAGAGGGTGAGGTTGGAGTGGGTGATGAAAGGTTGGAAGGCGCAACATTCCAAAGGGATGTGGATGCACTCTTTGAAGACATCCTAAAGGTAGAAACAACAGAGGAAGATGCTGTTACAATGAAGGTAGTGGAGTTGATATTGCAATTAGGGGAATAGAAGAGGATGACATGAGGACTATCGTGGAGATAGCAATGGAGGTAATGGATAATTATGTTGATGCCCAAGAATGTGGTGAATTCTTGAACATGCAAGCTAAGAAGGAAGAGGTAGTGGATGCGATGTACTATGGAGAGAGTATGTGTGTGGATAGTGTAGATGATACTTGGTGGAGGTGGACAAAAAGTGGTGGGCAGAAACCCAGAAGAGGATTGAGAAAGAGAGAGAGATGATGGTGGAGGAGGATGACCTGTGGTCCAGCAGGGGGATGGAAAGAATGGAAATGCCTCACCTAGTGGAAGGGCATGCTGTGGCTTTTCCCTCATAGTCAAAAGGGTGGTTCTGCTACCTAGCCCAAATGTGTGAGCACTATGCTCACAAACTCTTACCCTAGGTGTTTTATGTAGAACATTCAGGGAAGCAAGCAATCTTGCATCGCCCTAAAGGATCCAACAATGTTCATGCATGCATCCAGGCCTAATTGGCAGTACGAAGATGAACTACAAGGATTGATAACACTTCAATATGGTCTTGGAATAGAGAAGCAATAGTTTCAGTCAATAAGATAGAGAGTTCTTAGTCTTGTGATAAAATCACAGGCGAACACAGGTTTGCTTTGACTGATAGTTATGATGTTGCCACTTTTTATTAAGTGGCGGTTTCCCCTACGGTAGTTGCATAATCCCAAAAATGGCCCTAAAACATTCAAGTGTTCTTTTTGAGTGTTTTCAAGATCAGAAAGAATTCTAAGAGTCACTCAATGAAGCACAAAAAGGAAGGGAAGGATTCAAAGAAGGCAGACTGGAGTGGAAGAAGACTTGTGAGGAAAGAGTGTGGATGCTTGCTGAGAGAGAACAAAGGAGCAAAGATTAGAGAGTTCAGTCCATTTAGGGACTGTTGTGTGTGTTCTTCCTCTTATTGAAGTTAGGGAGAGGAGAGTGAGTGTGTAGTGTGTGTGTGTAATCTCTGTACTTCCTCAAGAAAGATCAATTAAAGTGTGGGTTTTGGTTTCCAATTTGATATTCTGTGTGTGTTTGAGTGGAAGGTTGCAAAGACAAGGTTGTCCTTCATTGGACCCCCTATCCTTGATAACATCAAAGTGGGTGCATCTAATCCTTACACCTTTTAAATTCTTTTCATAGGATACAAGAGACAACTCATAATAATAAGATGGATACAAACTTAGTCATGTAGCCATTATTATTAGAGATTTTGATTTTTAGGAAGCCAACGAAATTCAAGTTATTGCATTTCTTAATTAGATGTATTCAAATATTACCTAAACCAGGTGCAATTATATACAACCAACACTCCTTATTGTCCATGCCAAAGCCAAGAGGATGATATGCTCGAGGAAGAATAGCATAAATGACAAGGCCCTTGATATTTAAGATGCATTCCATTCCCACGCAAAGCAGTCATTATGACTTGTTATGGGGGTTAAATGCACACTTACCCATGATGGTAGATCTTAATCGCCTCCACCTCTTGTGATTTTTGCATGCGGAAGCTATTATTCGATGGTTTTTGTGTCAATGTGAGGTGAGCTAAGAAAAACAATTGGGATTCATTTCCAATTGTGAAAGTTATATATTGCCATGGGTCTCCAATTGAATAATTACTAGTGGTATGTTAGGGGAGGGGGTATGGTAAAGAGGGCATTCCCTTAGCATCTTCCACTAACACATTGCAACTCATTTAGGTATTTTTTAATCACAAAAATTGTCTGGGATGCCTTAACTTAGAAGACTGATTCCCTAGTTTGCTGCCTTATTGACATCCTTGTTTCCCTCCCTCTCAATGTGTTGTGGAAGCTCACGGATTCCAACTTACTAGAGAGCCATTTGGCTTCATTAACGATCTCTTAGAGGCACCAAGAGGACACCTTATCATTTTTCATTACATTGATTAGGATCTATGAGTCCCCTTGTAAAATGAACCTGTGCCATCCTTTCATCACCATTGTTTGGAGAACCCTTAGTAGTGCTAGAGCGTCTGCTTGATTATCGGTACTGATCTTGAGATCTATTGAGTACACAATTTCTGATCGGTCTTCCACATTTTTGAACACACATCCTCCATCAGCCAGATTTTCTTTAGCTGCCATATCAAAATTTAACTTGATATACCTAGGTGGTGGAGGGTTCCATTTAACTAACTACTATCTTCAACTGATGAACCCCACTATTGGGGGATTTTTTTTTATAAACATTTTAACCCCACATGGTATTTTAAGTATATGTTTTCAACCATGATAGCAAAATATCTCCAAATTTTAAAAAACCATGCCTTTTTTTCCATATGCCACATGAACAAAACCCTCCTTTTTCAGTAGGGAGTGGGTTAACGTTGATCCACATTTATTAAACCTTATTTGACTTTGATTTTTTAATTTAAAGCCCTGCAGTTTAAATCCCTAGGGATAATTTTAGTGGCTAATATCAGTGTGTTGGCTAGATTTTCTAGTTTTCTCAAAAAAGTTATTGGCAATTTGAAAATGAAAATTTTCCTCAATTTTAATTAAATATATATATTTTTAAAGTAATGCTAATTTAAAAATTCAATATCGAAACCCTAAACCCTAGGGATGATAATTTGGCATTTGAAGAGAAGAAAGCTTGTTGTCATCTGAGGTGTTTCAGGTTTTTTACATGGAAAGTGTGTGGTTTTTTCAAATGCATTTTACTTCTCTTATTGGATATCTTTTCATAAACACTTTTAGCAAGAGTAACAAAAACCTTTCAAATTAAGAATTCACATTTTTTTTTAATCTCTCACTTGCACAAATAAACCCCCAATTTTTTGGAGGAGTTGGTCAAGGTTGATCCACTTTCTATATCCTAAATGGGCTTCAATTTTTGACTTTAATTGCTCTAAATTGAAAATGCTATACAAAGGAAGTTCTACATGCTTTTGAATGTTTGGTTGACAACAATTTTGTATGTGTTACTTTTTTTGAATTTTTGCTGGAACATATTTCACATGCTCTACTGAAGCCATGTGTCTTCACCAATGAACGAGGACCAATTCAACTTAAATGCATTTTTATTCCTCTTGACTCGAGAATATTTGCAAGTACATAGTTTGCATTAAAATTTCTTATACAACACTTTTTTGGGATACTGAGAAAGGACAAAGCATTTCATTTAATAAATGAAACAAATAGGAAGAAAATAATGAATTTGGAGACAAAAACAATGCATTGCAATATGATTAGATAGAAAATCTATGACTCTATGTGTCTACATATTCCAAAGCTCTATCTTGCTCTTTTTATTGGCAACAATCTTACAAATCTATCCTAGCTTGTGTTGCGTCTTTGATTGATAGCAACCCTATCAATGAAAACATGACAAAACCATTGCACAAGGAAGATCTACCATTTAACAATGTAAAATATAGTTCCTTCAAATTTGCCCAAGTGGCTAAAAATAATATACATGCAAAATTAAAATGGTGAATTGGCAATGGAACTTGAAAAGAGGCAAAAGATGATGGAATGAGTAAACCTTGTTTTTTGGAATTTTAAATGCGGATTTGAGTTGTGCAGGTGTGTAGTTGATTGTATGTCAAATTTGGAGTTTTGATTGTGCAGGGGTGGGATCGTGGCTTGCGCCGTTTGTGCCCTGGGCAGGATCGGTGCTAACTGGGTTTGACTATTGATCGTGTCCTCTCGTGCTCTTCGTGTCCTGCATTTACTTTCAGATTTTGATTTTTTTGTGTTGCTTCACCAATGGATGTCGTGCTTGTTTGTACCTGCATTTCTCTGATTTGATGGGCATAAATGTAGAAATGATGTCTTCTTCCTTCTTCTTGGCCTAGCTTGCCATTAACTCACAACAAAACAAAGTTATGGGTCGGGCAACCATTGTGGGAGTTGTAGATTGTATCCCGCATGTTGGAATCAAACTTCACATAGTGTTGTGCAATGTGAATGGAAATCTTGAGCAAGGGTTTTGAACCTCCTCTTCCCTAGATGTGAAGATGCAACTATATGCAATTCACTTAAGACCTTTTGGTACAAGAGGGTGATGTAAAATGGATGACTCTGTTGCAAGTGTAGTAATAGATATGGCAAGGGGATGCACAAACTTGAATTATGGAGTATGATGATCTCTCTCTTTGGATTTTTTGGATGGATGAAATGGTTTGTGATAACCTGGTATAACTAGGATGATCTAAGACATAATTTGCACTTAGGCTTACCCAAGAAATAATAAGAAACGACAATCAAGGCGCATGTAGTGCGACAAAATGAGAAGGGACCCACACAATGAAGGATTGGATAGGTGGGTCCACCGTCCTTCCCCGGGGTAGTATCGACGGGATTGCTATTCTCATCCCAAGCAAAATTATAGCACAACGTTTGAGTAGCAACACAAGGATGTGCGTAATTAGGCTTGAGGCTGAGAACCAATAGATTTAAAGAAGTATCAGATGCATTTGGAGGGCTCAAGGACCAAATGAGTAGTGTGGGGTAGGAGAAGTCTTAGAAACAATAAATTATACACGTGTGGCAAACATGACTACATAGGGAAAAAGCATTGAAAAGGGTCTTGTACCAAAATTAGGTGTCTACATAATACCCCTACTTTGATGTGCGTATGTGAGTGAATGTATGCGTGCGTCAAAGTAATTGAAGCATGTACCTTCACTTACTTAGGGAAGGGTGGAGGGATTGAATGATGCTCATGATAGGTTCCATCCACATTGATTTGGTGACATACTTGAAAACAATTGCTAATTGCTACAAGTAAACATTTCAATAAAAACATCATTTTTGAATTTTTGAAATTGAAATTTGAATTTGAAATAGGAATGAATACACTTGCTCCGTATCAAACAAGATGTTGCTGTAACTTGAAAAACAATGCCCACTATTCAGATTATCTTGCTTATTTTTCTTTTGACAAGTGCTAGATATAACCATCACTTCTTTGGGATTGTTGTGACCCACCACCTCTTACTACTTGATCAAGGAAGTAGATAACATTTTTGCTCTATGTAGAGCTCTCCAATTTTTTGTTTAGTAGCCTTTGCTCAATGGTGTATGAAAAATGCTTTGAAATGCTCGGATGTGTGCCCCCCTTTTGAGGTGAGGGATTGAATAACCTATGCTTGCAATCACTCATCTCAAAATAATATAGTTACAAGCACCTTGTTTAGTAAGATTGTATGTAGACGATACCATTGCTAAATTGCATAAAACACGTGACTATCATAGAATATCACATGCAAAGATCCTACATAGGATGTACATATAAGCAACTAGTCATGCCCCAAGTGTCGTGTCGCATAAGATAAATAACACCATGTAAAACTCAATGCGTAATATGTAACTCTTAAGTAGTATTAGTGTTGTATGACGTAGGAAAGATAGTATCATATACAACTCAACGTGAGGGTACCATGCCCCCTATGGCAAAGTAATGTAGGGACAACCAACATCCCCCTAATTTTGGAAAATAATTTTGTTAGTACATTGCATAGTGATGCTATAAGTTAGAATATTATTTAGTGCGAGTGTTAGTATGTGTATGAGTTGTTAATAACAACTCACCTTAGAATAGGGATTAGTGGTTGGAGAGATGAGAGTCGACTCTTCATTAGTAGGAGATTAGTCTTGTATAAATATTTCTCATTATTATGAATAAAATTAACTTGTTGACTTTCTTTGATATTGTATTAGAGTAGGTGTTCTTTGTGAACCTCTGCACAAAAATAGTGTTTTGATTTGTAGAGAGGGCAACCCTCTATGTATTTGGCTCGGTTGTTGAGAGTTTAGTTTAGTGTCTTTGTAAATTGCATATATTAGTAGTGTATATTAAGGTTTCTTCAGATAGTTTAAGGTATACTTTTGTAGATTGTGAAAGTTTAATGTATTATAAATTAATGACAACCCCTGTCAGCTCCTAGTACCGTCTTAGGCTTATTGTTGTCAACACGTCCTCATTTAATGTCTTCATTGTCGAGTGCAGTCCATGTAGTCCTCTCTTTGCACATAGATCTTGTCAGGCACAAATGCATTTTTTTGTCTTCATTCAATGTGAGTTTTGGTGAGACCATGCGCCTAGCAAATATATCCACCGCCTTGTTATTCAGTGTACATCCTTGACAACAACCCTTGTGTGCATGCATTCAAGGCTCAGACACTTGCCTTCCCTATTGACTGTACTCATTCAATTCTGGTACTCCGAGGCCTTGTCACTTCTGTTCAACTTTGTCCATTCCCCCGATCTCTTAGTGCATCCCCTGATCCATGCATACTTATTTATGACTTTGTGAGCGCAAAGTAGTCTGCGATTACTCTGTTGTTGTATAATCATTGCCTTCCATTTGAACTTATTGTTCTTTGCTAGGGCATTGACAATCACCTCGTGTTTGCTTGCGTATGGTAGTCATCGACCATTGTGCAAACTGCATCTTCAACATCGTATTTTTTCATCAGTGTGTACATTTAACATTGTCGTCCCATCTGTTCAAGTCTGATCCCACATTCATGTCCACCAACCATTTCTTTGAACACTGAGTGCTGAGTATGACTTTCACTGCCTGTCCACATTCCATTCTTCCCACATTCACATGGATAGTGTCTTTGATGTCCTCATGTGTCTCTGAAGTCAATCATCAATGCCTTCACGTAGAGTTGTATCTGCATTCACGTAACATAGCTAGTTTTATTTAATACTTTGTATTGTTTTATTATTAAGTTTATAATGTTTAGGTTGTATTAGATTGGTTCACAAAAGAAATGCATTTTGACCTAGCCTATTGAGCTAAGGTTGCAAAAGCAGGAGGAAACAAAAGGATGCGGCCCAATGGAACCTCGAGTTCGCTACTAACTTAGAGGTTGCAGTTTGTAGTAATGGTAAAACAAGAATGCGCTCAAATGTCTACACAACCTAAAGAGTTAATCATCAGTGACAATGATGATGTACTCCGACTACAAATGATTGAAAATCTGTGCCAAAAAGACTAAAGCTGAGATTGGTGTCCAGTGGCAGTGGGTACTAGCTAAGCTATTTGTGATTAGGTGGCAATTACAAAACACCACTCTTTAAGAAGACACCTAGCTAAGGTTGGAAGCGGAAGCATGATACAAAAGGTAAACAATATGAGGATGGGTGTTCATGAGGAGGCTTTGGTTGTATTCCCAAAGGTCTTACCAAGCAACTTACAAACTGAAAAAGCAAGAGGTGTAAAAATAAGAATGGAAAAAACTATGAATCATAGCAAAGATATCGAAACCCAAAAGGGTGTGGTGTGATAAAAGACACCAAATAACCATAGGGGAAACACTGACACAAATGAAACAAAGAAGTGTAACAAAAGGTGCAAATAAAAAAGGTTGGGCGTTTGTGAGGAGGCCCTGGTTGATTCTCGAGGGTCTTACCATGCAACTCCCAAATTAAAAAACCAAGAGGTGTAAAAATGACAAGAGACCTAAGGACTAGGAACGTGTACTATTGCTAATGCTAAAAGATCCAAAGGTGTAGATAAAGCAAGCCTAAGTTGTAACACAAGAGAGTCAGAATAGAACTTGCAAGAAATGTTAGCTCTAAAGAAGATAAAGTAACTATAAGCAAGCGACATGTACAGGAAATGGAAAAAACATAAATAAAAGGAATCTAAGAACATAGGTCAAGCAAAATACTTTTTCAAGAACTGAGTGTTCGTTGTTTCTATGAAGATATGCCCTTCATTAGTTTGCAATTTATAAGTGCTAGGTCTAAGGATGTCTTTGATGAGGTAAGGACCCCACCACTTTTGGACGTATTTGCCCTCTTTGTCATGGGTGTAATCCAATTTCAACACTAAATCTCTGACATTGAAAGTACAAACTTTGACTTTCTTGTTATGTTGCTTAACAATGTGATTTTTGTATTGACGATTGTGTTGGAGAGTGCGTCACTCATTAAGTCTAAGGTGTGAAGGCAGGCTTCACGAAGCTCTCTATCGGGAATGATGCCGTTAAGAAGAAATGTGCAAAGAAAGTAACTTCACTTCTAGTGGTAGAACAACTTCAGAACCGTAGACTAGAGAAAATGGAGTTGCCCCATTGGCATTATGAATACTAGTGCAATAAGCACAAAGTGCAGGGTGAAGCTTGACATGCCAATCTGAACAAGAATTCCTAATGATATTTTGCATGATCTTATCAAGGGTTTTGTTGGTGGCTTCAACTTGGCCGTTGCACTGAGGGTGATAAGGTGTGGAAATTTTGTGCATAATTTTGAGTTTAGCACAAAGTTGCCTCATGTCTTTATTTTTGAAATTCCTACCATTGTCAGATATGATGGTGTGAGGAATCCCAAAATGACAAATGATCTGATTAACGATAGATTTAGAGATAGTGACATTAGTAACAGTAGCAAGGGGCATGGCTTCTACCCACTTGGTAAAGTACTCTGTGGCAGTAATAATGAAGACATGGCCATCTTGCAATCAAGGGAACTTGTTCATGAGATTTAATCCCCACATAGAGAATGGCTAGGGAGATAAAAAGGTCTGAAGCTCAACCAGGGGGAGAATGCATAAGATCATCATGGAGATGGCCAGGATTACGCTTCTTAGCAAAAGTGATGGCTACTTTTCAAGGGTAGGGCAAATGGTAACCCATATGTAGGCATTTGCAGGCTGTAGCGTGTTTGCTACAATGGCCACTGTAAATGCCTCCCCTAAAGAAGAGAAGGAACTTCTTCAATAACACAATGGAGTAGGGTGCCTTCAGTGTTATGATAGTGAATGATGTTATTTTTATGCACAAATTTGAAGGCTTGCTTACGGAGTCTAGTCTTTTTACGAGAGTCAGCTTTGGGAGGGTATGTTTGGTTTTCAATGAATTGGATGTCTTTATACCACAAGCTTTGTCAAGTGGTGACAACTTCTATGTGGCAAATAAGAGAATCATCTTTAGGTTGTAAGGTGCATAGAGATTTCTTCATGTGGATGAGGAATTGTGTATCATGTAGTGCCTCATGAGGGTGAAAAAGGGAAGTTGTGGAGGCAAGAGAGTCTACGACAACGTTTTGATCTCATGGGATTGCCTCAATGGCGAAAGATGCAAACTCTTTACCAATAGTAGTAGCAAGCTCATGATAAGCTATAAAGTTTTCGCTTTTGCATTGATAGATGCCACTGACTTGACGACATATAGGGCTGCGAATCACCTAAATCATGCAATTAAGAGATGTCTAAATCGGTGGTTGATTGCATCTAAAGGATTAGGGCTTCATACTCAACCATGTTATTAGTAATGTCAAAGTTCAATAAAAAAGCGAAAGGAATGATCTTGCCAAAAGGATTGGAGAGGACACATCTTGCCTCGGCTCCTTGAAGGCACTTGGCTCTGTCAAAACGGAGTGTCCAAGTTTCCTTGTGCAAATAGATGGTGACCTTGGGTAATTCTTCTATGATGGCTTTCTTGGAGGTTATAGGCTTAGAAATGACAATTTCAGGTTCTTTGAGGGTCTGAGCCTCAAGGTCAACTGTGAAATTATGGATATAGTATTTAAGTGTAATGGCTTGATCAATGCCTTCAATCAAGAAGATGTCTTCATCTGGTAGATTATTCTGGATGTGTTATTGAGATAATATAGGTGTGGCAATAGTTGATTGATGATCACTTGGCCTTTGATCAAATTTTGGTCCATCAAGAGGGTCATCCATTTGTCGATGTGATCTCCAGGCAAGAAGGCTTTGGAGAATAAATGGTGAAGCGGATTTGAACGGACTATGACATAGGTAGTCTGATAAAGCATATAATGCTGAAGCTTTTCGGTAGCAAAGTAGATGACGAGACAGTCACACTCAACCTTAGTGTAGCGGGGTCTCATAATCTATAAAAGCACTGCTAATGTAATAGATAACATGCTTTATGTCAGACTCATCATGCTGTGCAAGCATTGCCCCAACGAAGAAGGGGGTAGAAGACCTGTACAAGATGAGAGGGCAATCGCTAGAAGGTGGTCATTAGGTGGGAGGTTGAAGTAGGGATTTCTTCATGTTGTCAAAGGCATTTTGAAAAGCATCAGTCCACTAAAGATTAACACCTTTCTTGAGAAAGGAGTTTACCAAATGAGTACAATAAGCCAACTCAGGAACAAACTTCTGAATTGCCCCAAGTCTTCCAAAGTAGTTGTGAATATGAGGGATAGATTGAGGTTGAGACATGTCAATAATAGCTTTGATCTTACAAGGATCTATGTCAATTTCTTGTCCTGAGACCAAGAACCCTAAAAGCTTGTTGGAGGTAACATTGAATGCACAATTTTTAGGATTAATATTGAATGAGATGCTCAAGGATGATAGCAAGGTAGCGAGGATGATTTTCTCAACTTTTGGATTTGGCTAAGAGCTCATCCACATATATTTCATCACTTTTGTGTGGATAAGGCCATGAAAAATGTGGGTCATTACATGTTGGTAAGTTGCCTCAGTGGCTTTAAGGCCGAAAGTCATCTTAACATAACAATATGTGGTCCACTCAGTAGTAAAGGTTGTTTATGTCAATTTTGAGGGGCTATGTGAATTAGATTATACCCTTAAAAACCATCCATGAGGGAAAACATCTCATATTCGATTGTAGAATGAACAATGACATTTATGGAAGGTAAGCAAAAATTGTTCTCAGGGCATGTGAAGTTGAGATTATGAAAGTCAATAGAAATGCAAATGACCATAGTGACTTTCTTACGAATGGGTACTATGTTAGATACCCATTCGGAGTAGTTTACTAGTCTGATAAACTTAACATCTAGGAGCTTAATGATTTTTGTGTGACAGCTTAGAAACCTCAAGAGGGAATTAAAGTTGCTTTTTGCGAATGGATTTTGCATTGGGATAGGTAATGATGTTATGGACAACAATGCTAGGGTCGACGTCATGCATGCCCTAATATGACCATGTAAAAAATTCTTTGAATTTGTCAAGGATTAAGCTGAAGTTATCTGTCTCTTCAAGGTAGAGCTCTTTAGAGACGAGGACAGGTTGAGGATCAAGTGTCCCTACGTTGGCAAAGTAGGTAATATGCCATAATACTCAATGTCTATCTCAAGACCAACTATCTTATTACCTTTTCTATCAAATTTTGAGTGGATCTGTCTCACAGTAGTGGCTTTGGCATTTGAGTGGATTTGTCTCGCAATAGTGGCTTTGGCATTTGAGTGGATCTGTCTTAGTGAGCATTGCATTTCCATCTTGGAAATGATATGATAAGCTTGGAAAGGGGATTTGGCTGGGATCGACACTAGTGACAAAGTTGCAAAATCAAGGAGAGGCATTCTCAAAACGACCATGCTTATAATGTTGGTGGCGAAGTTAAGGCTTCCTTGCATGAAAGAGTTCTAATATAACTTCATCACTAGGCAAAATAGGTAATATGCCATAATACTCAATGTCTACTTCAAGATCAACTATCTTATTACCTTTTCTACAAATTCTGAGTGGATTTGTCTCACAGTAGTGGCTTTGGCA
This sequence comes from Torreya grandis, assembly GCA_037957365.1. Classification (NCBI taxonomy): domain Eukaryota; kingdom Viridiplantae; phylum Streptophyta; class Pinopsida; order Cupressales; family Taxaceae; genus Torreya; species Torreya grandis. Next base: position 3,889,871 of record JARHVA010000442.1, read on the forward strand.
TCTAAGGTAATTTCTAGACCTTTAGGAGGTGTTTCAAAAATTTGTTGTACGACATCAGTTGGGCCAGTACAATCTTGTTGAACAAAATTGGAATGAGATTTATCGAACTAGCTTTTTAGAATGACTTTGACTATATGGACATGAGCAATACAATCGTTGGAATAGAGATGTGCTGATTAATACAATTATGATAAAACAAAGGATTTAACATTATATCGACACTTTCTGCATTGTGGCCGATGTAGTTGGGATTTTCAGGGAGTAGTGGTAATACTATATCAACATTGTTTGAGTGTTGGCCGATATAGTTGAAAGTATCTAGAGGTGTTGTTGATACCGTATCGACACTTTGTGAGTAATGGTTAATACAATTAGGATGCTATGGTAGGATTGTATCGACTTGATGGACACAATTAAAAAAAATTGGCTGACTGAAATGTATCGGCATGGTTGATACAATTAGAAACACTAGAATGATTTCCGATACAATCAAAAAGATTGGAATGACTTTGGACTGTCTTAGAATGGTCAATATGGCCAAAGATATTGGAATGCTCTGAACTATATCGACATGGCAGAAACAGTCAGGAAGGTTGGAATGGCTCTTAACTGTATTGACATGGCCCTATAAAGTCAGAGAGAACATTATATCGATACTTTCTGCATTGTGGCCGATGTAGTTGGGATTTTCAGGGAGTAGTGGTAATACTGTATCAACATTGTTTGAGTGTTGGCCGATATAGTTGAAAGTATCTAGTAGGCGTTGTTGATACCGTATCGACACTTTGTGAGTAATGATTAATACAATTAGGATGCTATGGTAGGATTGTATCGACTTGATGGACACAATAAAAAAAAATTGGTTGACTGAAATGTATTGGCATGGTTGATACAATTAGAAACACTAGAATGATTCTCGATACAATCAAAAAGATTGGAATGACTTTGGACTATCTCACAATGGTCAATATGGCCAAAGATATTGGAATGCTCTGAACTATATCGACATGGCAGATATAGTCAGGGAGGTTGGAATGGCTCTGAACTGTATTGACATGGCCCTATAAAGTCAGAAAGATTGGAATGTGCAAAGATGGTCTTTGAAAGAGCTCTGTGCCATAGTTCCACGATGTTTCGGGACGGGGGGACGGGTTTCCGGGACAGGGGGATGGGGGCCTAAATTTGGGGACGGTGGGGGGACAGTGGTGGGGGGGCGGCGGGGGAGCGGTGCTGAAATACATATAGTACTTGAAAAATTAGTTATAAAAAGATGTATAAGGATTAAGTATATTGCATTGAACATCAACAATTTAATATTGTGATTTAATCATTTAAGTTTCAAATTTGATCCATTGAACAATGAACATTAACAATTTAACGCCCCGACAGAGCGTGGCGGAAGTGGCGGAGTGGCTAGGGGACGTCCCCTTCTCGAAAACGGCGGTGTTTTTTGGGGGGGATTGCATCCCCGTGGAACATTGCTCTGTGCTAGGAGTTTTGAGAAAAAATAGAGATTTGTTGAAGAACCCAATAAGAGTTTTCCATGTGGATTAGTTGGAGTGACATAACCTTCGAGTTCTTCCTCATCCTCTTCAGCACTTGAAGCGAAATGAGGGGAGAGGTGGACTAAATAAACATCTTGGTTAAATGCATGTATTCTAGCAAACAATCTTTTGATAATGGCGTACATCCAAATTTTGTGAGTGGGCTTAGGAAACTATATAATTTGCATCATAAGATGGGGAAACATTACATGTGTGCATAAGTTGTTGAGAGTTCTCATTGGAAGCATCCTTAGTGGACATGCCAATTTGGCTAAAGGCTTTTGGAGAAAGTAATAATGGATCTTAGAAAAGCTTGGTCACCCCAAGTTCATTGCATTCAAAGTCATCTTTTGTATAGAAAGTTTCATTAATATTACAAGGAGGTGGGCTTTCACTATCATCTTTTAAGCAAGGGAAAGGTCCTATCTTGTTGTCAGAGCGATGGAGGAAGCCATTTTGCAGTGTAAGGAGGTAATCTAATGGTTTTATAGATGTTTGGAGCTCATTGGGTTCGTCATCATATGAGTCAACAAGACTGAGTAGCATATTGGGTTGCATGTTGATGAACTTAGGTGAAGGGGGACCATTGATGTGTGGAATAGTCGAAATGTGATACTGATATTTAGGGTTGGTCAATTTGAGGTCCCCCATGGTTTGGGATTGGCCTCATGTTTGTAACACTTGCCATCATGATTGAATTGTATGCATTAGCTACCTAAAGAAGCGATAGATCTCATGTAGTGAGTCCAAGGATGGCTTAGCAAGAGATTGTATGAAAGTGGAAGATCGAAGACCATAAGCTTGATGCGAATTGTTTAGGGTCCAATGGTAAGAGGGAGCCCAAGAGGCTTTTAGTTAGTCTTGTTAAATCTACAACACGTAAGTCTACTTTGCTGAAGATCATCTTTGAAAAACCCTAGTTGTTGGATTAACCAAAGGGAAGTGACCTTTTATTTCCAAACCTTCATCTGCGAAGACTTTCCCTATTTGGATATCATTGATCATGATTCTAATAAAGATAGGTGGGTCATTGGCTCGAAAAAGGACTTCATCATTGATCATGTCATCCTTGAGAATCTCTATGGATAGTTTCTTGGAAGGGGAAGGATGAGAGATTATTTCAATGGTATGCTCTTCCGCAGGTGTAGGGCCTTCAAAAGCGGGGAGGGGGGGGGGGGGGAAAAGATGATTCATGTTCATTTGGTGATGGTGATTCCTCTATGTCTTGCAATTGTTGCATGAGATTTGTTTGATGCTACAGTGAGTTTCTCATGAGCTCATCTATGAAGTTCCATTGGGATGATTTTTGGTAAGAACCATAACGATATTTAGGTGGGTTTGGAATATTGATTTTAGAAGCTATGGTATTTGAAGGATTTGAGCTCTAGGTTGAGATTTCGGTGGTGGAGTAGACTCATCACTAGGCGGCAAATATGGAAAAGTAGTGGTATCCTTAAGAAACATTTTGTTTGGAGAAAGCTTCTTAGGTTTAGTAATGGGATCTTTATGGGTAGGGTTACGACGATAGTTAACCTTGGCCGCATTAACATATTGAGAGTTTGTATAGTAATGATAATAGTCAACATCAATAACACATGCAAATTTGTTAGAATGTTGTGTATTAGGATTAGACGTTTAAGGGGGTTTTGAGATTTTTGATTTTGATATTGAGGCTTAGATTGGTTACCTTGATGAAATCACTTGGTGATGGTGATTCCTCTATGCCTTGCAATTGTTGCATGAGAAATTTTCGATAATATAGTGAGGTTAGCATGAGTTCCATTAGAGGAATCTTGCAAGACATGGAGTTAAACTCATATAGGAAGTTCCATTGGGATGATATTTGGTAAGAACCATAACAATGCTTAGGTGGGTTTGGAATATCAATTTTAGAAGCTGTGGTATTAGAAGGATTTTGAGCACGGGGTTGAGGCTTCGGTGGTGGAGTAGATTCATCACTAGGTGGAAAATTCGGAGTAGTAGTGGTATCCTTAAGAAGCGTTTCGTTGGGAGAAGGCTTCTTAGATTTAGTAATATGATCTTTGTGGACGGGCTTATGATGGTAGTTAACCTTGGCCGCATTCACATATTGAGAGTTAGTAATGATCATAGTTGGCATCAATGGCACATGCAGATTTGTTAGAATGCTGCATGTTGGGATTAAACATTTGAAGGGATTTTGAGATTTTTGATTTTGATATTGAGGCTTAGATTGGTTACCTTGATTAGATTGGTTGGTTTGATTTTTAGAGGCTTTTTGATATTCTTTATAGCGTTCTTTGGAGATAGCTTCATGTTTGAAGTTTTCACATAGTAAAAGATCGAAAGCAAGTTTATTGAGTCCATGACATGTCTTATGAGAATGACCAACATCCACATGGAACCAATAAAACTTGTCGGGATTATACCATGGTGGTGGTGAAGAAGCATGGATAAAAGGTCTAGATGGTGATAGTAACATCCTAAGTTCCTGCAAACTTACGGGAGGACGGTTAGGGTTTTGATTGGAGGCTCCTGCTTTAGATTATTAGGGAGGCTTATGCTGAGATGTACTAGCGTTGACTGCATTAGTTGAGGTTTGAAAAGATTATTTCTTAGTGTTTTGAGATGGTTCAAATGGGCATATTCCTTAGGCATTTGCTTAGTATTGATGAAGTTGCTAAGGCTATTTTCGGAAGTTCATCATGTTGGAATTTTTTAACTAGAGCGTTGACTAAATCTTCTAGTTGTGTAATTGAGTGAGTTGGAAGTTGATTATACCATTATAACACATCTCCAACTAAGGTTTTGGCTAGAAGTTTGGTAGTTGCAAAGGTGTTAGTTTGAATCCACTCCTTATAGAAGTTACCAAAGGCTTTAAGTTGTAATGCAGGATCGGTGGTCCCATCATATGTGATAGTTGGAGAGATACTTCCAATATCCATAGACATAACAAAGGGGTCTAGAGGTTCATTTTGAAGATTTTGAAGCACACCATTTTGGATTGGACGTTGGGGGATAATAGTTCCATTAGCATCTCTAAAAGAAGGAGGCTTGTACTTTTGATGTGGTTTATTTATGATGACTTGAGGAGCTTGATTGGCCATTTGCAAAATGTGGTTTTGCATTTGGAGCAACTGATTGTTGTTGGAAGCTTGCATAAGGGCCATTTGTTTAACCGCTTGTGCAAGGACTTGGGAACTATCTACAGGAGGATTTTGATTAGAATTGGTAGGATTGTTAAGAGGAGGACTACTTTGGGGAGGATTTGCAACAATGGTGCATAGAGGAGAACCATTGCTGGTTGCCCCAATCACTGTAGTAGAGGGATCGATGGCACTAAGATTGCCATTATTGTTTGGGGTATAAATGGTGTTACTTTCAAGTTTTTTGATAAATTGAATGGGATCTCGTAGGTCTTGAACTGGGTTGATCTGAACCATCTTGCATTCGGTGGACCTAGGTTGAGATGGAGAGAAAGTTCACCATGAGGAGTTGCCATCAATGGCGGGCTTAGAAGGAATGAGAGAACAACCTATATGAAATTTGAATGGGTTGAGGCTTGCTAAAAAGATGCTAAGAGAAGATATTATGATGAGAAGAGTTGATAAGAGGTGCTTGTCAAATTGAAAGCTCTAAAAAGCAAAGATACGAAAATGTGAGGATGATTCAATAAGTGGTGGGATAGGGTACACGTCTAGGCTCACCAATATGTATAATGATGGTGAAACTGATGTGAAGATAACATTAAGAAGCAAAGGGAAACGTGAAGACAATCCAATTAGTGGTGGGATAGGATTCACACCGGGTTTACCAGATATATGTGCGAGCTAGGATGACCAATGTAACAATCCTCTCTCTATAGATTAGGATATAAACAAGAGATCAAACTAGACCCTGCGTATGCTTTAAGATAGCGACATAACCTAGGAGTATTTGTAGATCTAATAGATGGTAATCCGCATTCAAAATAAAGGTGTAGGGTTTTAAAGCCAATGCCTAATATATGGGATATGAGGCCTTATTAGGTCTCAAGATAAATCAATGATGTATAACAATTGTAAAATATGGGGTATCAAGGATTTAATAAGGAAATTACATGCAAGGAATTGATGAACAAGGGTAACCTAGATCCAAGATAGCAAATGACACTAAACTACACAAGAGATAAATGCTGCAAGGGCTGATTGTAAAAGCAATCCTAGGGGCCCTATACTATACAAGCTTATTCAATATAAGGGGAACTAGGTAAGGACAACATACATGCTACTCTTAACAATAAACAAAGCATATCTATCTACTGAGTAATTTAAACGAAAGAGAATAGAGATAACGACACTTATCTTAAATAGACTTGTCGGCATATCAATCTCCCCCTTGGCTCAAGTAGCACATTGCTACTCTTAACAATAAACAAAGCATATCTATCCGCTAAGTAATTAAAAGGAAAGAGAGAGATAAGGGTACTTATCTTGAATAGACTTGTCGATGCATCAATCTCTTCCTTGACTCTAGTGGCACTATGCAAGAGATGTTGTAGGTGAAGACCTCAAATGGCAAGGATGAAGACCTATATGTATTTAGTTGAGGACTCCAAAGACTATGGGGCACCTCTTTGATTCAACTCCTCCCATTGAGCTTCAAAGACCTTGAGCAAGACTTGACGTCAACAAGAATAAAGCTTTAACATCTAACTTCTTTTCTTATTACTAAGGGCAAAATGTGAGTGCAAGCAAAGCAATTGAGTGTTGTGTGTTGGGAATAATAATTATGACCTTTATTTATACGACTCCAAACTCAAAAATCACTTGAAACTCTATGCTGATGGTATCAGTTAGGTTGATGCTGTTGAACAGTGTTGACCGACTCAAAGGTCGATATAGTACGAAAGATAGAGACAGACTCAAAATTTTATCGGCCAAGCCGATATTGTAGAAGGATAAATATGTAGAAAACAAATTGTATCGACCAATGCAATATAGTAGGAATAAAGGGTGGCTAGCATAATTGGAAATAAGGAGATGAAAAAGAAAGATGAAAAGAGACTCAAAGGAGGTCAGATTGATAGTAATTAAGGTATGACAAAATAGTATGCAAACATCTCTCGCAAATTACTACGCATTGACCCCATATGTTTCTTGTTGCACTCCTTAGGGCATACACTCAAGGAGATTAAATCGTTAGTAAAATGATAAAGATGAAATATATCAGGTGTATACAGTAAGTACCATCGTAACGTAGGCACTAAGAAAATATATCTCAATATACATACATGATATAGATCATGGCACCAAACATAGTATAATAATATGCATGATAAGTATCATGGCAACAAGCACAATACTTCTCAATCGATCACGCCCAGGTTAGTGCCACATAAAATAGTGATCACACACAAGTTAGTTAGCCAACACAAGGATGTGACTCACAAGACATAACATAACAAGAGGATTTTCTACGAACAAGGCCACAACCATATGCACAAAGACATAATCATACACATGCACGTGCAAGCAAGGACTCACACTCAACACACAATGTAACCAATCATAATGTAATCAATCTATGTCGATATCCATATAGCACACAATATCTAGGTACTAACCAGATATGTATAATCCATGTAAAGTAGCTCAATTTGATAAATGGATAGGAAGGATAAATATCGCTGTGATAATCTATTGTATGAAGATTCCCCTAGCGTAGGCATGCCACTAATGTGATTAAACTCTCCAAGGTGTTGGCCATTTAGCCGCATGTCATTTGAATGATCCATAATCATGTATACCTTGCATAGCGGCCACTCAAAGAAACATCATGAAAAACATGTGTATGGATATGAAAACCTCTAGCATAGGTAGATATGTAATTTGTAATAAAGCAATATATTTGAATATTTGTATTTTATAATATATTTTATTTTTTGCAATTTTCTAGAAGAATATAGATGACCCAGAGGGCACGAGGGCACGGATAATAGAAGCCAAACGGCACAAACAAGAAGAAGAAGATGAGGAGGATTCCAAGTAACTTACAACTTCCCTCAAAGCTCAATGCACGCTATAACATTAGCTCTCATATATGCTATCATCGGGAAGCTGATGCAAGTGCTTAGAATGGGATAAACAATCAAACGGTCATGTCAATCAACATAAACCAAGTGGGTAGAAGAATGTCAATGAAATGAAAATGGAAAGGCAAGTGCCAAGGCTCTAAATGTAGAAGACGAATGCAATCAAATTCTAGGGAAGAAAACCCATGGAATGCACAACATATAGAAGAAAAAAGCTATGTGCAATAATAAGGCTATAATACAATAAAGATGTATCAATGAAGCTTAAGATATTGGCTACTAGGGCTAACCAATAATCTAGTCTATATCATCAAATGCCTGACTATAGTAGTTTGATGTGTCACACGATGTATTTAAAAAATGATTGCGAGATGTGAAATAATTGTCATTGTCCCCAGGAAGAATATGTGTATAATGGGCTCAAGGAGCCACTATAGACTATGTAGGAATATGTTGTGGTAAATCAATTATTATCCATCGCAAATCGACTCTAATACGAGGATGACTAGGTGTTGTATGTCTCAGAGGTACAACTGTAGCATGAGGAATATGATATAATGGGCTAGAGGAACTGTAGTAGACTGCATAGGAATATATTGTGATACAACTGTCATCCATCATAAGTCAACTCTTATATGGATGACTAGGTGCCATATGTCTCGTAGGTACAATTGTATGAACTAGAGATTTAGGAGCTTTAACACTGAATGGTGATGTTGTAGTCTCAAATATAACAGTTACTATATAGAATGGTGATGAAATAGGTGCAAGGATCACACAAGGGTAAATGATTCGCTCCTTTCAGAAGCACTAGATGGTTGCACATGTGATCTCTGAGGTAGGTCTTTGATAAGTTGTGCAGTGAATGATATGTACTTTGTTATTATGCACAAACTTGACACAATTGTGTACTGTAGACAGTATTGCTCTCATTTGATTAAGCCAAGGGCATCCAAGCGATAGATTGTACGATTTTGTATGCGATATAACTCAACGAGATTAGAGTGGTCCAAAGACGAATTGCAATTGGAAGAGTAATACCACCTAAGGGTGTGCGCGAATGACTATTATTACTATGTAGTATCATAGTCGTATCAAGTAAATCTCTTTCGGTATAGCCTCAACTATATAAGAATGACATGGAAATGAGGTGTTCACTAGAATCATTCTCAATCATAATGCCATGTGTGATAGAATGATGGTAATCAACAACGCTGTGTATGTATATAGGACCATTGTTTGACGCATCATTAGGTATCTCGTGGTCATGAAATGTAAGAGAAGGCACATGCTTTTTAGAGCTTGAAACCATGCCGATAATGTTGTCAATCTCATGCTTAGGTAGAATGGTAGAATGATGTTTAGATGTTGCCATACGGACATTGTTTTGCTTTGGAGCATTGCGGTTTGGTAATGGATTAATAAAGATTTGTATGCGTTGCTTGGGCTTGGCCACAAATTCATGCAATGCAAAATTATGCCCATCAATTATGATAGTGTTGTTATCAATTAGATCATGGATCTTATGTTGCAATTTTGAAACATCTATTAGTCACGTCTTGAAACTTGATGATATTCACAAAATTGATATGCATATACCCTCTAGGCAATGGTTTAGTTATATCCATTTGAAATGGTTTTGGCAAAGAAAACACAATACATTTGAGCAATCGCTTTAATATCTGGTGAGGTGGGTTTGATAGTGTTGTAAATTGTTATTAGGAGCGGGAAAACAAGCTTATCATTTGCTTGCAAAACTCAATTAACTGTCTTGGCCTCATTCTTAGCTTGGTAATTAGGCGCATCATTAGTCTTAGTTTTGAACATTAATTTTTTCTGATATTTAATTGTAGTGGATGTATAAGCAATAGATGTGTACTATAACATATTAGCATCCATAAGTGCAACATTAATGTTGCGTAGCACATGACAAAGCTCATCAAAAGAATAATACGTGTTAATCATAGCTTTGTTCTTAAGCGGGTTGAGCGAATTATATGAGACTATACTTTGAAGTTCAATATCAGGGAATTGATGTGACATTTTGGTGAAGTGTAGTCTTTAATTTAAGCACATAGTTAGCAATGCGTTCATTAGGCCCTTGTGTTTGATTTGACCAAATTGAGAAAAAGTAACCTTTTGACTAATGCTTATCAAAAAATACACTAAGAAGAGGTCAAGTAAATCATGTAATCTATGCACAGATCCCATAGGTAAGGAATAAAAGCAATATGGGGCATACCCTGTGGGACTCTTAGGAAATAGCTTAGTCATAGTCAATGGATCATGTTGAGAACCAACACAAGATGCAAAGAAAGCTTTGATATTATGAGATGAAACCACATGGTTAGGTTTGTTTGATGTTTGAGACAATTGCGAAATTTACATCCTCTTGTCATTAAGTAGTTGTTGCACTACCAAATCAATAGATGAACCACTAGGTGTATGGTTAACATTGGTATGTGCATGTATAGGTGACTTCGAATGATGAACATTAGTAAGTGAGACATGATTGATGTTGTGACTATGTCCAAGATCAAGAGATTTAATACATGGATTCAATGGAGGCACATTGATCTTTGGGTTGGTAAGTGGAACGATAGAAGTGTTGGGAATAGAAACATCAACTTGAGGGGTTGTTGTAGCACTAGGTGGAGGCTTTTGAGGATTAGTATCATGAGGGTTACTAGCCTCACCAGTTGATATAGGAGTAGAACCATCCAATGGAGGTTGTCACGCAAAGGATCTCTATTCGTAATTCGTCTATTAAGGGCTTCAATAAGGAAATCATAGAATCGAGCTCTTTAGAATTGTTTGTAATAAAATCATTAAATTGTACATCATTCATATCTTTGTCTTATCTTTGAAAATGGGCATATTTATAGGCTCGCGGGGGGCGGGGGGGGGGGGAGGTGGGGGGACGGGCCTAGGGGGCAGGTTCATCACAAGCATGGTCATTGTCCTCACTATTATCATCATCATAATTAGCATTATAGAAAGGCATTTCTTTCTTGAGGTAAGTAGATTGATCATCCCATCCATGTTGGAAGGAGGGACATCACAAGAAGGTATCTCAGTGGATATTGCCATTTTCAAAACACGAATGGTATGCAAAGGTAATTGCATCAATTCACAAGTATCACAACTAAATCTAGCACTATGTCTAGTGGGATGCAAGGAGCTAGGTCTCCTAGGCATAGGATATAAACATGAATAGAGCAAAGGAAACAATGAAGTACTGAAAATCCGATTTGAAACAAAAGGACCAAACCTTAGATAACTTCCAAAAGATATATGCAATGCAGGAACAAAGATTTAGGTACCTAATTCTGAAAGCGGATGTAATCTGTAAGTAAACATAGGTGAATAGAAGCTAGGGTGTGAACAAACATGTAATAAAAGCTGCAGATCTGAAATCAGATCTAAAAAAATTAGAAAACAACCATTAAACCTTATGAAGGTATGATTGTTCGAAGAATCTTTTTAGTGTTTAATCAATGACAACAAAATAAAACCATTGCACAAGGAAGATCTACGTTTAACAATGTAAAAAAATACTTTTAGATATGCCATAGTGGCTAAAAATAATAAACGTGCAAAAGGAAAATGTTGAATTGATGATAATTGAACTTGAAAAGAGGCAAAAGATGATGGAATGATCACACATTGATGATTATTGGAATTGTGAATGCAGATTTGAGTTGTGTAGGTATGTAGTTGACTTTGTGCCAAATTTGGAGTGTTGACTGTGCAAGTATAGGATCGATGTCTCTGTCGTTCGTGCGTTGGGCGAGATCAGCACTAACCAGGTTTGATCGCCATTCGTGTCTTGTGTGCACTTTTAGATTCTAATTTTTTTCGGGTATTTCGCCATTGGATGTCATCCTTGTTTGTACCTGCACTTATTTGATTTGATGGGCAGGAATCTAGAAATGATATCTTCTTTCTTCTTGACCTAGCTTTGTATCAACTCACAACAAAACAAAGTTATGGGTTGGGCAACCATTATGGGAGTTGTAGTTATATATCTCGCATGTTGGAATTAGACCTTATGTAGTTTTGTGCAGTTTGAATAAAATCTCGATCAAGGGTTTTGAGCCTCCTCTTCCCTAGATGTGAAAATGCAACTATATGCAATGCGTCTAAGACTTCCTTTTGGTACAAGAGGGTGATGCACAAAGGATGACTCCATCGCAAGTGTAGCAATAGATATGGAAAGGGTATGCAAAAACTCGAATTATGGAGTATGATGAACTCTCTCTTTGGATTTTCTGGATGGATGAAATGGCTTGGGATGACTTGGTATAAATAAAATGCTCTAAGCCATATTTTGCACTTAGGCTGAACTGAGAAATAATACGAAGTGACAATTAAGGCACATGGAGCGTGATAGAAGGCAAAGGGACCCACAAAATGATGGACAAGATCAACAAACCTGCTATTCTCGCCCAAGTTAGGATTGACAGGGTCGCCGTTCTTGTCCCAAGGAAAATTATAACACTAGATTGAGTATCCTCATAGGGATGTGTGCAATTAGGCTTGGGGTTGTGAACTGATAGATTTATAGAAGTATCAAATGCATTTGGAGGGCTCAAGAACCAAATGAGACGTATTGTGGGGTAGGAGGAGTTCTATAAACAAGCAATTATACACAAGTGTGGCAAGTATACACAAGTGTGGCAAGTATGACAACATAGGGAAAAGACACTATGGAAAAGAGTTTTGTGCCAAAATTAAGTGTCTACACTTATGTTGGAGAACATCCTATTGTTATAACATCACATAATAGGTGATGTTATTAACTAAGTCATAATATTATGTGTGAGTGAGTTATATGGGTTGTTGAAACAACTCACTTAGATTAGTTTGAGTGGTTTTCGGAGATAAGTCAAGACTCCTATTTAGTAGGCGCTGAGTCTTGTATTAGAACATCTCCAAGTCATGAATAAAATTGAATTTTTGAGTTTTTGAGATATGATTTCAGAGCGGGTTTCCTATAAGAGCAAGATGACGATTTAATTGCCAAGGTGCAATTCAATTTGCTTGGTTGACCTGTGGATGTAGTCTTATATTAAAAAACAAAATTGTTGTAGTTGATATTAGTGTGTTGCGTGTTATTTATTTCTTTGAGTTTGCTATTTTCTAGAGTTTAGAACGAGTAATCTAGGAGAGGAGAATTTGATAAGAAAGGTGGTGTAGCATTTAAAACAGAGTAGAAGTATACTGGAGAGAAGTGTTCAAGATCACACTAGAGGAAAGAAAACTGCATCCATAAAGCGTGAAGAAGAGACCCTTGAAGAAATAGGACGTAGCATCAAAAAAGAGGCAGCACATGAGTAAGAGTGTCGTGTCCCCCTTTTGATCGTGGAGCCATTAAAGACCCTTAGCCTTGATTTGTTTCCCAAGGGCCAAAGGAAAAAGAAAGAAGGGAAACACTTTGGGTTTCTTAAGAACATTTGTAAAAGTACTTTATTGTTATAAAATTCACTTAAGTTGTGGTCTTTTAAGGGTCATGGGTGCGCAAGCGACTTAAGTGGACTATAAAGAGTGTTCTTTTTATAATTTGAAAAGGTCTTCCCTCAAATTGGGATGCACCCTTTTGGAGGAGAGTATAAAGGCAAGTGAGGGATCGTGTGAAAAGGTTATGCATATTATGATTTTTGAATTTTTGAGTCTAAGCACAAAAACGCTTGACCAAGGACTTGAAAACGAAATTATTCAAGGCCTAGGAAGTTTAGGGAGGAAAACCCCTATTCCTCATCTAGGGCAGCACTAGTTCAAGTGATGTAATTGATCATCAAAGACAAAACTTATAGTTTGGACCCTTCTTAGGGTGTGGCGATTTTCTTGCAAAGTGTGGTGACTAGGTCAAGGAGTGTGGCAACTTGGTTTGAGGTCATTTGTTAAGGGTTTGAAACCATTTCTAGGGCAACGAACGGGGGTTGTGTGTTGAAGACCTCTTTACTAGGGCTGCAATACATTTGGAAGTTTGGAAACCCTCTTCTAGGGTTTGGTGTGTTGACATAAGCAATTAATTATTTAATTGCAGCTGGGTGACTTGATTGGGAGGCCCAATTGAGGGCTTGTTAGGCTATTTCAAGCCTAAATAATATTTTGAATTTTCCTATAATTAATTATGTATTTATCCCTATTTTTAAGGATAATTTTCAGCATTTCAGATTGGAGAAAGACATAATAAATCAATGTTTAATTCATTGTAATTTTTCTGCATGTGGCGCCAATAGGGCTGAGTTTATTGAATGATTTAAAGCGCTAAATTCAGTGGAATATTCACTAAATTGCTGCTAGGGTTTGGTAATATTTATTCCAATTTTGTGAGGGTTTTGAATAACTAGGGTTTGCAGTAAAAATCAAAAAAATATTTGTTTTCGCTAGGGTTTGACAGAAATTCAAGATTTCAGTATTTTATCTTATTTTGGGATATTTCAGTGGTATCAGAGCCAATATCTTGGCCTGTTGTGGGGTTTGAAGGGTTTCATGTCAAACAGTGAATGGGAGATATGGACAATACAAGGTTTGAGAAATTCTCTCAAGCTCATGAAAGGAAAGGGCAGCCTTCCATTCGGACTGATTTGATAGAAATTTATGAGGCGTATATGACTAACCCACCTTTTAGGAAAGAGATGAACTTCGATGAGTTTGTGTCATGGAAAAGAGGTAGGGTCAGTTCTTGAGTTGAATAGGAGTTGCATGATGCATTGGGGAAGATTGCTCTTTCCACTTTTGATGGTTCTACAAACATTTCAGCGAAGGCTTGGATTGATAAGTTAGGTACATACCTTACACTTCATCTTATGGAGGTCAAGGAGGCTCTAAGATTCATCACAACACATTTAAAAGGGGTTGCCCATGATTGGTGGCATCATGAGTTGATAACCCAAGGGCATCACTTCATATAGACAACTATGAGGAATTCAGCAGGAGGCTCATTGGGAGATTTGATAGCACTGATATAGAGCTTTTCTTTGGGGAGTTGGCACACTTGCATCGAAGGGGGTTGCAAATAGGAGACATCAATGTAAGAAAATCAAGCACTTTGGGGCAGTCAGGTCTTGAAAATTCCGAGTCACCGAATTTAGAAATTTTGGGGCAGCAAAAAAAAGTTGTCCAACAAGTTCATGAGCAACAAAGAGAGCAAAAAGGAGAAGACAAGAATGAAGGAGAATTAGAAAAATCAGAACTCTCCAAAGAAAAGAAAGAACAAGCTTTACATGAGGGATGTAAAACATTCAAGGATGAAGTTGTTCCAGCCCTAGAATTAATGAATTTTCATGCAAACTTTTCAAAGTTTGAGCCATCACATATTGAAAGTAGTGTTATGAGTTCTCCCTTAATGGTGAATGAGGAAGGGAAAATCTTGGAGCATGAGCTAAAGGAAGAAGAAGAATCCATTTGGCATGGTGATGGAGAGCATTTGATGGTCAAAGTAAAATTTGCAGGTACTATTGTTCATTTTCAACTTGCTGGAATTTTTAGACCAGCATCTAAAGGTAAGCTATTTAATTATCTTCATAACAAGGAATTGTTGTGTCACCCCCATGCTATGTTCATGCTAACAATGATGATAAGATGAAGGGCACTAAATGGAGTACAGAATTTCCCCAAGGAAATTTAAGGATTGAGAAATGCAAATTTCGGATATGGATGTGGGATCTAGGGGAGACTTACAAACTCGGTGTTACTGCCATAAAAATTCTGCGTTTTTTTGGAACCCATACAAATGGGTTGGCAGGGCATTTTGATCATGGGAAGGAGCAATTCCCAGTGGGTAATGGTTGGGAAGGGTTTCTCAACCTTATAGTATTTTCATTCCCTACAATACTCCAACTTCATATTTTTGCACGAAGATTTTAAACTTGCAGCTGCTGTTCCGTTTCCAGGTTACCAACATTGGCAAAATCAGATTTTGAATTGTCATGTCCAGCTTTGGATAACTGCAAGTTTGATCGTTTTAAAGCCATGACATCATTGGGGAAGGCGGGAAAATGGTTCCAGCCGAAGGGAATGAATACCTCAACCATACTAATTCAGATTTGATTGGAAAATCAGAATATTTATCGCTGTCATAATATGCTTTCAGCGTGCATACAAACTGATTGGCGTCCTTTCGTGAAAGAAATAGCTTGCAATATGATCAATAAAGACCAGCTCACAAAGGCTGAAACTCAGCCCACTCTAAGCATGGTAAATGCACTAAATCTTGAAAATTTTGTGTTGGGGCAGCAATACGTGGAAAGTTATATTTCATCCAGGTTTGAAGAGGTATGCTTTGAGGAAGACAATTTTGAATTAGGAGATAGGAGATGATGAAGAGGTCACAAATTCTCTCCAGCTTGTGAGGAAGGATGGGAAAGAGATAATTTTGCATGGCTTAAGTGATAAGGCACCCCCAGAGGTGACCTCAAGGGTGATGGAAGGGATCTGTCATGAGAGACCATTGGTAGGGGCAACAAGGAAAGCAAGGAAGGCTGCATTTTCTGAGTTGGGACAGCCACTGTAGAACTTCATCACACACTTGGTTCGGGAAAGGGCTCAAATGTTGGAAGGTGTTATTCTTAAAAAAGGGCCAATAGAGTGGCAAAACTTGAATATGGGCAGCCACTAAGGTATGTGAAAGACTATTTAATTTCTTGTTTTATGAACTTTGCAAATTCTGAAAATCAAGGTTCAAAACAGGTTTATGAAAAGGTTGAACTTCAGCCTGTGGAAGGTAAAAGGAGGTCTGAAACTTTTATAAGAAATAAGCCTAGAATATACTCGATAAATTATGAGTTTTCAATGCAAAATCAGAATATTTCATGCTTGCAAAATTCTGGAAAAGTTGGTTCACTTCAGCCCCTAGCGAATTCGGTGAATGAGGAGGAAGATGGGCTCTTTGCATACAAACTAACGTGGAGATTGGATACTCGGGATCAGCCCTTCCAAGGCAAGGAGAGTACATTGTGTAAATTCTGTTTTAGGACAACAAGGGTTAAGTTTTGATGTGCACATCAGTTTGGAGAAGCATGCTAGGAAGGAGAGTATTCAAAGCTTGGGCATGCAAACCTATTTGAAGAAGCATGCTAGGAAGAAGAGTATTCAAATTTCAGAATGGAGGAGTGGTTTGGAAACCACAACTTCTTCCCCTCTCAAGGGGATGGAAGGACGACAAAGAAGGCAAGAGACGTGTGGTGGAATCATGGCAAGGATGGTCACTCTATTTGGAAGGTATGGTTTTTAAGTTATTTGAAATTGATTGTTGCACAGAGGAGGGTAAACTGTATCTTTAGGTCATGGAGGGGAGTTTAGAGTCCATTGAAGGGCATGAGGGGTATGTGGAGACCCTACAAAAGAATACCCTTTCTAAGGTGCACATGTGGAGAAGAAGGGGCACGAAGGACAGCCATGGTACTCTCTTCTACCATGCTGTCCATGTCAGTTCCAACTCACTTGTTGTGAGCTTGAGGGCTCCCGGTTGCATGGGGAAGGCTGATTGCAAGGTGACACCCCAAAGAGGTGCGTTTTGGTTGGTCGAGTTCCTCTTGAGGGGTCACAAGAAGTCTGATTTTATGTACACAGCCAATCAATCACAAGGGAAGTGACTGATTTCATCATCTCTTTTGCATATGTGAGTGCGTGTTTATTGTCAAAAGGTAAGGTGAGGGATTCAAACAATAGAAAGGAGTTTCCAGTTCTTCTAGATGGTAAAATTCTGAGTCTAAAATAGATTTGGAGTGTGTGAACAGCATGGGCAGCCCACGTGTGCCCTCCAAGGCATCCATGTACATGTTTCCAGCCACTCCACATATGGAGAACATTGTCAAGGATGCAAACAAGAAAGGGAAGTGGAGAAATCCCAATTTGATTAATGTGTTGATGTCTTGTGCAGGGGGTGATATGTGGGCAACCAAGGTCCAAAATGATAGGAACCACCTTGCTCTATAATGCTGCCAATTTAGAGGATTCTTCTTTTCTCATCATCTTTTCAGAATGCCTGGGGTACAAGGCCTCAATGGGAAAGGAAAGAAGGAATACGTGTTGATGTTGTACCATTTCCAGCTTGGGTGGGCAGCCAAATTTCTTCAGGTACAGTATAAAAGGTTTTGATACGAGGCTTTCCTTCCATGGGAGGAGGCAAGGGACATGATTGATGTGAAGCCAATATTTGGGGTAGCCTCCTAGATATTGCTAATGCTTGAAGGCAAACAATTTTGGGTGGGGAGGATTGACATGTCCCCCTTTTGATCGTGGAGCCATTGAAGACCCTTAACTTTGATTTGTTTCCCAAGGGCTAAGAGAAAAAGAAAGAAGGTAAACATTTTGGGTTTGTTAAGAACATTTGTAAAAACACTTTATTGTTATAAAATTCTCTTAAGTTGTGGTTTTTTAAGGGCCATGGGCGTCCAAGCCACTTAAGTGGATTATAAGGAGTGCTTGTTTTATGATTTGAAAAAGGTCTTCCCTCAAATTGGGATGCACCCCTTTGGGGGAGAGCATAAAGGCAAGTGAGGGATTGTGTGAAGAGGTTTTGCATATATGATATTTGAATTTTCGAGTCCAAGCACGAAAACGCTTGACTAAGGACTTGAAGACAAAACCCTTCAAGGCAAAGAAAAATTTAGGGATGAAAATCCTTATTCCTCATCTAGGGTAGCACTAGTTTAAGTGCTGTAATTGATCATCAAAGGTATAATTTACAATTTGGACCCTTCCTAAGTGTGGTGACTAGATCAAGGAATGTGGCCACTTGGTTTGAGGTCATTTGGTAGGGTTTGAGGCCATTTCCAGGGCAGCGAATAGGTTTGTGTGTTGAAGACCCCTTTCACTAGGCCTGCACTACATTTGGAAGTTTGGAAATCCTCTTTTAGGGTTTGGTGTGTTGACATGAGCAATTAATTATTTAATTGCAGCTGGGTGACTTGATTGGGAGGAGGCCCAATTGAGGGTTTATTAGGCTATTTCAAGTCTAAATAATATTCTGAATTTTTTAATAATTAATTTTGTATTCATCCCTATTTTAAAGGATATTTTCCACCGTTTTCAAATTGGAGAAAAGCATAAAAAAATCAGTATATAATTCATTGTAATTTTTATGCATGTGGCACCAATAGGGCTGAATTGGTCAAATGATTTAAGGCCCTAAATTTAGTGGAATATTCGCTAAATTGCTGCTAGGGTTTGGTAATATTTATTATAGTTTTGTGAGGGTTTTGAATAACTAAGATTTGCAGTAAATATTATATATTTTTTGTTTTGGCTAGGGTTTGGCAGAAATTCTAGATTTCAGTGTTTTATCCTATTTTGGGATATTTCAAATAGGTGTGACAAGCTTGCAGCCCAATATGGGTATGGTGATTGAAGACCACATGAGCTAGAGTCAGATTTGAGGCGTGGCAGCCTGGAAAAAGGAGCAGTATACAATATTAAAAAAACATATTAGCGCTTCACAACCTATTTTTTAAAGGTAGCAACTGCATAAGTAAAGAATGGCATTTATTCAAAGCAGCACACCTTGTATAGAAGTGTCATAGTTGTAGAAAAGCACTATATTTTTCTTATTTTAAGTTGTATGCAAAGGTGTCTGTAGTTTGGATTTTTTTGCATATTATCCCAAACTTGTGTTTGCAAATTTGAGAAGCGTGAAATAATAATAATAATAATAATAATAATAATAAAAGGCACCCATGAATTGAAGCACCTAGCAAACATATGTGAGCTCAACATTGTAATTATGAAAACTAGCAAAGCCTACTAGTAGCATGAAAAGTGTAAGCAAAAGAGGTGTTAGTAGATGGGTATAGCTTGGCATCTGCAAATTCATTTTCACATTTCAAACCTTTCATTGCATATGATACAATGCCACAACCAAGTCATGATGTGGAATAATTCTTAAATAGCATAACTTTATAAGGTGATTCGAATTTGAAGATTACATGTAATGTTTTAGTTATAGTTTGTGGTATTGATGGTTAAGCTATTATAGTTTGTTAGGTAAGGTTCAAATTTAAATTTTTAATATTGCTATAATTTGTTATACTTTGTAATTGTGCAGTCTAATGTTATAATAATAGTATAATTGGTCATGTTTTACATTTTTATCCATAAGTATCATTGGTCTTTGTTATTAGTGTCATTGTGTTTATAGTCCAGTCAATATAATCTAATAAAACATCTTGTTGGTTGGGATAATTGGTCTGTACAAACCTTGTGTGCCATTTCTTAGAATTGGCAAAATAAAATTTCATGCCTTCTTTAAAGGACACATTATCGGGCGAACTGGATGTCCTAAGAGAATGTGTTATTCTCATAAAAACATGCATTTTGATCTAACCTATTGAGCTAAGGTTGTAGGCAGCTGAAGGAAATGGAGGAAGGAGGCCCATTACCAATCTCAATCTTGCAGCTAACTTAGGTGTTGTAGATCGCAATAGTGGAAAAACAAAATGACCCTAAAAGACAATACAACATGAAGAGGTGTTAATCAGCAGTGGTAGCAGTAATTTACTCCAGCTACAGACGATTAAAAACCAAACATGCCAAATCAACTAAAGTCGAGATTTGTGTCCAGTGGCAGTCGGTATTAATTACGTTGTTTGTGATCAAGTGGCAATGGTCAAGTACGGTGGCTGCAAACGTGAAGTTCAGTGAGGTGGCCAACATCCACTAAAGAAATAGTGAGGACTCAGTCCCATTATATTTTTATGTATTTTTGTTTGTGTGTGATCAATGATGTGTTCTTAGTGACAATTGTATTAATTATGTTGTTTGTGATCAAGTGGCAACGGTCAAGTACAATGGCTGCAAATGCTAAGTTTAGTGAGGTGGCCAACACCCATTAAAGAAATAGTGAGGACTCAGTCTCAGTCCCATTATATTTTTATGTATTTTTGTTTGTGTGTGATTAGTGATGATGTGTTCTCAGTGAGAATAAATTGTAAATAAATGTGTGTTCATGCTTACATATGTGATGTGTTAGTGATGATCTGTTCTCATTGAAAGTAAATCATGAACAAATGTGTGTCCTTGTTTATGTATGTGGGCCATCACTAACAACAGAGTGTATACTTGGTGTGTTTGTAAACAAATATGCATGTTTATATAAACATGGAGGATGAATTAATGCATGTCCTAGTTCATACTTGGATTGGCTTATGTGTTCCCATTAGTGGATTGGTGATGTGTTCCTGTCCGTTAAAGTATGTGTTGAACAACATGTTTGTTTCCAGTGCGTGTGATGGCAATGATCAAGTGCAGTGGCAACAAATGTGAAGTTCAGTGAGGTGGCCAACACCCACTAAAGAAATAATGAGGACCTAGTCCCACTATTTTTTTATGTATTTTTGTGTTTGTGTGTGATCAATGATGATGTGATCTCACTAAGAATAAATTGTAAACAAATGTGTGTTCTTGCTTGCATATATGTGATGTGTCAGTGATGATATGTTCTCATTGAAAGTAAATTTGAAACAAATGTGTCCCTGTTTACATATGTAGGTCATTACTGATAGCAGAGTATATAGCTGGTGTGTTTGTAAACAAATGTGTGTGTTCACACAAACATGGAGAATGAACTAATGCATGACCTAGTTCATACATGGATTGGTTGATGTGCTTTATAGTCATAGTAAAAGTTTGGAGTTTGGCGATTTTGATGGGCTTGATCGAAAATTTGGCCAAATTCATCCTGTGCGGTGATTTTAATCCACAGATAGTTGGATGGACCTAGAAATAGTATTAGCGGGAAAAAGAACAGTGGAAAAAATACTGAGCGCGGCTATAAAATACCACGAGTTTTCCTTTGAACCACCAAACAAATACACCATTTGACAGGTTTGCAAGCAACTTTCATGTTAGAAGGGTTTTATTTTGCGATTGCATTTTACACTGCATCCCTACGTTGAACCTGCGTGGATGATGTGCTAGTGTGGACCCTACATTGGATTGCCGCTATGGAGCTGATGTGGTTTGCCGCTGTGGCGCTGCCATGATTGCTGTCGTGGACCGTTGCTATGTTTGTTGCGTGCTGAGCATTGTATCGCAACAAGCCTTGTTGTGTCGACTTGTGAAGTTGAGTGGCGGCGATGGAGCCCTGTTGAGCGAGAGAGAGGTAGGTTCCTTTTTTTTTTTGACTTTGTTTTTATCATCATTGAAGTTAAATAAATTTTAGGGTTTTTTTTTTTCAATTTGTTGTTTTCGTTTTATAAAAAAATTTAATTTATTCTATATTTTTTTTAATTTTTTAATTTTGTTTTACATTTGTTTTTATTTATTAAACTAGTTTTTAATTATTTTGCTTTTTTTGATTTTTTTAAAAATTTATTTATTGTTATTTTTTTCATTTTTTTTTTTTTGGTAAGTCAAAAAAAAGGACGGAGCCCGTCTATTTAAAATATTTTAACAAAAACACTGGTAGAACCTCTATTTAAGATACAAGGGTATCAAAGTTTTTAAAAGAGCACGAAGCTCTGAGCTACATAGAAACAAAAACTTTTCTTCATCAGAGATAACAATATCAACATTGTTACCAGCATCGCTAAATTCTTCTTCCAGTTTGATAGCAGCCAAGGAACTTGCCAGACTAATTTTCTCCAGTGTCATGCATAATGCCCAACCTCTCACATATTGCCTTTATCTTCCTATGCTGTAGGACGCTATCTTCAACGATTGCCTTAAAGTCCAAATTTGATCAAACTTGGTGTCCATTAGGTGAGTGAAATGATCCACATCTTCACGGACAACAAGAGAATTGCTAGCATTGAAGAGAACAGTCTGAATGCCAATTAGTTGAGCAACTTTGAGGGTGTCCAAGTGACCATTAGACTGACCGGTATGTTCCATAGCTTTGATCACCGCCTCTACATAAGCCACTGAGACGAGCAACACGCTGGGCATGGAGCATATTCGTAGCCATCCAATTCAAAAACTTTTCATCCTTCACACCTTCCAGCAGAGTTTTTTGCCAAAAATCCAGTGCCTCTTGGGCAATAAAGCAAGTCGTTTTATCCAGGAGGGAGCCCGAGTCAAGCAGATTGCGGAGCTTCAGATCGTCCACTAGGCCAAGAAAGGAGGAATGGACATTTTCCAAGGAATAGTTATGCAACAGACCATTATTGATTGCATTAACCGAATTAACAACAAAGGCCTTATCTTTATCCTGCCTAGGACGTTTGCTGCCAGATCCTTTCAAATTTATTTCACCAGAGAAGATATCATTGTAGAGCCAGGAGAGAAGAGCAGAGAAGGGTGTAGAATGCCCAGGGTGGAGTGTGGACGGAGATAAATAACATGCTGTGAGACATGCGCGGTGATTGCTCCCCCTGAAAACAATCATTTTCCACTGTTCGAAATTAATTTTCATGCTCCGAAGATTCGAAAGATTAGTCCTTGACCAATTAATGATGATCTTCATTAATATGGCGGTTATTTAAATCATTTCCCACAATTCTTCAAGTCTTAGATCCATTTTGGAGAGCGTTGGTCATATGGAGGCTTTGTTCTGAATGGTTGAGGGTGACACCTTCATTGGCCATATGATCAAGGGGAAGTAAGTCTTCAAATTGTTGCACAGATTCTTGCAATCTTCCATAATATTCTTTAAGATCCATTTGTGTGTAGATCCATTCGAGAGGGCTTCAATGACTATTTTCGAGTCCCCTTCTATTTCCGAATCAACCCAATTCTTTTGTATCGCTAAAGATAGGCCACGCCACAGAGCTTTGGCTTCAACGACATTGTTGGAGCAAGAGCCAAATGCTTCACTGAATTTGAGCAAGAAATTGCCCCTAGAATCTCTGAATGTCCACTCGACACTCGCCATGCCAGGATTGCCTTTAGCCGCGCCATCAAAGCTAAGCTTAATCCTAAGGCTAGACGGAGGAGTCCAATTGTCCTCCTTGCTTTTTTTTAATTTTGCTTTTGATCCTATTATCAGGGATTTTTTCATTTATTTTAATTATATATAATTTATTAAAATATATTTTATAATCTATTAAATTTTTAATTTTATTATTATTATTATTTATTTTTTCATTATTTTCAATTTATTTTTTATTTCTTTATTTTCAATTTATTTTTATATTTATTTACTTATTTTTATATTTATATTTAATTACTTATTTTTATATTTATATTTATTGACTTATTGTATATTTATATTTATTTACTTATTTATATATATATTTTTATGTTTTTCTATGGTTTGAACTTAATGGCGAATTTTTTTCCGAATTTTATCCATTGGCAAACTTGAACTGAATTTTATATTCGTCGAACTCGAACTCGAACTCGAACTCAGAACCTTGTGACTATGTCTATAATCATGTCGAACTCCCACCCATGTGGGCTGATCCCTTTCCCTCATCTTTCATATCCCTTATTGTGCAGCCAGCGTATTCACAACTTCATTGGCTAACAAGTCTACTGCTTTGTTTTCTTCCAATTTAGCTTGAAGTCTCCGAGCTATGCAGAAAGTGTTAGTTATGCAGGTAAGTGTTAGTTTTGTAGAGGAATAAATAAGCTGTGCAGTGATGTCAGTAATGTCTTGATGCAGTCATCAGTTACAGATCCATTATTATGTCAGTCACATAAGTTATGCACCAGCAGATATGTAGTCAGTTCCCCATCAGTTGTGCAGTGATAATTAGGAATGTCAGTTACAAATATGCTGACTCTACATTTAGCAAAAGCAATCTTAGGTCACTTATGCTAAGTCATTAAGCCTGCAAATTGTGTATGTGTTTTGGGCTGGACAAAATATTGAGCAGCAGGTGGTGGAAGGATGGTTTGCTTCCAAATGCACAGAAGTCAGAACCCATATTGCTTTTGGATTGAACCGGAGTTTGCACCTGTAACTTCTCAGGAATGTTTCTTGCCATCTTTTGGACTGTTAAAATTGTTATTTTGTTAGAAGTGAAACTCAATTGTGTTTTTTCAGTTATTTTTGTGTTGTCCATTTTGGTCTTTCTAATAAACAAATTCAGTTCAAAAAAGAAAAAACAAAATCCATTCATTCACTTCAGATTTCATGTTCCATGTTCTAGTTTTTAGAATCTGGTTTGTTAATTCAGGTTGCCTGCATTAATAGAAACAAGAATATTGGAATATTATCTATTAGCAGAAATTTTCAGCATTCCAATCCAAAATTTTCAGCCAAATTGTAAGATTGGTATGACAGAGCTTGGGTGCAGAGTTTTTCCAGCTATAACAACAGGTTCCTGTCTGTCTTATTACATCTTTTGACTATTACCATGACTATAAAATATGTTTTATTAGAACTAATTGCATAATAAGGTTCTCTTTGCACTCAGCATCATGCTGTGTTTGATTTTCTTATCATCTTTTGAGATTATACATGATTGTGTTTTTTAATTCTGGTTTATTTGGTTTTCTTTTTATTTTTCAGCTGAAAGTTTCAGAACATCTATTAATCACTTGGAGATTTATGATCATGCTTGTTTGTCTCTGGAGAATATGTGCTCTGAGTCCAATTTTTTGCAATGTAATTGTTTCTATGTTTTATTATTACTAATTGCATAATAAGGTTCTCTTTGCACTCAGCATCATGCTGTGTTTGATTTTCTTATCATCTTTTGAGATTATGCATGATTGTGTTTTTTAATTCTGGTTTATTTGGTTTTCTTTTTATTTTTCAGCTGAAAGTTTCAGAACATCTATCAATCACTTGGAGATTTATGATCATGCTTGTTTGTCTCTGGAGAATATGTGCTCTGAGTCCAATTTTTTGCAATGTAATTGTTTCTATTTAACTTGGGTCGGATTCATCTCTCTGCAGAGGCTCTGGAATTTTACAACCGGCAAGTTTTTGAAAGCATACACTGGTCATGTCAACAAGAAATTCTGTATATCCTCCACTTTTTCTGTGACAAATGAAAAATACGTTGTCAGTGGGTCAGAAGATCATTGTGTGTATTTGTGGGATCTTCAAACAAGAAACATAGTTCAAAAGTTGGAAGGCCATACAGATACTGTAATTTCAGTATCTTGTCATCCGACAGAGAGCAAAATTGCTTCAGGTGCATTGGAAAAGGATAAAACTGTAAAGATTTGGGTTCAAAATGATTAACTAAAATTTTTCTGGCATTGATTTTATTGACGATGTGGCTTCTACATCTTCCTTCTGTAGTCATGAATTTTAGGTGGCTCAGAGGAACATTGTGTATATTTTTGGTTTTCCAGGACAGAAGTGCTATTTTGAAGTTGCATTCTGTTACATACCTGAAAATTGGCTTCCTGTGCTGACAGACAACTTGTGTGCAAAATAATTGATAGTATTGAGCAAAATTTATGTAATATTGCTTTGTGCACCAAAATTAGATTGAGACAAACTTTTATTGAGTTAATTTCCTTACTATCATGAAATTTCATGAAACCAAAGGTGTGGCCTAAGGTGGATATTTTTAATGTCCTTTTCAGTACGAGGAGCAGACCATTTATGGAGGGATCTAAGTGATTGCTCGGTGCTTGTAAGCAGTTTTTGTTTGAAAATGTCCCTCTGTAGTTTAGGTAACATTTTCTGTTATTGGTTCAGTAGGGTGTATTCCTAAGGTATCTAGTACAAAACCCATGCTGGCAGTAAATACATAATGGTTCGTATGAAGTCTCCAAAGATATACCACGTTGGATTTTACTAAAATGTATGTTCCAACAAGGTTGCGTTGCAACAATTCATGACATTGTGCAGCTCCTGGATATACTGTGAGGAGATTCTGTGAGAGAGGGAAGTTCGATCCCATTTCACATTGACAGAGGAGGTGGAATTGTTCGGTTTAAATTTGACTGTTTAACCTGCCTGCCATGTGAATTTTTTATGATGGATGTCAATTCAATATTGCCCGGTTCTTGGTTAAAGAAGAGAACATCAAGGAGTAAATATATATTTAATATAATCCTGTAGAATTTTTGACGTTATGCCCAAAATTTCCTGTTGGTATCCGAGACATTCTTAAAAAGATTTTAAGTGCAATTGGTAAAGATGGTCCATTGATGTAGGCTCAAATTTCGTCGCAGACACGATGAAAGGAGGTGCTTATTCTCAACTGTGTAAAGCAAGGGGACCACCGGGAGGTTCCCAAAAAGCTTGTTAAGTGAAAAAAAACAAAGCAGGCATGATGTTTGCATAGAGCCAGGCAATTGATTGCAATTGTAAAAGCAAAAGTCGAGTTGTCGAATTCTTTGTTCTTGTGCCTGCATTTAGTATTTTGTGGGGCGAGTATGGGAGCTGAGGCGCTTATTGCCACCAATAAGGTCTTAAGCTTAAGCACTATTAGGAAGCCTTTGGCTGGAAGAGTTAAGTAGCCTCTTTCGCTTACTAAATATATACGATTTATTTATATTTGGCAAACCACATTTGTTACCCAGTGAGCAAATTAAGCAATGAAGAAACCAGAAAACAAACAGCCATCCCAAAAAGGGAACTGGTGGATGTGCATTGTCGTGTCTATTTAGCACCAACCGACCTTAACGTAAGAATTCAGTAGAGTGCCATAATAAATATATCATTTTTGGTCAAGATTATACATTGTGTTTTAACAGATATTGAACATTAATACTCTGCGGATCATGTCATATCCTTTAAATGCTGAAGAGGTAGTCACTTACGCTTGAATGCTGGTACTATTTAGCAAACTTGTTTAGACATTGACATCTAATTCTTTTTTGTTGCACCGGCCTAAAATTGTCACTTTCAAGCTCTAATGACTGATAGTGATATATAAATGGTTTTTTTTTAGTTATTTAAAATTTATTGTTAACAATTATCACACTAGGTTGTTAAACATTATAAAATTTTAATTATCAAAGAAATAGATGGTACCGATTGAATGAAATGAGAGGTGATAAATTGCAAGATAAGGAAAAAAGGATATGAAGTATCATGCTTTTGACATGAGCCAAATAATTGTGGTTGGGGCAAGCTATCCCAAATTTAAGGTTATATTAGTTATTTTGTAAAACTAGTATGTACAGAAGTCTTCAAAGAGGATTGAAGGGCATTGCCATTAATCAAGCAGTGAATAATTCTGTCCAACTATAACATTTATTCTCAGTTGCCCGGGCAAACCCCATTTGCGATTGCCCATTTACCAACTGTATGTGAGATCTTTGCTTCAAGAGAAGTTTCAATTTCAGCCCAAAAGAAGTCCTCATTTAGTTTCAAAAATAAGATGCACACCAAATTTCAATAGCCCAAAACGTCTTTTATGAATTGAACCGTCAACAAGCTTGTGGGTGGACAAATTCAGATTGATATCTTGCTAAGTGTTTCACCTCTTAAAATCTGATTGGGCCTTGCTTTTCTTACCTTCACAACCTCTTCCCTTGCTCCTTTACTATGCTTAAATTTTTTGTGGACGCCTCTACTCCATAGAGTTCATATCGAAAAATTTCTAAGCTTTAGAAATCTAGTAGCCTTGTTTCAAGAGTATGCTCTTCTCTTGTTTTTTTCGAAAGATTTTGAGAATCAACAATTAAACAAGTGTTTGTAAAATTTTGTTTTATTAATAGTGTGAAGCCGTAGCTATTCGGCTCCTACCTACTGTCATGGGTTTTCTACAACAACAAAGCTGTAAAAGGAGGCGTCTACTGACGATAAAAGATTGGTATCAGAGCCACAACTGTCTACTAACGCTGTTTTGTTTGTAAGAATTTCTTGCTTCGATTTTTTGAGTTTTCTGCTTTGAAAAATTCTTTGGAAAAGTCTTTTGCATTGAGTCTCTGGCCGTTTTTAACATTGTCATAGGTTTTTTTTTTTTTTTTTTTTATTTCTGCATTTTTCTTACTAGAATTTTTTCACTTATCAGACCTCAAATCTCTCAGCAATGGAATTTGGTAAAACTCAAACGTCTATCGTAGAAATCATGAATGAGTCTGAATTAGAAGGAACTTATGAACTTTCTCCTTTCATTCTAGAACAATTATTTGATTGTCCAGATATTGAGATCACTGAAGAAAACCTAGAAAAAGAAAATAGCCTGTATAAACCCTCGGCTATTAAAGCTTTACATGTATATAAAAAGTCTGAACTTTTAAAATCTTAGTTTGTGTATAAATCTACATATTTGTCATTTGTAAAACCTCGAATCAAATCTGTCGAGTTAATTAGTTATAAGCCTAATAAGAGTTTTCAAACAAATTTACTATCTTTATTGCTTGAACTTGAAATCAATTATATTAGGGCACATGAAGATGTAAAATTCGTACACTTTGGTCTTATTAGAATCCATATAACTCCTTTGATTCCTGGTAATATAAATCTTGTCATATATTTCGCTTTGTGTGATCATCGTCAAGTTAGTTTTAAACATTCTTGTCAAATATCTAGTCTTGATCGCTTGAACGATGAAGTCATTTGTTTTGAGTTTTGTCCAAATCTCTCTATTGCAATCCGCGATAAGGAATGTAAAGAATTCAAATTTGGATTTTTAAATTGTTGGGGATTATTCACTTCCCTCTTTGGTCTAAATATGTTTGGTGAATTTAAATATGCTTCCATAAATATTTCTGTTGTCTATAGTATGACAAATACAAATCATCCAAAGATCTTAGAAAATCTGCCCTGTGCTAGAAGACTTAGTGGTACTATCCAACTTCAAAAAGACCATATAGAATCTGTTGAAATACCTTCTGATTGAAAACTTGACTGGTTGAAAAATGTTTTCCTCTAAAATGAAAGGTCAAGCCTCAGTACATAGAAGTGATGGCAAAACTGTGAATATCCTTCCTAGATCTTTCTTTGTCAATTCTTCTCATTTTCTCCTTTCAGACCATCAACCTCTTCTTCTCGCGGAGCAGTCAAAACGTGCCATATCTTGATTGAAGATGAAGAAATCAACTAAGACCTTGATCTAAAAGATCAATTACCTTGCACGATGATGAATCTTCCTAGAGAAGATAGTGTAGAATTCTATACAAAAAACAAAGTTACTCTGTATAAAGGTGGAAGTTGACCACCTCACAAAGGAATTTATAAGTAGCCAACAGGTACTGTAAAATATTTTTCTGCTGCTTATCAAGGAGATGTTGAACCCTCTAATGAGTTTAAACACATGCAATTATACTGCAAGGTTCAACTCATATCTATCAGAGAATTTTGATGATCTCTGTAAAGATGTATTGTATATTAAAGATAGTATTGACAAACTGACTATTAGTGCAGAAACTATTAATACTCTCTGTACAGATATGAAAAGACAATTGTCTTCCATTGATTCTAAGCTAATAGCTTTAGATGAAAGTCTTGAATGACTTTTCCAATAGGATCAGCAGGCAGAAACTTCTGCAACACAGTTAGTCTATAAGACAGACTTCGGCTCTAATTTTAAGCCCAGCAGAAAGCATTCTAATACTACTTTGATGCAGCGGACACATGTTCAGTTGAAGCCATGGTACCTAAATATCGATGATCTCCTCAATCCTTTAAAAGAGATCACTGCATGGTGTAACTCTATGAGAGTTATCACGATTAATTCTCATTTAGACCCAGTTGGTACTACTAATTTTGCTTCAAAGTTTTTTTGGGGTATAGTTGACCAATAGTGGAATGCTATGACTAAAATCAAACAATTTGATAGAGTTCATAATCAACGTGATCCCTTAGCTATATTATTTCATTTACTAATTAATGAGTTTGCACCTTCAGTCGTTAATCGTGAACTGGAAATCCAAAAAATGGCTTCTCAAAATGGCGTTGTGTGATTTAAAACAATCTGATGCCTTTGCCAAACAATTCAGAGAATTGACATATGAAAGCAAGAGCTTTTCTTCCACTGAGATTAATATCAAATTCTTGCATGCTTTACCTTATAATCTCATTGATAGGGTAATTTCTTATATTCATCTTAAAGGTCTAACCATTGAAGATCTCTCTCTCTCAGATGTGATTGATTTTTCTAAGCAGCAAGCTATGTGTTTATAGTCTCTGAGACTAAATTTATTCAAAAACTCACTAAGCATCAAGCATCCCAGATTGCTCCAGCATTTCTTGAAATAACGTCATTTGACTATCGGCGATTTGTACAACCTCGCAAGCAATAAAAGCAACGTCGCAAGCACCTTTCTTTTCGACGTCGCTCCTTTCTTCGCAAGCATTCTTATGCACTTTCTCATTGTTTCTTCAAGAAATGTATTGTTTGTCCTCCATCCAAACAGTGTATTTGCTACATTTGTCGCAAATTTGGCCATATTGCTTCTCAATGCCACTGCAAGAACCCTGCAGTTAAAGCTGTTTTTACTTCTAACGCAGTAGCGTGGTGGGATATTGTTGATTCTGATGAAGATCTCTACCTACATGATGACATCTATGAACCAATTCTAGATGATCTCCCCGAAGACGATTCAAAAGACAATGATGATGCAGATGCTCTCGAGTCATTAGCCGATGACTTGAAACAATCGCTAACTAACATGCAACGCCCATGGTACCGTCCTCGGCATCATGATCATTCACAGCTACACTATGAAGTGCATGGAACTTGGTTTAGACATCATCAAGAAGTATCAGAAAGACTAAAAAGGCCAAGAACACGAGGATACTCCAGAGGAGAAGGAACATCCAGAGGGAGACAACCTTCAATGCCTAGAATGCCACCAACATTGCAAAGGCCTCAACATACCCCTTTGCAATTTCAGAGCTCTTTCAAGCCAAGTGCCTCTTGGATCAAGAACAAATTCACCAACAAAGATTCTCCAAGAAAAATTTCAGTACCAAAGACAGAGCCACAGTGGCATATATTATTGCCCACAGAAGATAAAGAAGAGGATGATGAAGTAGAAAGCTCTTTCTACTCAGACCAAAATTACTGTCCAGGTGAATGCAGTAATCTCCAAGAAGAAGAAGAAGCAGAGCTAGAAGCAAAATACATTTACACCGAACAATCCATTGTTTATAATCCAAGGAAACAAAAATTGGTATGTACAAGCATTCATCCTTTTTAAAAATTTCATAATCAGCTTATTTAACACCGCTGATTAATGAAGAGTTTGCCTAGTTTATCACATTAGAAATTAATAGCAGACTTGTAGATGCTCAAATTGATACATGAGCTCTCTCCTTTGCTAAATTACCACTCATCCATGACTGTAAGACATTGGATGATACAATGGCTTACAAGAGCCTAAATGTCCAAGAGAACAGTTTTATCTATAATAAATATAAACATTAACAGACCCTTAGGATACAAGATAAAATCTTTCATGCTGATTTCTTTACTTTAGATAGATTGCCTGTAAATATCTTATTAGGCGGTGCCTTTATTGATAGATACTCACCCTATGGTTCAACCACTAAGAGTATCATGTTTACTATAGAAAATGAAAGGCTTAGAATTCCTCGCCTTATCTATGTCATTGAACAATTTCTTAGTTCAATGACTCAAATTCCTGAATTAGTAATCCCAGCTGATATCCAAGAGATAGGAGAAAAGATCAAAGCCACTATCTGTTTTGACAACCCTCAGCAGTTTTGGTCAAAATCTATGCCTGAGATGGATATAAAAATCTTCGAAGGTAAACATATGAAAATTGGGAAAAAGATCCCGATACCAACACATGATTATAACGATATGGAACTCCAGATCAAAGAACTGGAGACTAATGATTTTATTGAAAAATCAACTTCTCTTTTCTGTTGCTATGCATTCATGGTTAACAAACATTTTGAGCAGAAGAGAGGAAAGAAAAGGATGGTCATCAATTATCGACCATTAAATGCCATTACACATCCATTTTCATATCCGATTCCAGATAAAAGCTATTTGTTGGAGAAAGTTGCAACATGTAAATACTTCTCCCAGTTCGACTGTAAATCTAGCTTTTATCAGATCAGTGTCAAAGAAACTGACAAGAAAAAGACAGTATTCTGCTGCCCTTTCGGCCATTACCAGTGGACAGTAATGCCTTTCAACTTGATGAATGCCCTTACAAGCCCATATTCTACCAAGCACATCTAACTTTCTGTGTGTATATATTGATGATATACTAATCTTCAGTAATTCTCTTACTGACCATTTTATTCATCTCTCCAAATTCTTTCAATTGGCTCAAGATGCAAGAATTGTACTTTTAGAAACAAAAATTTAGTTATGTAAAACTGAATGCAACTTTCTTGAGATGGTGATCCGAGACTCTAAACTGCAAATTCAGCCACACATAAAAGAAAAGTTCATCAGTTTTTCAGAGAAGCTAAACAAGTCTAAACTTCAAGCATTTTTGAGATTACTTAACTATTTAAATAGTTTTTATCTTAATTCTAGTGAAGACAGGTTCATACTTCAAGAACTTCTCTAAAAAAAGAAAGTTTTCTGTTGGAAGGAAGAACATACAACCGCTGTCCAAAAGATCAAATCTATGGTTGCTTCACTTCCAAAGCTTCATATCCCAAAATCCGATCAAATGAAGGTTTATACTGATGCCTCCGACATTGCATGGGGAGGAGTACTTGTTTGTGTACATAACAATAAAGAATTCGTTTGTGAATTCATTAGTGGAGTTTTCAGTACTGATGTTTTAAAATAGATTTCTTCTGATAAAGAAATCTATGCTATAAAGAAATGCCTTGAGAAGTTTATGTTAAAATTTCTCCATCTGCGTCATTTTATTGTAATTACCAATTGTACTAGATTTTTGACCTTTAAAAAAAAAGATCATGGTCGGAAAGATGGTCGCGGTAAATATGTTAGATGGCAAGAATTTTTTCTTCAATTTAATTTTTCAGTCGAACACATAAAGGGTACTGATAATATTATTGCAGATTGGCTTAGCAAAAATCCTTTTGCTACACTTATGCACCAACCCATTCCTGGTTTCAATTTAATCAGAGTCTATAATCAGAAATTTTCATCCATGAATATCCTTGTCCAAGAACAAATTTTTCAGGAAGGGTTGCATCCCAGATACACAAGAATTTCTTATGCAGCAGGACATGATCTACAAATGTCTTTAGCAGCCACTATCTAGGCAAACGTCACCAAAATTTTGGAGTCATTTATATTGAAAGACTAAACAGTGAATTTTTCTATCATCAATTCACTGAATTATTAAAGCGTCCTTTATGGACATTGCTGATTAAGATAAGGTATCAACACAATAAACACCTATACCGATGGGTTGCCAAGCATGGCTCACATCGTATTCATGAAGATGAGAACCATGATCAAGACACGATAGTGCATACCATCATTAGACGATAGTTGGAGTGGAAATCTTACTTTTATATCACTCCACGACATCACGCATGCGAAGCTGGCCCCCAGCACTGACACCTTTTCAGTACATTCCAGCTAAAGTGTTTTTTCAATCCAATCAACGAAGATGCCCTGATGACTAAAGCAGAAGCAATGTTGGACCCACCAAGCCAGACGTCCTCATCCAACGCATCCAACATCATCTCCCTATAGATTAACTTTTACGCTGTAAAGTATGATGGAACATGACACCGCCTTGGCAAAGATTTCAGGTAGGACCTCCCAAAATACTATAAATAAGCCTCTACTCCATAGAGTTCATATCGAAAAATTTCTAAGCTTTAGAAATTTAGTAGCCTTGTTTCAAGAGTATGCTCTTCTCTTGCCCTTTTCGAAGGATCCTAAGAATCAGAAATTAAACAAATGTTTGTAAAATTTTGTTTTATTAATAGTGTGAAGCCGTAGCCATTCGACCCCTGCCTACTGTCGTGGGTTTTCTACAACAACAAAGCTATAAAAGCTAGAGCTCAAATTTAGGACTTCCCTAACATCATGTTGAATATTGCATGGACCAGCTAAGGTTTAAACTTAAGACCTCCTTAGTGCACAATCAATGCTCTTATTGCTAAGTTACTAGCCCTCTCTATGGTAGAACTGTGCTAAAGTAGGCAGCTCCAACATATAGTTAGTGACCACCTCAGATTGTGATTGCTTGGCCTTAGTGATTATCAGTGAGGAATTGGAGCCCTCAGATCACAAACTAATATTCAAAAGTGCACAATGGATTTTATAGTCTCCCATTCCATCATGATCAAAATTGAAGTTTAACAATTTGGATATTTTGTGTTGTAATTGTTCATATAGTTTAGGCATTAAATTTGAAATCAATAGTTAGTGTGTGTTTTTGTGTGTGTGTATATTAAATTTAAAATGTTTCCTTAATGAAAACACACACACACACACACACTCACACAATTACACACAATTGATTTCAAATTTATTGCCTAAATGATATAAAGGGTTGAATATGAGAACTCATATGCTATATTCAAAATGATATAATTGATTTCATTAAGGAAACATTTTTAATTTAATATATGGGTTCTCAATTCAACTCTTTATATAATTTAGGCATTACATTTGAAATCAATTGTGTGTTTTACTGATTTCATTAAAGATTTTTTTTTAAAATTTAATATAAGGGTTCTCAAATTCAACCCTCATATAATTTAGGTATTAAATTTGAAATCGTGTGTGTGTATATATAATTAATTTCATTAAAGAAACATTTATGTGGGTTCTCAAATTCAACCCTTTATAGTTTAGGCATTAAATTTGAAATCAATTGTGTGTGTGTTATTGATTTCATTAAGCAAACCTTTTGAATTTAATATTGGGTTCTCAAATTCAACCCTTTATATAATTTAGACATTAAATTTGAAATCGTGTGTGTGTGTGTGTATTATTGATTTCATTAAGGAAACATTTTAAATTTAGCATGCAAAATTGCAATTTCAACCCTATATAATGAACATCGATTGACCTTAAATTGTTATGGGAAAGCTTGCCTTCAAAGACTTGTTTTGTGATCCCCCTTGAATGTTTCATGCACCAACGTAAGTCACATGACAATTGACTTTGTAATTGGGTACCATTGTCAAATAAAGAAACATGGGATTGTAAGAGATAATGAGAGCCAAAATCTTGTCTCGAGGGAAATTTCATTGTCAACACTTACTGAAATGTTTTTACGCATTGTCTGGGTCTTACTGTATCTGTTGAATGAACCCATGGTGGTCATTATGCATTTTTTGGTTATGCTTGCCAAGCTTATTAAGGTTGTGTCCATCTTCTAGTTTGAAATTCATAGGCTCATTGGTTATTACTACAAGTTTGTAAATAATTGCGGAGGCATATCTTGTCTCTCACAATACACTAGAAAATAAATTTATATTGACATCAAAATCCACATGTATTTGAGAAACTCAAAGAGGCTACATGCATTACCTCAATATTGGATATGCCATATTTTAGTAAATTGTTTGTAGTCATGTATAAGGTTACAGGGTGTTTTTTATGCAAGATGGTAGGCCATTACCTTTTCAGAGTTGTCAACTTAAAAGAAGGAAAGATAACCACCAAGTACATAATCAGATAGAAACTATAGGCATTTTACATGCAATTGATAAATTGTATTAGTACTTAATAGGGAATCATTTTTAGGTTAAGAATGATTATGAAAGTCTAAAATATTACTAAGAACACCATGTCTCTAATGAGGAACAACAAATTTGGGTCGTAAAATTGTTTCAGTGTGACTTTGAATCAATTTGAGGAAAAGAGAATGTGGGTGTCGATGTGCTTTAAAAAAACCCATAGGGTGACTGTGGAATTTCAATTGTACACCCAGATTATAGTGAAACAACAGGGTGGAGTGGCAACAATATCCGAGCATCAACCAACTCATGTGGTTCTTCCAACTAATCATCAACAATTGTGATGAGAAAATAATCTTTTAGGGCAAGCTCATTAATCTCTTGACCTAATATAGATGCATGCCATGAATCCATTTTCATCTATGCATAAAGTATTTCTAAAAATACAATGTATGCCTTTAGTATTTTTTGAACAATGGGATTGTTTTAACTTATTTTGGATTTAGGTGACTTAAATAGGTTAAAACTATTGAAGTTTATATTGCATAAAATAGGGCATTACATATACAAATATGAATTGCTTAACAAAGATTGATTGCACTTACGAAATATAGAAATGACCAAGAGAGAAGTTAATTAGTTGATATTCTATTTTGCATTGCTCATTCCTTGTGTACAATTGCATAAAATGCTCTAGAATAGCTCTGTGATTGCTGGACTTAGGAAACAAACTGTCAAAATATGTCAGGTTGTTGTCACTGAATGCTAAAACACCTATGGCAATCGGTCTCGTTCAATGTCTACCATAAATATCCTTGAATAATTTTTTGGTCTGTTCCACTACATATCACTGCTCTTTCCTATCAAGATGATCACTGTATAATTTGCAGACCTCGATCTTATGTGCATATCTTGATTTTGTTCTCTTTTGCCTTGAAACCCTAGTGTTGATAGGCCTTTTATGATCACCCACAAAGGGAAGTGAATGTGATAAATCCCTCTTGT
Organism: Torreya grandis; assembly: GCA_037957365.1. Classification (NCBI taxonomy): domain Eukaryota; kingdom Viridiplantae; phylum Streptophyta; class Pinopsida; order Cupressales; family Taxaceae; genus Torreya; species Torreya grandis. The sequence goes on from JARHVA010000442.1 coordinate 3,926,823, forward strand.
TTTAGGGCTGTAGTCACAACCCAGGGCACAAGTTGCAATTTAGGGCTTTCTTACGAATCGTGCTGGGAACAACTATGAGCACATATAGATTCTACCATGCATAGAGACCTACTTGCATCCAAGCTCTACTCTATTTCAAGATCTTCCCAAGATGAGTTTTAACAATGGCTTTTAATTCTAAGGGTTAGTCAAATAAAAGAAATACAAAAAAAGAGGAGGGTAAGGCACAAAAGTGAATCTTTATATTTTTTAGGGATGCCATTTTTTACAGGGACTCTATGAATCTGAATGAAACCTACCTCTATATAGTTCTACATAGGCTCAAACTAAGATAGATAGGGTAGGGAGTCTACGGAGAAATTTCTAGTGAACATGACCCCTACAATAGTACTTCATGAGATGAGCAAGCACAAAAAATTGTTAATAAAACACATTCACATATTTCCATTTAAGTAAACATAATAAGCTATAGAGATTTGTTAGGTTAGTTTTTTTTACTCAGTGTGATATAAGCACACAAAGCAATCAAGATTCACACCATAATTCAAGAAAACATCATACATCCACCTTTTTTGTACCGAGAATTGAAGAAGGCTTTCACAGAAAACAAAGAAGAGTCCATGAACATTCTTTGAGAATTTTTGAATTTCTTTTTCTGAGTTTTTTAAATTAAAAATCCAACCCTTTACAATGTTTGAAAGATGCCCATATATACCATTAGATGAGACTCTTCATACAAAAGAGTGATATTCCAGTCACAATCATAATAATAAAGTTCATTACAAATAAAATCATTTCATGAAGAGACAAGAATAATTTATGTCATTTAGTAGAATTGAGATTGAGAACACCAATGAAGTTGAGTCCCCATTGGGCGAAAGGTTTGCCTTCCACAATTAGTTGCAAGCGCATGGCTACGTGAGTCTCCTTCACAAACAATTAACATCGTGGCATGCTTAGACATGATGGTGGACATCTTTAAAGATTTTAGGCCACTAATACATAATTCTCAATATATTGCATTACCTGAGGGGTGAACACTTCCCAACTTGTCATGAAAACTACTCATGATTTCATTAGCCTCAACCTTGGTCACAAATCTATGACAAATTCCTTCATAGTTTTTATGATATAGGACTCCTTTAATCAACATGTAATGTGATGCTTTCAATTGTAAAGCTCTTATTTGTTATCGGTTAAGTTTGGGAGGGCATACCCCATGTAGAAGATATTGAATAATTTAGTCATACCATTAATCATACACTATTTGAGCTTGATTTATCTACATTACCTTGATTGTGGGATCAACCTCAATGATTAACTATGGCTTTGGTTTCTGACCATCTTAACCATTTTGATCTCGAGGTCATATTATTACAGCCTGGGAATCCACTTACCTTTACATCCCCCAAGTTTATTTTGTTCCAACATGAGTTTTATGACGTGTGGGTGCAATGGCGTGATTTTTTTTTGAAGGAGGTAGTGCAGAAACTTCTTTGTTGCCTTTACCAAGGCATATACATGTTTATCTATATTAGAATACTTCAATTCCGTGTCCTTCAAATTTGTGCTCGTACGTTCTTCATCACTGACTATGTAAGCATGACAACTATAATGTGTTATGAAGAAAAAGGGTAGAGATACTTTTTTTGTGGAGAACTTTGGGTTGGTTAGGGCCAATGCTTACATTATGGCACACTTGATGTCTTGGAATGTTGATTTGGTTTTAGGTGTCTATTGATTGCAAAAAAATGTACCGACAACGAATCAATCCTTTCGCTTATTGCGAAGGTTAAGGTAGATCATATTAGTCTAATAGTAAGGTTCTAAGGAATAAATATAATTCCAAAAATGCACAAAAGGGTTTTTTAAAATGATATGGGGAAAAGGAGCAAGTCAAATAAATAACAATGCTCAATTAAAAATAAGAAATCAAATATCATTTTAAAATATCAAATAAAGAATTAGATTATAATAATATAATCTAACCTATCTAACAAAGAAAGCATATGAATTAAACAGTCTCTTGAAGGAAAAATTTATGATCATTGTAATTTTGTTTTAAATAATTGCTTATAACACTTTGATCTCTTGTTTGATTTAAAATAAATTTAAAGAAAAGAAACAAAACAAACTAAAAGACAAATAAAACAACTGAAAATGAACACCAAACAATGAAATAAAAATAAAAACAAACATAACTAAAGAACTAAAACAAGATTCTAATCAAGAAAGAACTTAATCTAGGGATAATAATGAACTAAAAAATGACTAAATGGTGCAAATAAAACAACTTAACTTAATCCAATATTAACATCTAAGGTCTAAGTAAAAAACATAAATCTAACTGATCAAGGCTTAATCAAACTAATATCTAATTTAGTTCAAAGATATAAATAAGAAATGAAAGCACTAATTTAAGAACATAGAGATAATCTAATTAGACAAACTAAAATGTATAACAAAAGACTATCTATAAAACATAAAATCTATTTAACTAAACTATGATATTTAAACTCAAATTTAATTAAAACTTAAATGAACATAAATTAATACAAACACTAAGATAGTAACAGTGATAAAATCTAATTAAAGAAAGCAACATAAATAAAAATTAAAGACATAACAAAAGATAAAGATAAATTCAATGATAATATTAAAAGAGTAAACAAACAATGAAAAATAAAAAGAAACAGAGAATATATACTAATTTAAAAAATAAAAACATAAATTAAATTTAATAGAAAATGAAATAAAATACGAGTCTAAAATAGAGTCGTCTTAGTAGAAAATGATGATATTTTATTGAAAAATAACTTTAATACAAACGATATTCAATAAGACAATCATTTACAATTGAAAGATCAATAAATATTGCAATAAGTGATGTATTCATCATTATTTGGATCAATTATTCGATGTTCTACACATATTACTATGTAACTGCAATCATCATAAGATATTAGGCTTGATAGACTTCATATAATCAATTTATAAACCAAACAAGGAAGTTGGATATACCTACGTTAGATAAGTGGGTCACTTAACCGTCACAGAATGTATCGTTCGATCTATCTGCAAATGACTAGTTAATCTTAGAGATTATTTACATAGAGAGAGAATAAGATGAAACTTGAATAAATTCAGAGCTCTTCAATCCTTGTTGTGTTCCTCTTTTGTGTTGTGACTTTGATCTGTCTATAAAATTCTTTCTTGGAGATAGTTACAAAATAAGCTATAACAAACTTGTTAGTTAATTTTTGTTAACTTTAAATAACTTTAAAAATTCAATTAGTCAATTTAAATTTAATTTTTAAAAAGATATACTTTAATAAAATTTAATTAGATCAAATCAATTAATTAATAAATCGAAAACAAACTCTAATGGGTGGGGTCCTCATGCCTCATAAAAAGACAATTAAAATAAATATTAAATATACATGACATCCATAATGATTACAAGTATTGAATAAATGAAATATGTCACATACTATAAGCATTTTCATAATATTTTCAGTGAATCAAATATCTCGGTATACAAAAAAATAATATCACTTCGATCAAAACTGTCATAATTACCAAAATATACTCATATGTCAAAATATCAAAGCAGTACCAACAAATAATTAAGTAGCAAGTTTTAAACACATGATTAAAAAATAGTTCATTGATTAGAATCTAAAAGCAATTCAATCAAAAGAGCTCTTCTATCAGTCAAATACTCAATGTACTCGATTGATGTAGTAGGAAAGTTAATCAAATTGATGCCTTCTTCATCATGCAATTCCAGCGTAATATTTTTATCCGTCCTTATTATCAATTACAATGTTGTAGGACTACTTACACACTTTATACTAAGAGGAGTTGGCCTCTCATGCTCAGGTGCAAATGGTATGAAATGATCAAGAGAACTTATTACAATGTTCAATTCTATTTTCACGTTCAGCTAAGGGAAGCTTGGTATTAATTGGCATAAGTGAATGAGAGTATAGCTTAACAATCACATCCAACACATTTTCAAGAAGTGGAGGTGTTGAAATATTATCTTAAGAAGATTGTACAATAATATGCATATGTTGGGAAGATGCATTTATGGTACCTCGTCCACGAGGACATTTCTTTTCAACTCTCTATTGCCTCAAAAGTTTAAAGAGCTAGCAGGTAATGAATCCAAAACATTTCAAAAGGTAGGATCAGTGGCTTCAAAATGTATGTACACTCATATTCCATGGTTAAATGGCCTAGTGAGGTACGAACAACCCTATGCCTATAGAAGAACCGACCTCGAGAACTACCCTGCGAAGGAGTGTGCTCACTACACTAATATTCACTCTGATTCCATGCATTTCTACCAGAATTATTTGAATTTGGTGTCCAACTTGATATTTTATATACTAAAATAAATAAAATATCATTTAAAACCAACGATAAATATATATAAATTTATTTCATATCCATATTGTTTGTCAAATTTGAAAGCCCTCAAGATCAAATAAACCACAAATATTCTGAATAATGACAAATACTAAAAGGTTTAATTATATAAGTTCAAATCCATAAATCCTGTCCTTAATGAGATTCATATAATTTTACTCATTAAATTATGTAATTTGAAACTGATTTTGACTTTGCTACTAATGATATTCATATCAGTAAATGCTCAAAGTTCCATAATGAGACAAATACTCAATAACATGTATAATATCCTACTGTACTTGGCAAGTTCTGAGTATTGTTTCTCATATAACATATTTTAGAAAAATCAATCAAATAGGATAAACCACACAAAATTATCAATTTATAATATCTTGTCAGGATTTAACCAAATAACCTAACTGTTAAAAACCTCAGCATACAACCCTTCACAATATAACAACTTAAATTATTATTTCAATTTTAAAATAAAAACTGACATTATCAGTTCGAAGAAAATCCTGAAGTCAAGTATGCCAAACAACTTGCTTATCAAACCCTCTGAAAATGTAAATACTCTGATGATATTACAAATTAACAATGCCAAAAGTGTAAACGGGAAAGGCAAAATCAAGCTCCCTAGTGATAAAAAGCAGAATGTAGAAGAAGATAAGGAACGGGAGAGAATTGAAAAACCCAGGGAGGAAAACTTGGAGGAAGAAGGAACTACTCTAATGAGGATGAAGAACTGAGAAGAATGAAAAAGATGATGTCAACACAGATTCTGCAAACAGAACTGTAGATACGGAGGAAAACAGAAAGTGTCGGAGGATGAATTTGTCCAGGATGACCCTGTTGAGGACCCAACTTCAAAGAACGAAAAGGAAATTTCAGGTCAGGATGATAATCAAGATACGGATATGGAAATTCAAACTGGAATTAAAGAGCGGGAACAAAAGAGTCGAGAGGATATCTTTGAAGAAGCCAGGAACAGTCCCAATAAAAATTCTAAGGAATGGAGAGGGAAAAAACAGAATGATGAAACACACACACCTATGACTTGGGTTAATTGTAAAGCAGAGGCATCATCCCAATTGATTCTTGGACGTGTAGGGAGATTATGGATCTCAAGAGGAAAGTGGAAACTATGGAAGACACCCTGAAAGCTGTATGGAACAAAATAAACAATATGGAAAATCAGATAAGGGAGATCCCAGTCAAGCTCAAAGCCTATGAAAATAACCTCCGAGAACTTATTAAGGACAACATAACGAAAATGGAGGAAGTTACGTCCAATATTTGTGCTGCTGCTGAAAGAGGTTGAGTGCATATATCTCACAACACCAGCATGATACCACACACAAAATGCCATATTTATATTTTCCATGAAATATATAACTGTTTCCATCGAACCAAATAGTTTCCAAAACAATGAAAATGATCAAATCATGCATCCTATCAAACTTAAAAAACAATATCCAAATTTATATTTGCGAACCCAAAAAATGCTCTCTATATAAATACTGCTTTCTATATAAATACTGCTTTCGAATTCCCTTCAAATCATCACTTAATTATTAACAAATGACCTAGATATCTTACTAATCAACTTTGGATACATGCATAATAAACCTAAAACATCTTTTAAAGTCAAACTTCATATAGATATTATCTAAGCGTTAAACCCAAGTCAAATCTAAGCATTCATAAAAAACTAACTGCATGCTTTTCAAAAGTAGATTATGTCAAGACCAAAACCTTTTTAACAGGAAAACTCATATACTATAAAATAAATATTCTTGAAAGTATTTCATAAAAGTTTATTTCAAAGACTTGTGCCAAGAGAAAATAAGTTTTCATCAACCATTTGGTAAACTCACACCACTGCATGCATGAATTTATGCATTCAGAGACCTTTAAACATCTTTCAAAAACACCCAATTCAGAAAGCATGATGTTTTGAATGCATGCATAATGATCAAGCAAAACAAAAATATGAGACTATTTATGTAAAAGATTTGAAAAGAACCAGGTTTCATCAATCCATCTCTTTAAACTGAAACAAACAAATTTCCAAATGCTTTAAAAATAGGAAGAAACATTACATAAAGCCTCTTGGATGGTAATTCATCAAAATCTATTGAAACTTCAAACAAACTAGTATGCATATCATTCAATAAACCTTCATATTTCAAAAATAAATCTTGGTGTCTTTCTTTTTCATCAATCGAATGATTGCACATACCTTTTAACTGGCTATGCTTGTAAATCCAAGTATTTCCCTTCGAAACTTTTAGAATTATCCTAAGCAAGCCCTGGGTTCTGTAATGAGCTTTATGAACAATGAAACAAAAACTAAAAAAAATTGTCTCTAAATACTTCATAACTATTTTTCACCACTTGAGATGATGTGTCACCTTTACATTAGTCCCTAACAATCTTACAATTGCCAATCTCATTCAACCAAAATTAGAGGTCTGCTAATCCATTTAGCAGTGCATTTGCCTATTCATCAATTGAGCCCACTAAAATATATTTTTCAAGATAAGTACCAAATTAAATGCACACTATCCTATCAAGCATGCTAGTTAAAACTCGAGACTATGAACCATCAATGCACCAATGAACAAATCCATGGTAAATCATTCCACATTTATCAAAAATTTACTTCTTACAAAGTTAATCATGATCAAGATTGACTTTACATGTCAAACAATATCCTATTAACCATAACATATATGAAACCAAAGTAATGTTATGAATTTACTCATATGGTATGTTAACCCTTAGGTCATAAAAATGACTTTAAGAAATAACTTAGGTTTAGATAGGATTCCTAAGATAGACAATTATTCTTAGGTCTTAAGACTTAGCTTTTAGGGTTTTATCAACATTATAAACTCTATGATCAATATAAAACCTCTTTTTAAATCATGGGTTTTTATAAAATAACAATATGATTTGCGTAAAATAAAGTTTTGAAAGTTTTCTTGTTGAAGACATATTATCAATCCTTGTTATAACAAAAATAAAAATATAGATAACATGATTTTGACAAGCTATTTATTCAAAATTTTACTGAAAGTATTTGACCGTCTCATTACTTCATCTTGATTGTTGGTACAATGTATCATGCATATGCCCTGTTATTTGATTTGACACTATGTATGCACTAAATTCAAATTGAAAAACTATGGGACTTATGAATAACTGAATACACTGTCAAATGCCACTAAAAACTACTGAGATTGATATTGAAAAGAATAATTTCATTTAGAACCAAGTCACGCTTTTCAAAACCACTTAATCGACTAGAAGTGAAATTTAATCAAATGCATCAATTATATGTTTGTTAGAGAATACAATCACATTCAATTGAATTCAAATTGGTATCCCCCCACCATAGCTTTAGATTTTATAACATAAGTCATCTATATGACAATATCAAAAATATGACTTTCATAAAAAATTAGGAGGGGTAATTAAAATAGACTTAACACTGATGACATTGGTAGTCGATTTTACTTGTAAAATTAGGTTGTAATTATAAATTGATTTTAATTAGAACCATTTAATCTTGAGAGTGTGATCCAAAATTAATCATTTCTCAAGTAGCTATGTGCGAAACCTTTTATAATGATTTTTTTTCAAGGGATGAATAGTTTGACTAACATGACATGAAGAAAGGAATATATTAGATAAGAAGATTCACAATGGATAAATAGCCAATGCGAAGTATTAAATACAAAATTTGAAAATTTAGTAATGCAATTGACACATAAATATTCAGTCTATGTTTAAATCATCCTTATAATAATAACAACAAAAATATCTAAAGTAATTGAGCTCTTACAGTAATAGGCAGTTCTTAAAGTATTGTCTCTTCACAATGATGAATTATTGTTTTGCAACAATTGTTAAATCAAGAAAACAAAGAACACCAAAACAAATAAACACAAAAATGAAAACCAAAAAGACAAGAAAGCAAACAAAATCACCAATCATAAAATAATCTCAAGTGATGTCCATTGACTGAATAACACAATCTATTTCTATCTAAATCTTGCAAATGACTTTTTTTTTTCAAAAATAATAATAATTTTATAAGGACTCAATGAAAGAGAATCACCTGAATCTTCATGTACTTTGTCTCAATAAAGAATGAGATCACCAACTTTAAAACTTTTACTAGAAATTTTTTTGTCAAAGAACTTCAATTTTTTTGTAGCCCTTTCTAATTTTTATAAAACAATAATTTTAGTTTCATATAAAGCTATCAAATCATTAAGTTTTTTTTTCAATCAAATTAGTATCCTCTGATAAGTATTGTAAAATAGTACGAGTAAAAAAAATTTGAAGTTTAATAGGTAATACAACTTTAAATCCTTATGCTAACATAAATAGAGAGTAACTAGTAACTGTTTTAACTATTGTACGATCAACTCATAACATTTAAAAGATCTTAAGATGTCAATTTCTCTTATTCTTACAAACTATTTTTTCATAATAAAAATTAAATTTTTATTGGTAGATCCAGTTTGTCCATTTTTTTGCAGATAATACTTTGAAGAGTGAGTCGAAATAATAGAATAACATCCTAAAAATTATAAATATTAATTTTAAATAAATTAAAGACTGTTATCTGAAATAATTTCACATGGAACACCAAATATAGAAAAAAATGATTTAAAAAAATGAAATAATTTCAGCTGTAACTGTACTTTTTAATGTCTTAACTTCAGGCCATTTCATAAAATAATCTATAACAATTAGAATATACTTATGACCAATAGAAGAATGTGGATGTATAGCAGATATGAAGTTAATTTTTTATTTGGTAAATGATTTCTTAAGGATTAGATGATTTAAAAATATTACTGGTAATCTATCTCTACCAACAAATAATTGACAAGACATGTATGCATAAACTAACTTATAAGCATCATGAAATAACGTAAGTCAATAATAACCTATGCATAAAATTTTACAAAAAATAATTTTTACTACATAATGACTACCACAACTTCATAACATCTTCTAAGAACTTTCTATGTTTGGTCATGGATTTAACATCTTAACAATATACCATCTCTATTCCTATAAAACAAAAAGTTTTCTAATAAATAAAATTTTAAAGCTTGGAATATCAAAGATCATTTTTAAGTTTTATCCAAATTGTCATGTCATGTATAATTATGAAAACAATATACTAAATCATGATACCAATGATCCCCAATCAACAAACAATCCCAATCATTTATTTCATGTCTATTTTTTTTTAGATAAGTCAACTTTCATGGACTGAAAGTGAGATTTAACATTTAAAGAATCATCAATAGATAAGAACAAAACATTTATGCTAGAAGAAACATTTTGATCTAAATACTTTGACAAATCATTTCCTTTTAATTTTTTTCATGTTTCGAATTTAAGATCAAATTTTTGAATTTTTAAAATCTATTTTGTTAACCTTCTTTGAATAATTGGTGGTTTCATAAGATAAAAATGAACAGGTACATTAGACCTTATTATAACTTTATTTCTCATCAATAGATAACAAAATTTGATCGAAACGTAAATTAATGTAAAAATATTTTTTTTCAATAAGAGGATACCTAATTTTTGTATCTTTTAAGACTTAGCTCACATAATTAGTAAGTTTTTCATCACTATTTTCATTACTTTGAGTAATTACATCACCTATAGCTTTATCAATTACATTTACAAAAAGAATAAAATATTTATTCAAGTTAGGTTTAACAAGTACATGTACATTTGTAATGGTATTTTTGACATTATTAAAAGCAAAATCTACTCCCGAATCCCATATATATATCACTGATTTTTATTCAATAGAAATTGTAATGGATTTGATTTGTCAGCAAAATATGATATAAATTTATGAACAAAATTAATTTTATCGAAGAAAGATATAAGATCAGATTGGTCTTTATGTGTTGATAATTCTTTAATTGATTTAATATGTTCATGATCAATTAAACTACCATTTTAGAAATTTATCCTTGGTAACACTAAAGATATATTTCTTGTGATTAAGAGAAATACCATACTTCCTACATCTTTTGAAAACCTCACGAAGATGATCTATATGCTTCTTTCTCTTTTAAGAATGGATTGTAAGATTGTTTAAGTAAACTTGAATGACTATATCAATTAAATAATTAAAATTTACATATATAACTCTTTCAAAAGTGACATTTTCATTCATGAGACCAAAAAACATCTTGTTAAAATCAAAATTCCTTCGAGTAGTAAAAGTCATTTATGCCTATCATCTAGATTGACAAATATTTAATTATAACCATAAAATATATCAAGTAAAGACATCATTTTAGACTCTGCAATTTATTATAAGATTTGATCAATACTCAAAAGAGAAAATTTTTCTCTTAGACTAACCTTATTTAAATCTCTAAAGTCTACACAATCTAATATCATAATTTTTTTTACGTACGAGTACTAAATTAACTACCCAATCAAAATATGTTACATGATAAATGACACAACCATCAAGCATCATATCAAGTTCTTTGCTGATGATGTCTTCCATCAAAGTACTTATTCTCCTTATTTTTTATCTAACATGTTTAAAATTAGGTTTAATAAGAATATCATATCTAATTATATTGGTATCATAACCTTTAAGGTCTTTATAAGACTGCAAAAATATCAATGAATTATTTAAAAAGTTTAATGAACTTCATCTTTTCATCAGGGGTACATTGTATTCCCAAATATACAAATTTAAAATCCTTTTCAATTCCAAGACTGATAGGAATGGTTTCATCAATTACTCTCCTATAAGGTTCTTCAGTTTGCAAAATTCTAGGCTGATCATTCAGAGTAAACATTTATTTCAAACTCACCAAACCAACAAATAATTTATTAGTTTTTAGTTGCAAATAATCTCCATGATTTAACACATAATCATCATACTCAAAATAATTACCTTTAATGAAGGAATCAATATGTTCATCACAACTGTAAAGAAGCTAATCTTTATTTAAATAAAGAATTTTGGATATAATTTTTTTAGAAAATGAGAAGTCAATAGTTGACTCACCTTCACTTAGAGTTATATTAGAAGCAAAAATGTGTTTATCAACTCTTATATTAAATTATATAAAAATATGAGTAATATTAAAGGTTTCAAAATATTTAAACAAAGCTCAAATCTTTTGAGTATACCTATGTAGATGAGTTTAATTAGTCTTATAATTATTTTTGTATACCTATGTAGATGAGTTTTATTAGTCTTATAAATTTTTTTAACCTGCTTAATGATTAACTCTAAATCACTGAATACTTCTAACCTTTTAATATTAAGTTTAATTTTATTTTCCAAACCTAAACACAATACTTTGAATTCTGTTGTATTATTGGTATTATCAAAATACAATTCATAAGCATATCAAAATATCTTACCAACAAGGGAAATTAATAGATTCCAACACCACTACCATATTGTAAACATGCCCCATCAAGATACAATGATCATAGATTATCTATAAAAAATGTGACCTCTTGCTATCTTTTAGGTTCATCTAAAGTTAATAGCTCATAAGTACCTATTCCTATTTCCATGTAAGCTGCAATAGGAGGTATACAATCAATGAGATTAGAAAACCATTCTTCTTTATGAATAATGACAATCTCATTATTTATTAGAATCCAAGTGGTATTCTTTCCAACAAAAGCACCAGTTGTTTTTGACCAATCATTTCTTAGAAGCAAAGTGTAATTATTAAGAATATCTAAAACTTAAATATTAGTCATACATTTGATTCTTTCATCTTATGTAATTTTGATAACAAGATCTTGAAACTTATCACAACTCTTATTTTGTTGTGAATCAAAACCTGTAAGTTTCTTGTTATCAGTTTCATAGGAAACACCTAATTGATTAGAAATAAATTTAGGTATTATATACTTAGGAGCATCAGTATCTAGATTACAATTATAGATAATTTTATTAACAATTTTGACTGATATATAAAAATTAGTATATAATCAACCAAAAGATCATAAAATATGAGAAAAAATAATAGACTGAGATTGTTCATTACTCTTTCATTTTTATTGAAATCCTAATACATCCTTAGAGTTTCGATTTTAATGACATCATTAATTTTGTTAAGTTGCCCCTAATAAACCAATAACTTGTAATAATAAAAAACCTATTTTGATAATAGCCAAATCATCTATAATATTATAAACATCAACATCTGGATGATGTATATGCATATAGTTTTTTGACTTATAAAGAGAATATTGAGAAGTATTCAACCCAATTGATAAATGATTATTTTGTTGAGAACTAATTGTAATATTATCAGATGTAACATTATTATACATACCTTTACCTTTATCAATATTTCTAGAAGAAGACTAATTATTAGCTGCATTATTTTTAAAATAATTATTTTGTCTTGTATTCATAGTATAAGTATTTATAGTTTTGATATCATCAATTAATTCATTAGATCTATACATGTTTATATTATCAAGAAGACCAATTAAAATACTCTCTTTTCTTTGAATATATCTTTTATTTTTCTACATATCTATACAAGTACTAGGATCATGATCTAATTCACATACATTACAATAATGAACATTTTCTTTAGTTTTACCTTTTTGAAGAAGAGAAGATTTATCTGATGAAGATTACTTATCATCAAGTTGCTTTTTAATGGTGACCAACTCATTAATAAGACTATGAGTGAATTTAATTTTTTTTGCATTATCAAAATTTAAACTTATTGTTGATCTATCATTAAAATCAACACATTTTTTTAGTACTCAATGCAAAAAATTATAGTTTTATCATAATCGACAATATATCTATCTTCTAAACCCATTTTATACTTTAAAGACAAATCATTACAAAAATATAGTCTAGAGAATCTTTTTGAGAGTCTAATCTCTCGTAGAATCTTTTGTAGAAGTGTTGTGAATCTACTTATGAATTAATAAATTATTTCACCTAGATCTATACAAATCTTAATTAATTCATTAACAAAATATAAATCTTGTTTTGGTTTATCCAAATAAAGTTCTAACCATTCTTCAATATCATTTCAAGTACTAATAACACTATAAGTTAAACTAATAAAAGCTTAGTAAGCTTTACCGTCTAATGTTTGTGAAAAAACTCTAAATAATTTTTTTCATTCATAATAATTAAAGTAGCTCAAATTAATATAAATGCATCCAAATGATCTTCTCAAGATTCACTAAAACTTCTAGAAATCTTAGAAATATTAAGACTTTTTAATAAATGAAGCTTACATGAATGAACACCAATATTAATAAGATTTCCATGAATCTAAGGATTTGTTTAAGGTTGAGAAACTTCATCACCAAAATCTACCTCATTATCAGTCACTTCAACGTGATTCTTATTATTTTGGAGATTTAGAATCAGGTCTCAAACTCTTTGTTATACTTATTAAAATTGTGGTGGTTGTTCTTCCATTATAATTTTCAATAAATTTCACTATTTGATCAGACTGGTTTAACTGTAAAGTTGTATTAGGGTCAATAGAAAAAATATTATCCTCATAATAAAAAGAATCATAAAAAAATGAATTCTAGATTGAAGATTAGTAAGCAATATGTGCTCTCTCTCTTTCCTAATTCATTAGTTAGTTTCTCAAATATGGTACTATATTTCATGTGAAAAGTTTACTTCAATATCACTAATTTATGTTTCTTATTTCTTGTTTATGACTTCAATGATGCAAGGTAAATCATAAGGCCTGTTATACAACACAAAATGAGTTATATTAAAAACAACATCAATTTGATCATTAAAAAAGTCCATCAAAGGTTGTATGATTGGAGGTGGACCTTCAATGGTCATGGACAAAAAATAAAAGGAAAAAAGAAAACAAGACTTTTAAAATGTTATTCCCAATAGAGTCACCAAATTTGTGGATGATGAAAAATGTCATGTCAACATATCAACCATTTCATCTATCATGAAGGTTAAGATGGAATCGTACCAATCTAATAATAAGAATATTATAAATAAATGTGATTTTAAAGATGCACATAAGATTTTTTTGAAATGATCTAAAAAAAATGAGCAAGTCAAATAAATAACAATGCTCAATTAAAAATCAAAAATCAAAAGTCACTTTAAAATAGTAAATAAGGAATCATATTACAATAATATAATTTAACCTATTCGACAAAGAAAGTCTATGAATAAGATAATCTCTTAAAGAAAATATTTATGATCCTTATAATTCTATTTTAGTCAATTATTCGACACTTTAATCCCTCTTTCAATTCAAATTAAATCTAAAGAAAAAAAAATAGAATGAACTACAAGACAAATAAAACAACTGAAAATAAACACAAAACAATGAAATAGAAATAAAAACAAACACAACTAAAGAACTACGATAAGATTCTAATAAAAAAGAACTTAATTTAGGATTAATAATGAATTAAAAAACAAGTAAAAGATGCAAACAAAATAATTTAATTTAATCCAATATAAGGTCTAAGTAAGAAACAAAAATCTAACTAATCAAGGCTTAATCAAACTAATATCTAATTTATCTTAAATATCTAAATAGTAATTGAAAGTACTAATTTAAAAACATAGAGAGAATTTAACTAAACAAACTAAAAAGTATAACATAAGACTCTATCTTACTAAATTATGAAATTAAACTAAAATTTAATTAATACTGAAATGAACATAAATTAATACAAACACTAAAATAGTAACAATGATAAAATATAATTAAAGAAAGTAACATAAATAAAAATTAAAGATATAACAAAACATAAAGATAATTTAAATGATAATATTAAAATAGAAAATGAATAATGAAAAATAAAAAGAAATGAAGAATCTATATTAAGCTAAGAAATAAAACCATAAATTAAATTTATCATAAAATAAAATAAAATAAAATGCGAGTCTAAAATAGAGTCGTAGCAAAAAATGAAGATATTTTATTGATAAACTACTTTAGTACAAATGGTATTTAATAAGACAATCATTTACAATTGAAAGATCAACACATATTGTAATAAGTGATGTATTCATCATTATTTGGATCAAGCATTCAATATTCTGCACATGGATATGTAGATGCAACCCTCATAAGATATTAGGCTTGATAGAGTTCAGATAATTAGTTTATAAACTAAATAAGAAACCTGGATATACCTACATTAAACAAATAGGTTACTTAATCATCAGAGAATGTATAGTTCGATCTATCTGTAAATGATTATTTAATCTCAAATATTATTTGCACACAGAGAGAATAGTATGAAACTTGAATAACTTCAGGACTCTTTAATATCTATTATGTTCCTCCTTTGTGTTGTGACTTTGATCTGTTTATAAAGTTCTCTCTCTTGGAGATAGTTACAAAATAAGTTATAACTAACTTGTTAGTTAAATTTAATTAAATTAAAAAATTCAATTAGTCAAATTAAATTTAATCTTTAAAAAATAGTCTTTAATAAATTCTAATTAGATCAAATCAATTAATTAATAAATTAAAAACAAATTTTAATGGGTTGGGGGCCCATGACTCATAAGAAGATAATCAAAATGAACATTAAATATACATGACATCCATAATGATCACAAACATTAAATACATAAAATATTAAAAAATGTCACATACTATGAACATTTCCATAATATTTTTAGTAAGTCAAATATCTAAATATGCATAAAATAATAACACTTTGATCAAAACTATCATAATTACCAAAATATATCCCTATATCAAAATATCATAGTACCAATAGATAAAGAACTAAAAAGTTTTAAACACAACATGATTAAAATAAAATTCACTAATCAAAATTTGAAATCAATTAAATTGAAGGAGCTCTTCTATCAGTTAAAAAATTAGTGCACTCTATTTATGTAGCATGAAAGTTAATTAATTTAGTGCCTTCTTCATCATCTACTTCCATCTTAATCTTTTTAAACATGTCTGTTATCAATGGTGAGGTTATAGGGTTACACACTTTTCACCAGGAGTTGGCTTCTCATGTTCATGTGCAAATGGTATCAAATGATGTAACATCACCACTAAGATTTATTAGAATAGTTTAATATTTGTTTTAAAATTAATTTTCACGTATTATTTCATTAGATTTCACCACGAGAATCTAATTGCTATCCCCAGTATAACACACTAAAGATGTTAACCATAAATAAACATGTAACATCCATGAGTTACTGATCACTAACATTTAATGAAACAAAACATATTTGCATATAGGAAGTAATTACATAATTCTAGTCATGACTAGTACAATAATACAACCACTGCTGTCAATATTCAAATGAATAAATAATTACATTTTTACCAGGAATATTATTTCAATAATAAGTACAATACAAGATACAAGGCTCCATAGAGCATAAGTCTCATGAACTCTAGTATATATGATAATCTCAAGTGTAGTCTTCAAATAAGTACTGATGTGAGGAGGTAGAACATCATTCGAATGCTTTTCTATACCAACTATAGACCATCGATCTCCCACATAGTCTTTCAATTAGGGAATTCTCCTCCCTTCACAAATGAGTAGATAATGATGGTGAAAAAATCTAAAGTGACAAGCTAGTATTTGTGTGTTATAAGATATCTAATACATGATGTGTATCATAAATAAAATACTTTCTAACATGATATTGTATAAACATGAAAATCATACATATAAAATGATAATATTTAACTAAACATTACTTTGACCAAATTTTTTAAATAGTTATTAATCTCTACGATCAGTCAAATTCATACACATCACTTGATTGAATTATCTTCATCTGGTAATGGTGATACTAAGTAAACTAGTGAAGTTCGTCTTACTACTTATTTAGTACCAACAATGTGAGATTTGGTTAATAATATATTGATTTATACAAATTACTTTCTACTAGAAAGCTTAAAATATGTTAAATGTAAGAATAATAAAAAATACATACATTTAATCCATCAAACATACACAATGAATCTCAACT
The DNA here is from genome assembly GCA_037957365.1 of Torreya grandis. Classification (NCBI taxonomy): domain Eukaryota; kingdom Viridiplantae; phylum Streptophyta; class Pinopsida; order Cupressales; family Taxaceae; genus Torreya; species Torreya grandis. Next base: position 3,944,272 of record JARHVA010000442.1, read on the forward strand.
ATATTATTTATCACATAAATATTAAACATAAACAAATACAGTCTATACCAATCGGATATAACTCATACTTAGACTACATTTTTTCAGTTTTCATAAGTGATTCAAATGTAGTACCATCTATGCTAAACAACAATATTATAGTTTAATTTTCATGTACACATTTATCAATTACAAACAACCAGTCATAATAATTATAGAAATCAATTATCTCATAACATGTCTTTTCTCACATAAAATAAAAACTTTCATTGATATAACTAGTTGTACATTTAGGAGACTCTATATATATTTGTAGTGTCCTATCCCTCTGGATTTTATGACTCAATTTTAACAGTCAATAAAATTATAAATATAGGCACACATCCCAATGTATAAATATATGTTATATATGTTTATGAGTACCTAAATTACTCATATAGATATATTTCATATATACATGTATTTTTACATATTAAATATATACATAATATGTACTGCATACAAGTATTCAATCACTTATTTAAATACTATATATAAACACTATTCTTTATTAAACTAATAGTCATTTATATTTTCTAAAAATAACTTCATATGATTATAACAAACCATTTAATTTATCTATTCACTGATTTCAAAAGTCATAATCTATTTATGGTAAAATCCAATTAAAATCTAATACCCTGTTCTCCCCTAACTCAGGTCTTTAAACTGTATATACATTATCCCAAATTGTTGAAAATAGAGTACTAAAATCAATCGATCACTTAGACCTATATTTTGTCCTTATTCAATTTATGGAGGTTTATACCATTCCCAAGTTTTGATAAGCATCAATTAAATCAAGTTGACATTCAATTTAAATTTAGTTTGAATTATATAATATACAACCCTTACATAGTCTAGAAAAATATCTTAACTTATTGTAGTCTGTGCTCAGTTCAAATACATATCATTACAAATTCAACTATATCAACTTTTAGATGTACATAAACTCACATGATTAATGATTCCATAACACGCTACAGGTTTCAATATATAACTTACACCTAATATCTTTTTGAATAAATGATATACAAGCTATACACCCTATATATATGTATGTGAAAATTTAGTTATACTATTTTCTAAATCTGACACTATTATCCACTATATGTATATATTGCTAAACATCAAAATAGCTATAACTGTCACCTCACAAATTTCTATATTATGAATACGGAGTTGGTATAAGTCTTAACCACTGACTATGTCATTCTAGAATAGTTCTATCTTATCCCTCGACCTAGGCATCGCTAACTTACACAGACTTAGCTTATCATACTAGGTTTTAAATGAATATGCACACAATTCATACATATATGTTCTCACTATTTTGAATGACAAACATACACATAGTCCCCACCGCCTGCCCCCGCCCCCCCGCCGACACACACACACACACATTCTCAAATTTGTAAAAGAAATGTATATAATTCCTATATATATTCATAGTTTTGTAAAACAAATGAACCCAGTTCATATATATATATTTCCATGGTTTTGATAAAATAAAGGTACACTATATATATATATATATATATATATATATATATATAATATATATATATATATATATATATATATATATATATATATATAATGCTAACCCTAAATGATCTTCATAATAAATAATACACAAAATTTCTATGTAAATCCATTCATTCATCAATTTAACTCAAACTTTGTATTTATCAAAATATATCCAAGTCTTGTGTATTATATATATATATATATATATATATATATATATATATATATATATATATATATATATATATATATATATATATATATATAATATGGGTTTTTTAAAATAAAACTTAGTTTTCACATTTATTAAAACTATCTATCAAAGCTTATAGTTATTTAACTTGGGCATATTGCCATCATAGCAAGATAAATCATTTTAACCTTGCAATTTTGTTATAGCCGAAAGTTTCACCCTATAGAAGTCAATTAGACCTTCTCAACTTTGGGATAACATGGAGCTATCTCTGCATATAGACAAACTACTACAACAGATAGATCTCTAGATTTGAAGGGCTAGCTCCCTTGATCTATATTTTAAGTTCACACACTACACTAGAATAATCATTAGTAGGGGTGAAAAGGGAATATATATATATAAAATAAACCTATACTAATGAAGGTGATACACCAAATATAACTTCAAAAATAGACTTGCATTTTCACTAAGAAGGCAAACTATTAAAACTGATCTCAACTCAAGGTTTCTTCTAGCATAAGTGTTTCTACATGGAGACATATTGATATACATATCCAAATGTGGGTGACTAGGAGGTTTGATATTAGATTCTATTAATCTCTTTCACATTTCACAACACACCTAACAAACATATACACTTCATGAGACTTGTTAGAATAAATGCTACTCAAATAATGCATACAAGAGTAGAATGGAAGCAAAGAGAAGTCATTCATCAGTTATCATCCAAATGGACTACTTGACATACTTAGGCAAGAATTGCAGAGACTAAATTAGTTTAAAAAAATTATTCAAAGGCAAATCAATATGTCAAACTAGTAGGGCTTCACCATACCAATTGTGGATCCCTTAAAATACTAAAATTACTTGAATATATAGATCATATAAGAGGAGATGAGTGAAGTTAAACAGTTACAATGCCAAGTGTCAAGGCTTGAAAACTAGTTATAATGCAAGAGGATGATATATAAAATAGTTCATGAAGTCCTTCTTAGACAAATTTTCATCTGAAACATGAGACCTTCATGAAGTTGGCATAAAGATCTTCATGTCTTTGTTTTAACTAATTTGTTAATGAGGAATCCACTTGACAATACAAAACTGCTTTGGAAGTCATTGACACATCATCTGACCTAAAAAGGTGATAACATGATTTGTGACATTCATATACACCTCTCTAACTGATAGCTTTCTCCTTTTCACATATCACTTACTTTCTTTCAATTGCTCATGAGCCTTCTAGGCCTAAACCCTCACACTTGTCACTGTGATGACATGTATTTGTTTAATAAATTTAGTTGTAGGGATGTAAGACACCTATTCAAACTTTCTTTGTCATCTGGTCTATCATGTAGACCTCAATAATATTCAATATCACACTTCTTACCTCTAATTTTGGTAGTCACTCACATTCACACTGTTATATCCAAGACTACCTGCAATGACCAACTTAGTAGAAGGGTTTTCATGCATGACCAAGGTGAAAATGAGGTTTGAGGAGTTATAACACATATCTATGGACCTTCGACAATGATTTTCATTCACCTACTCCTTTTTTCACCTTCAAATTACCCTAATACTTACAGAAAACATAGAATTTGACCTATCCATACAAGTGACAATACTAAACAATATAGTGTCAAAGATCTTAAGAGATTTTCAAGCATGTCCAAATCATCTTCCAGGTTAATTTACCCTTTCTAAATGCATTTTCATTCATATATTTCTCGTCAGGTTCTTGAGAGGATTTTAGGAGGGTTTTAGGTTGTTAACGATGATTCCTAAAAGTTAGGGCCTTAAACCTCAAACCAATAACATTGAATTTGAGTTCAAGATTCCCCTCAACTATGCCTATTTTATTGGGACACCATGCACATTGTGTGTATAGATATGAGTGAAAGAAATTGCCTCTCAAGCTCTTGCAATGCATTATGGACACCCCTAAGAGATGATTAGGCCAAAATGACCAATTCTGAGCTGTTCTTTACTAACCACTAAATACAATCAACCCTCCACTCTCCCTTGAAGGATATCACATTATCTTGAAGGATAATATTATCACATGAATGAAGTTAAAAGTCTGAGGGTTCACGTTCAGTTTTAGGCCTAATAACATTGGCTGGTCTTATGAGTATATGACCACCTGTGAGTGAAAACATTGGTTGTATGAATTTATCAAATTTTTTTAACATCCAATTAAACATTGGACATATTTTAAAAATTTGTCAAGACTCTCCCATTCATCCTTTTCTCATTCATGTACCATGTTTTTAGGTTATGTTGACTATGGAGTGCCTCTGGTCTGAGACAAAACAAAGAGCATTCCCACTATAATTATAAACCAAATGAGGCCATAGAGGTATTTATAAATTCATGAGGACCCTTTGTGTGAAGTTTCAAAACTTGATCATGTTTCAAGATCCCTCTACACTTCAAATTCCCAAAACTAGCTACTAGTTTCTGTGATTGTGTGCAAAGTCTTAGTTGGCTGAGTATGAGATTCAAAACCTAGTTTAGTTCAATATTTGATTGATCCTTTACCTCTAATAATCTCATGAAATATGTTATTATTACTATGATAGTGGTTTCAACATGGTCACCCACATTACACCTCTACTTAATTTCGTAAACCTACACTTTCCATATGCTTAGGCTAGTCTATTTCCTTAGTCAGACTGTATGTGGCAATTAGGGAAGTCAAATGAATCCTTTATGTGACATAAAATATTTATAATTCACACCTTTTGGTCTCCTCTTGAAGTCATTAAAGACATATTACACCTTAGTGGACTCACTCCTACCTTGAGACCATGTAACCATTCCACTATCATTAATACACTATGTGTCATTATTGCATTATAATGTTCTAGGTTCTTTTGGGATCAATAGAATTATAGTTATTGAATTTTTCTATCAATATTTTGACTAAGTTGAAAACCCAATCTACCATCATCCTCTCTCAACCAAACGACCTCATCTTTTGTCAAGATGTGTCCCTTAGGCTTGGGCTACAAGAAGGAAACCATCATACTTACTTAGACCTCATAGTCTTTCACCATAAAATGATGCTATATAGAGCAATGTATCCTTTTGAAGAAGTTAAGGTAAGTCATCTCATTAAGAAAATTTCTAACTTTGTGAACATAAATTTAGGTCTGATTGTAGGTGTTGAATTCGTACTCACAACCAATCTTTAATCCTTTTAATAACTCAGACCTACTATTGTTACCTTGAGAAACTTCTCAACACCTAAGAATTCCTTGCTTCATCAATATGACTATTCAAGTACTCCTACATAGTATTTTAGGTGATTGAATACTTCTATGTGAGTTAAATATTCAACTTCACCTAATTTTAATCCTTGTTATTTCTATTGGCATTGAATTCTACCTAGACCATCACCATACTCTGATAGGTTGAAAACAAGTGCATTACCTTTTATCTAAATCCACTTTCACAAGCACAAACTCTAAAACTATGAAAATAATGTTCTCAAGCCATTAGTGTTCAATCCTAGCACAAGAGAGTGATCTTGCCTATCTTTCCATGATCACACATGACATACTAGTTGAATTCAATCATGAAATGAGTGGACATTCTCTACAAGACTATAGGAACTACTTTGTTCACACAGACTAATGCAAAAAAATAAGAAAACTAAGGTGTTGGGGATGCATAGGCAGTTTGGAGGTGTAAACAATCTTTGTGATTGTTCATGTAGTACAAACCCCTAAGCCATAAAATTTTGAACAAATTTGACTTCAAGGTGAAATTTGGACCCTTATAGGTAAAAAAATTGTTTTTTATATGTTTTAGGGGTCTAATATTTTTTCATATGATATGTTATAGGTCTTTTGATGTCATTTAATGCTATATTAGCCTTGGTCTTAGTCATTTTAATTTATATGTCATTTTGAGTCATTTAGAAGGCTTTTAGGGATCATAAATGCAAGTGACATAGTTTTCAAGGAGTCCAAGCGTCCTAATTTCCTTTAAAATGTCTAAAGAGTTAGATTCACTATTAGGAATGTTAGTCTCATCTGAATCTTATAGGTTATCTAACTAAAATTTGAGAAACCAACAAAAAAAGATGGAGTTTAGCACTTGTACGACCCATGAGGGAAGATGACACATGAGAAAAGGTCATGGAATGTCTGTTAATATTTTTGAAGTTTATTTCCATGCTTAACATGCTTTGAAAGTGCTAAAAAAGGTCCAAAACTATTCTGTTCCCTTTTTACCCTTCTAGACACATAGAAGTGGTAAGCATGTTTATGCTTAGTACGACCAGTTGGAGAGGTTCCAAGTTAAATGTCTTTGGAAGGAGGTATTAAACTTAGAGATATTCATTTCCATAACAATAATGCAATGATTGGTCAAACATGCTTTATGAACTATCTCTAACAAGCTGACTATGTTTTTTTGCTCATTGTTTCCTATACCCTATATGTTTTGATCCATTTTGGATAAGTCCGTACAATATAGCTAGTGATATTGAATCCAGATGATGTTGGATCTATTATTAGATTCTCTTCATGATTATTTTCATGTTTCATGGTGTTTTGATTGCAAGTCATCTCATTTTTTAGGAAGGTGTCACCATATGAAGCTTCAATCAAGTTCTTCCTTATTGTAGAATGTTGGTATTATACAAAGGTCTCATGTGAATAGAGTATGGTGTTACAAAAGTATCAAGGCCATATGATCACCTCTTTCCATGTCTAGTTTTATCACACCATGCTTTGAATAATTTTCAATCTTACCATTCCTCATAGTCAACTCTTCACTCAATCCCACTTGTAGTCACATGTATAGAGATTATATATCTTGTTCATGGAATTATAATGAAGGTGTATTAGTTTGTTAAAGTAATTAAGAGCTGAAGAGATTTAATTTGGATGTTTGAAGAAATGTAAGGTTGGTTGTAAGCTCATGCATCACACCAACTAATCACTAGCTACCCCCGTCTGTTGTGTAACATGTGTTTGCAAGAGGTTTTCACATTGGAATGAATGTTTTGGAGCTTGTATTCATATCTCCTTAATATAAGTCATTAATTAGAGGGATTAAAAATGATTTATAGTTGTTCATGAGTCCATTCATCCACATATTTTGCTCTAATCCATGTTCATTACTTGCATACAGTTAATACACACCTACATGAGTCTCCTTGATGATGTCATGTTGAGATGGAAATTTGGATAGGTGTTTCAATATTTTGAGAATTTTAGGAGTCCATTTGAACTGTTGGTGAGTGTTTTGAACTGATCATAAGGATATGTACCTTGTATACTGCCTAAGTTTGCTTTACTACCTATGTGTAAAAATACTCACTACAGGTGACATTATAGAGCTTTGAAGATCCTTGTATGGGGAATTAGAGACATGGTAAAGCCTTATTTTGGATTCTAGTATGTGAATTGACCATTGTAGACATGTTTGAGGTGTCAAATGTACAAATGGTAGTGTAAATCACTTTCAAATATGTGATGACTGAGTTCAGAGAGATTTTTCCAAAAAAGTAAAAACAAAGGTCCAGGGTATTTTATAGATATCCTTTAACAAGGTTGAAAAGAGTTTTGGAGCATCTAGATAGGTAGACCTTGTAACATATAACATGAAGAATAACTATGCCAAAGATAAATCCAAGAGGATTGATGGAGCTTGATTGTTTGGGGCCTCAAAGATGCCTTTTTAAGCACTAAAACCCTACTTTCATATCTACAAGATTTGAGGTTTGAGTGACCATTGACATCCTAAAGAGCAAATGGAACATACTTTCATGTGTGGAATGGACCTATTGATGGAATGGTGTACAAATGAGTAGGAGGATCATTAATATGGTGTTGATGTATAGTGTTTCAAGCTTCATAGACACTTATAGGTGTCCCTTCATAGGAAAATGCTCACCTACAACTGAGTAGGCAAATAATAACCTAAGCATGGTGTCTTGATGATGTTTTAGCCCATATAAGGTGAATGTAGGTATAAATAGATGATATGTGACCTCAAGTCTTCAAGGAAGGCCTTTACACATCATGACCATAGTCTAATTAGGTAAATATGCACATATAAGAATCAAAGAGGTAGGGTATCATAGTCAAGAAAGAGAACTCGGTTTTGTGAGCTCAAGGTGCATGTAAAGGGTATAAGGAGAGTTGGAATGATGAAACAAGGATATGAATACCTATTTTTTTAGTGTTATTTCTTAGTGTATGAGAGTTTTAGAAGTGTTTTATGATTGTATTCTTTAAAAGATCATTCATTATCTCTCCTAAACATCAAATATACCTCTTGAACCTAGCATATGAAACCTTGATGTAACAATCTATCTTGAGTTATGAGTTATGCATGAAAGAAGCTTTGATTTTCTCTAATTAGTATAAGTTCAGTCAATAGGAGGAAATTCAATATTGGTGCATCACCTTTTAGCTTTCTAATTTTGTTTTCTTAACCCTTTTCATGCAAGGTTGATAAGTGAGAAAGTGCTTTAAAGAGTGCATCAAGGGAACTAGTCCTTCTATAGATTTATCTTAATATTTAATTACCCAAAACAAGTGAGATGTTTCCATTGTGACAATTCAATGAGGAGAGTTGAGACATATCTTCAATGGATGCAAATCCAAGTGACAATTATTTTTGGCACACCTGATAAGACTCTAAGCCCTAGAAGATTGTCCAATATTAGTGCTGGTCTTGGCATATTTGTAGTTAAAAGAACATCCACATTCAGTACCTGAAAAATAAAATAAGTTTTCAACTCTTTAGTTGTTGATCAGTCCTCAATTTTCATGCCAATGGTGACTATTAGGTTTGCTGTTAAAGGTACACCTTTTGATTTTGTGTAATTGCCTTGTTATTCTATCAAAATATTTAGATTTGTGAATAATCTCCTTATTCAAGGTAGTTGGTGTTTAAAAATTCCAAGTTTATACTTAGTTCAACTCCTAATACACAATCTACATTCCAATATGACTAGAAACCTTCCTTTTGTAGCCTTCATCAGATCATCTCCTTTGAATCTTTCCCAATATCTCCAAATTCCTATAACAACCCTTAAATGTGTTCAATCTTTAGTGGATAAGGTACTATCACTCGCATTAAACATATTAAGAACATGGAAAAATTATACAACATCCATAATATCAGTTAATAGAATGTCGCCATCAGGCTATTGGCAATGTCTTTCAAAGGGAAAGCTTTAGATTGGTATGGAACTCTACCTCATGCTTTCATTGCTTCATGAGATGAAATAGGAAATCTATTATCTAAGAGGTTTGAAGAGAAGAGTGATTATTTTTTAGTTTCTGAGCAATTGACTACTATCAAGAGGGATCCTCAAGAGTTCATGCAAGATTTTAACTCTCTATCTAAAAATACATGCGATATGATCCCATCCCTTGTGAGACCTACTCCAAATTATGCCTTCTTGTATTACCTAAAAGCATTGAATAGTGATATAACCATGATGATCCAATCCATGGGTGGGAATACACTACCTGGTGCCTATGAGATAGATATTAATGTTGAGAATTATCTTTTTCAATTAGGGAAGATTGCTCTTAGACTATCAATTACATTGTTCCCTAATTTGCAGCCTCCTAGTCAAGTTGCATTGCCTAACTTTGCTCCTTTGCCTAATAGTCAACAAAATTATACCCTTGACCCTACCAATGAGATTCATGAAGTCAAAAGTTTGTTTCAAAGTTTTACTAATGAATTGGTTTCTCTCAAAAGACAACAAGCTCAAAATTATAGGCCTTATCAACCCTATAATCAATTTGGACAAGCAAATAGGTTTCCTTTTTAAGGTAATGCTCAAGGACAAGGCTAAATAACTCAAGCTAGACCTTACCAAAGTTTCAATCCTAATGCCCCATCATCTTCTATAGCTCTTATTCCTACTCAAAATAATTTTATTCAAGAACAACCATGCTACCCTTCAAATGACCAAAATCAAGGCCAAGTTGCATATGCCAATGAAATGCCTAGTCAAGCCATGAAAATGCAAGGTAGTCAAGTACTTCAAGTTCCCACTTTTGAGATGAAAATGAAAAATGGAATGGAAAATGGAATTTTTTTTTGATTCTAATCTTATGAATCATTTATAGGGGGAATTTTATGCCATGAATCATTTGGGAAGTTCATATAATGTGAATGCTAGTGTATCTTCTAACACTAGATCTAAGAAGAGGGTTGTTGAAGAGGCACAAGGGGCAGCTCAAGGACCTATTTTTATTCCACCAACACCTCCAATATTAGGTGGGTATAACTCATCTCCTAAGGTGTAGGAAAATCATAAGTTTAGAATGCAAGGCTAGTTCCTACACATCCATCTTCACATGCCACACCATAAGATATTAGATCTTCCAAAGAGCGATTCAAGATGAAAAATCCTTCTATCAATGTTGTGGATAAAATGAAGAAGCTATACATGAATATTTTATTTTGAGATTTATTGAAAATACCATTATAAAAGGATATGCTCCAAAAATAATTGCTTGGACTAGGTAAACAAGTTGGATCAACTAGAACTGAAAATCTTATTTTGGTGAATGGAACTCAGCCCATTGATGGACAAGTGAAGAAAAATGATAAGACTCATCATTTTTATCTATCCTTGATCATTTGTGATTGTTTAGTTCATAATTATATCATAGATAATGGGGATAGTAAATTAGTTATGCCCAAGTCAATAGCAGATAAACTAGGCCTCAAGTATGAACCAATGGCTAAAGGAGTTCTACAATTAGATGGGTCACCAACAAAGACCTTGGGAGTAGTCAAATATTTGAATTTGATTTTACATGCTTGTACTAATTTATCCAGCCCTCATGATGGGGTTATTTTAGACTTAACCCCATACTTTATCTTTGTTTTTCAAGAGAGTTTACAGCCAAGATAGGTGGATACTTGGAAACAAACTAGTCATATATAGTTTTTAAAATAAAGTATGGTACCAAGGTGAAGATTGAGTCTGAACCTATTCATCATAATCATTTAGAGCCCTACATGCCTAAGGTTTCAAATGTCAATTATGCTATTCTTGATGAGGAAGAGCTTCACATGGATCAATCCCCAACTTATTCTCTTGAAGGACTTGCTAATATACATCTAGATGAATGGGGAGCTGAACACTATGAACATGATCCTTACAAATTCATAGAGGAATCTAGTCTTAGAGTGTATTGCCTTCATGAAGAGGAATCTTTCATGACAAATTTGATGAAGCCAAATGAGACTATGAATGGTCTATGGAAACTCTACTTTGATGGATTAAGAAGCAAGGTTGGATCAGGTGGTGGACTAATGTTAGTTTCTCTATCCAAAGAAAACTATTAATCTACTTTCATATTTCACTTCAGTTGTACTTGTAATGTGGTAGAATATGAGGCCCTCATCCATGGCCTTGAGTGGGATAAAAAGAGAGGTGTGAAGGAGTTACAAGGGTATGGTGATAGTGAGTTAGTCGTGAATCAAGTGAGAGGTCAAAATATGACTAAAAAATCTTTACTTATTCCCTAAAAATATAGAGTGTGGGATCTTGTGGAATATTTCCAAGCCTTCAACATTCAATATATACCAAGAGAGGATAACAAACATGCTAATAGGTTGATAACAATTGGAGCTTAATTTGGTGTTCCAAAGGGGATAAGAGAGGACAAGAACTAGCCTCATCTAAAAGTGATTATAAGACCCTCTATACTTGATAATGTCACTAATTGGCAAGTGTTTGATAGTGACAAAAAAATAGATCTTTTTTTACAAGAGGAGGCTGAGTTTTCCTCAAAGAATTAGTCCAAACTATAACAACAATTTGGAGGGCAGATTGTACAAATGAAGACAAACAAGCTCCCTAAGGGCTTAGTCACACTTGAGAGTATTTTCACTGATGATGATAAATTAAAGAAGGAAAAGGTAAACATGTCTACTAAACAAGAAAACTATGAGAGAGTATAAATATTCAAAGATAAATTGTTTGCTCTTGAGAAGGTATGTATTAGAGAAAAACGATATGCTTTCATTGAATTATCCAAGTAATTTTCTGATGTCTTTGCATGGGAATATAGTGATTTAAAAGGCTTTGATCCAAACTTATCTCAACATATCATAGAGTTAGATGATAATGATAAGCCTATCAGTCAAAGGCAAAGGCCAATCAATCCTAAGATTAAGCTTCTCATGAGAAAGAAACTTATAAATTTGATTGAGTGTAAGATCATTTTTTTCTATTAAGCATTCATCTTGGTTGGAAAACTTAGTCCTATTAAGGAAGAAGAATGGGAAAATTAGGCTATGTGTTGACTTTAGAGATTTTAATAGAGTTTCCTTGAAGGACCATTATCCTCTTCCTTTCATAGAATAAATTTTGCAAGTTGTGGCAGATAGTGAAAGGTTCTCACTCCTTGATGGATATTCAAGGTATAATCAAATTTTGGTGAAGGAAGGAGATAAATACAAGAAATCCTTTACCAATAAATGGGGCACATATGATTATAGGAATATGCCTTTTGGTTTGTCTAATGTTGGTTTAACCTTTCAATATGTAATGGATATAGCTTTTCAAGGTCTAATAAATGATAGTGTTGGTGTATCTTGATGATATCATAGTTTTCTCTAAAGATGCAAAGGAGCATTTGAATTATCTTAGGAAGATTTTTGAGATATATAGAGATTTTGGAATCTCTCTTAATCTAAAAAAGTGTGTGTTTTCTATCCATGAAATAAAACTTTTGGGACACATTGTCTCAAAGAAAGGCCTATCCATAGATCCTGAAAGGGTGAGTGCAATCTTGGCATTGAATTTAACCAAACACAAAAAAGGTTTGCAAAGTTTCTTTGGAAAAATCAATTTCATAAGGAGGTTTATTCCTAATTATAATTTAGTCAAGCCTATAACCTCTATGCTAAGTAAAGATAAAGTGTTTACCTGGACAAGAAGGAATGAGAGTTTTGAAGAGATCAAGCAAGCTATTACTCAAGCTCCAACTCTTGCAAATCCTAATTTTTTAAAAGATTTCAACTTGTATACCATTGGAAATGAATAAACTATCTCTGCCATGCTCAATCAAATGAATAAAACTTGGAGCAGCCTATTGCCTTTTTTAGTCAAGGATTGGAAGGCTATGAGGTAAGATACACTTTTGTAGATAAGCAAGTACTTTCAGTTGTTATAAGTCTAAGTTTAGACATTTGTTATCTAACAACAAGATTCATATATTTGTACCTCATCCTATTATCAAAGACTTACTTATGAGTAGATATTTGAATGTAAAAAGGGTTGGTTAGATTACAAAAGTAATAGAGTATGATGGAGAAATCAAGATAACCAAACTAGTGAAAGGATAAGGATTATGTGAGCACCTTGATTCAGACTTGAATAAATAAAAAGAAGTTTTTATAACCCTTCAAGATGATCCTATGATAGTTGCATCTTCACCAATGAGCAGTTAGACACAAAAAATGATCAAGTTTCTTCAAAATAGTGAGTGTCCACATGGCCTAGATAGAGCCAAGAGAATGTACTTCATATTACAATCTATTCTCTATGTACTTGTTGATGGGGTGTTATTTAGGAAATATTTATCAGGTCTGCTATTGAGATGTGTTGAATCATATCAAGTTGAGAAGATATTATTTGAGTTTCATGATGAACCAACAGGTGGGCACTTTGCTCTAAGGACCACAACTACTAAGATTATGAGAGATGGATATTTTTGGCCTAGTTTGTTTAAAGACACTCAATATTGGGTAAGGAAATGTTAGAAATGCACCATCTTTGATGGAAATCAAAAGCTTATAGCCCTACCTCTTCATCCAATACAAGTAGACCAACCTTTTATGTGATGAGGTCTAGATTTTATAGGCTTAATCAGCTCACTTTCTAGTGCTAGTCACAAGTGGGTGTTAGCTACCAAAGATTACAAGATGGGTGGAAGATGTAGCACTCAAGGAAACAAATGAAAGTTTAGTTTTAAATTTTTATGAAGGCATAGTGACAAGATTTGGGGATCCTTCAACAATCATTTTAGAAAATGCATTGGCTTTCCTTGGAATGAAGAAAAGTGAGTGGGATTTGAAACATGGTATTTATCTTAGTAATTCATCCAACTATTATCCACAAGGGAATGGAATAGGTGAGTCCACTAATAAGAATATAATTAGGATTATAAAGAGGACAATGGAGGAAAACTGAAGAACTTGGCATTCCAAGTTGAAGATAGCTCTTTGAGCTGATAGAATCACCCCCAAGAGAGCCATTAGAAATTCATCATAAATGTTTATGGAAGAGAAGCTAGACTATATATTTCACTTGAGTTACTAGCATTAGACCTCACTTACTAGTTGGATTTCATGTAAAATGAAAGTATGGAGGTCAGATTATATGAGTTGATAGAGCTTGAAGAAATAAGGGATCAAGCTATGTAAACTATGAGATCTCATCAAGATCAAATAAATATATATTTTTATAATAAATCCATGATAAGAACCTTCCAAGAAGGAGACATTGTTCTAAAGTGGGATGAAGATAGGGCTAAGCCTAGAAAACACACAAAGTTTGATGCTTTATGGAGTGGCCCCTATGTCATCACTCATTGCAAACAACACAATGATTTCCAACTCTCAAAATTAGATGGAGAAGAGATTCATATCACAATCAATGGGATATATCTTAAACATTGATACTAAGGTTCTCCACTCCCCTTGTATATAGCTACTATTTTTCTTGTTTTCTCTAAGTGCTTATGCACATGTCTGAGTCTTGTTGGTGTCTTGCTTTTTTTTGTGTTTTGGTTATTTTTTATGTGTTTTAGGAAATTAATTACTAGTTGTCTTCAATAATTCATTGACTCTATTAGCCCATAGATAGATAAGGCTACTGATCTTTAGTATCACAGGCATACTACCCCAATGAGTCACCATTTTATTGACCAAATTTGATTTCAAGGTCAAATTTGGATCTCTATAAGTTAAAAAATTGATTTTTAGATGGTTTAGGGGTCTAATAGTTTGTCTTAAAGTATGTTAAAAGTCATTTGGTGCCATTTAATGCTATATTAGCCTTGGTCTTAGTCATTTTAATCTATATGCCACTTTGAGTCATTTAAAAGGCTTTTAGGGGTCATAAATGTAAGTGGCATAGTTTTCAAGGAGTTAAAGTGTCCTAATTTTATTTCAAACATCCAAGAAGTTAGATTCCCTCTCAAGAATTTCATTCTAATCTAAATTTTGTATGTTATTTAATTAAAATTTAAGAAACCAAATAAAAAAAGAGAGTTTGGCACTTGTACAACTCATGAGGGAAGGTGACATGTGAGATAAGGTCATGAAACATATCTTCATCTTTCTCAAGTTCATTTACAGACATAACATGATTTGAAAGTTCTAAAAAATATCCCAAACTGTTCTACTCCTTCACCCTTTTAAACACACATAAGTGGTCAATAGGTTTGTGCTTAGTACAACTAGTTGGAGAGGTTCCAAGTTAAACACCTTTGAGAGGATGTATTACACTTGGAGAAATTCATTTACATAACAAGAGTGCAAGGATTGGTCAACCATTATTTATTAACCATCTCTAACAAGTTGACTATATTTTTATGCTCACTATTTCTTGTACCATATCAATTTTGATCTATTTTGGACAAGTTCATACAATCCAGTTAGTGATGTTGAATCCAAATGATGTTGGATCTCTTATGAGATGATATTAATGATTATTTTCATGTTTCATTGTGTTTTGATAGGCAAGTCATCTCATGTTGTAGGAAGGTGTCACCATATAAAGCTTCAGTCAAGTTCTTCCTTGTTGCAGAATGTTGGTCTTGTACAAATGTCTCATGTGAATAGAGTATGGTGTTCCACAGGTCTCAAGGCCATATGATCACCTATTTCCATGTTTGGTTTTA
Organism: Torreya grandis; assembly: GCA_037957365.1. Lineage (NCBI taxonomy): Eukaryota > Viridiplantae > Streptophyta > Pinopsida > Cupressales > Taxaceae > Torreya > Torreya grandis. Next base: position 3,959,926 of record JARHVA010000442.1, read on the forward strand.
TCATACCATGTTTTTAGCAATTTTTATTCTTACCATTCCTCATACTCAACTCTTCCCTCAATCCCACTTGCAGTCACATGTATAGAGCTTGTTTAGCTTGTTCATAGAATTATAATGAAGGTTTATCAAAATTTTCAAGTCATCAAGAGATGAGGAGAGTTCATTTGGATGTTTGAATAAATGCAAGGTTGGTTGTAAGCTAATTCATCATACCAACTAATCAAGAGCTATCCCTATCTACTATGTAATAGGTGTTTGCAAGAGGTTTTCACATTGGAATGGATGTTTTGGAGTTTGTCTTAATATTTCCTTACTGGAAATAATTCATTATAGGGATTGAAAATGATTTGGAGTTTTTCATGAGGCCATTCATCCACATATTTTACTCTATTCCATGTTCACTGCTTGCATATAACTCATACACACCTACATGAGTCTCCTTGATGATGTTGTGTTGAGATGGAAAGTTGGATAGGTGTTTCAATATTTTAAGAATGCTAGGAGTCCATTTGATCATAAAGATATGTACCTTGTATATTTTCCAAGTTAGCTTCACTACATGTGTGTGAAAATATTCACCTACAGGTGACATTATAGAGCTTTAAAGATCTTTGTATGGGGAATTAGAGACATGGTAAAGCCTTATTTTGGATTCTATCATGTTTTAATAATATAAAATGCAAAATTGGTTGACTTAGGCATGGCTAATAGCACCCAATTTATAGGTCCTCTTTCTTGCTCACTCAACCCTTCTCAACTAGACTTTCATTGATTCTTAGTCACCTGTAGCTTCTCAAACTTAGCTTTTTGAGACACAAGAAGCCCTCTCAAACCCATATCCATCCCCTCAGGTCTCATCCTCCTAGGAAAATAGCACCCAATTTGGATAGGAGCATTAGAACTCAAGGGTGTCTCATTTTTGATGCTATTGTCCAAGTTCACTTTAGCCTCAAATGGCTAGATTTTATGTATTCCTTATCTTTTCTCCTATCATCCTAATACAAGCTCATCTAACCCATGATCATCAGTTTCTCTATAAAAGTCTATTCAATGCCAATTTAAAGGGGTTGGCACTCATTCATAGGAAAGAATCAAGAATACAAGCAAGTACACTCAAGCACTCTTCCCTATTCTCTACATATAGCTTTCCAAGACCAATTCAAGTCTATTAAAGCACTCATACCAGTCTCTAGTCATCCAATGTACATTCTAATTTTGTGTCTAGTTGCATACATCACATAATTGCATCAATAACTTCAAATTAGAGAACTACATTAGCTTGATCCCTCTTCAGAGTATTGGTATGTAGGTAGCGTGCCCATACATGGGATGTGAAGTGCACCCAATGCATCCTTTACACACTAACCCCTCCTCTCTTTTCCAAGTTTACTACTCAAGTTCAAGTACCAGGAGCTCCTAAGGGTTTTGGAGATTGAATCAGACATATAGTGAGCTCTTCATAGATCTAGGCCTCAATATTTCACTGTTAGGGTGTCACAGGCCTATCAAACAAAACTTGGAAAAGCCATAACACTAGGAAAATAGTGCCAAAAGTGGAAAACAACACCAAAAATGGACAACAGTGTTAGAAAGTGGACTATAGTGCCAAATAGTAGGGTGTCTTGAGTTTGGTGCTCTTATCTAATCTAGAAATAGAGTAAGCACATACTAGAATAAGGTAAGTTTGATTTCTTTATAGTTCTTACTATCTTTAGAAAAGGTAAAATACATATTTGTTTAAAAAAATTAGTAGGCTAATTGAGACACATTAATTACTGATTTACATTGGCTTAGACCTTTATTTCCTTAGGAATTAAACACCTAATTATCAAAAAGAATAAAATATTTGGTGAATCTAAATTACTTTGAATTTCTACACAAAACCCGTATATTCCCAAGGGCTAATTATTTTTGATTTTTTAAATTGTTTTCCTAAATTTAAAAATAAAAAAACTATAAATTAATTGAAATATTTTCAATAAATTCACCCAAACCCTAGTTTGCACATACTAGGTTGCATATAAACACTTTCAAACCACTAGAAAAAATATACTACTAATTTTAGAAATATTATCAATTTTTTCCTTAATTTTAAAAGCTAGAGTATACAAATTCATAGGAAAAATTTCAAATTATTGCATTAATTTTGAAAAATTTTTATTCGAAACCCTAGTTGCATCAACTAGTTCCCAATTCTTTTTCCAAGTTTTTCCAATTATTTTCTATATTTTTGAGTTGAGAATCTAATTTAGAAAATCAATTTTAAATTCAAAATTTCATATTATTTTGTAAATAATATTTATGAAAAATCCCTAGTGGTATATACTAGCTCATTTTTTCTTGTTGAAGTATCACCTTACATGTTTCAGAGTCGTATATCCTTTTCATGCATATTCCAGTTTAGCTTAATATTTTTTTACTATTATCCAAGTTGTTTTCCTTATGCTAGCTAAATTCATTGCATCTTTTCTTTCGTGATGAAGTGAAAAACTTGGTGGTAATCCTCCTAAGTTCATCTAGATTCTTACAACTTGACCATATACCATGGATAAACAACTAATTCAGGTTCCAATCATAAATTTTACACATCCTGATTACACCATTTTCAATGAAGATAATTTTGACAAAAAGTAGTATGAAAATAACAATGATGATGTACACATTGATGCTCATCTCCACCACATTGGACTACTGATCCATTTCCCCCCATTGTCGATAATGAAGTCATACTCAACAAAGATTCAGTTTTACAAAATTTTAGAGAAAGACTTAAGGAACAACCTAAAGATCATACACTAATTCTAAAATCTATCATAGAAATAAACTAGGCTAAGAAAGTTGAGTCTTCTAGTCATTTAGAGCAACCAGTTGAAAATGACACTATAAGGGAAACTCTGTCTCAACCACCCCCTATAGCAACCCAACCTTCTTATACGCCACGAGCTGTAGCTAGAACATCCCTATCTCCTAATGTGGCAGCCCTTGTGTAAGAGATCTGATCTCTTCAATCCAAGGTGCAACATCTTGAACAAGGTACCACTAGACCTACACAAGATTTGGATTCTTTTGCTCTTCTGCATACACCATTGGCACATCAAATTACTTCTACACCCTTGTCATAAGGATTTATTCAACCCATACTTACTCTCTTTGATGACAAGGGTGATCCAGAGACATATTTGAGAGATTTTCATGTAATATGTTTGGATTATGTACCCAATGACTGGATACTTACCAAACTCTTTCTATGGAGACTAAAGGATTATGTTTTACAATGGTTTTATAGTTTAACAAATCAGTAAATTGAATGTTATGACTTACCAAACTCTTTCTATGGAGACTAAAGGATTATGTTTTACAATGGTTTTATAGTTTAATGAATCAGTAAGTCATAACATTCAATCTTTTAGTTGACATATTCCTAACACATTTTAGTATCAGCATTGGTGATAAAATCTCATATGCACAGATTGTACAATAGAAACAAAGGTCAAATGAGCCTCTCACAGATTATGTTCTTAGATACAAGACTATTCTAGCTAAGTTAATTAGTTCCATGGTTGATCAAGAGCTACAAGACATCTTTAAATAGAGCTTGCTATCAGTATTGCATGAATCTATAATGTTCAAAAGATTTTATTCTTTCATCGAATTGTGTCATACACTTAAAGGAGGAGAAGTCAAGTTAATCTCAATGGACAAACTCAAGTATTCAAGTAATCTAGACACAATAAACAAGAGTAATAACAAAGTCTCATACAAGGTCAAAATTAGTGACAACAATAATCATAATCAACCAATAGTCAATGTGGCTTAAAAACCCCCTCAACATGTGGTTTTATCAACACCTCTTAGATGTGAATTTACCAATCTCCCAGTTTCTCCAACCAAGGTTTTATAATAGTTATTGGAATGTAACATCATCACTCTCCCTCCTATCTAGGAAGCATATATAGAAAAGGCTCTTCCACAGAGATTTGATTAGCATGATTTTTGTGATTTTCATAGGGTGCCAAGCCACAATACAAACAGATGCATTAGTTTATGACATAAGATACCAAATTTGATAGATGAAAATATACTTGATCTAGGCACTTAAGTTGAGCCTCAAAAGACAAATCCCACACAAGATAAAGATTTGAAAATATTTTTAGATCCATTTCCATAGCATTAAAAATAAGAGAAAGAGGACACATCAGGTTTTCATCATACATACCATACATATCCTCTACCAGCTACATACTAGGCATCTTTAGTTAAGACATATCCTTGAAGGGGTATGATAGGTGTGTATGAATCTAGAGTTCCAGCCAGGCCTTTGATATCTTTTTTAGATCAAAATATTATGGAGCATGATATAGGTTACAATGCACTTTTTATTAGAGCACATATCCATAATCAACCTATCCATAGTGTACTCATTGATAATGGTTCCAGTCTTAATATGTCCACCTTCACACTACTATAGAATTTAGGTTATTAAGAGTAGAATATCACCCTAATAGACATATTTATTAGTAGTTTTAGTGGGCATATATAGAGTTCATTAGGTGAGATAGTACTTACATTATAGGTTGGTCCTACACATGTGGCTACACCATTCATTATAGTTCCCAACATAGGAGTTTTTGACATATTACTTGGTTAACCTTGGTTTAAAAATTTCAAGGTAGTACCTTCTATAGTTCATAGATACATGAAGTTAATTCACGCTAATCAAGTTATTAAAATTGATGAAGTTCCTTATGAGTCACCACTCCCCTTTTCAGATCTATCTACCAACTTTTAGTCACCAGCTCCAATTCTTCCAGTAATTTTAGCTTCTCCTCCAATTTCTATCTAGTTCCACTTCAGGTTTAGCCATAGTTACAAAATCCATTTATAGTACAAAGGGTTCATAAAACCCCACAACTTTAAGATTCTAGATAGCTTCCAGTAATAGTATTCACACCTAGAGTAGTTACACTGAGATCTTATATAGCTACACAGAGAGCACCTATTCAACAAGTACCTTCTCCTACTTCTAGATGGGTCCTTAAGATCCCTATAGTTGCATCTACTTCTCAGAGTTATAGGGGGACCCCACATTTGGCTTCCACTTTAGAGATTTTAGAACAGTTACAATGTTCACACATTTTAGCTTTACAATCTTAGTCATGCACTTATGCTTCATGATCACACACGATTTAGTTATTTGACATACGACATCAGGATAGAGAGTTTCACTTGAGACTCATCGGTTAGTATCATTTCTTCTAAATTTTGCTTGTACATAGTTCAAATATTTTCCAAAAAAATATACACATTCAAAAAATTTCAAAAATGCCAAAAATATTTTGATTGTATGCATCATTTATACTTTATATCACTACTATCATGCTAGGACTTAAATTTGCTATTTCATGCTATTTTATGTTGATTTTCTACATCACCATGCTTCACTTGATCTTCTTTGAGTGTGTGTAGTGACATCCAACATTGATTGCTTCATTATACCCATAAAGGGGGTATTCCTACTTCTACATTTGAGACATACATTGTTATACACACCCATTAGGGGCATCTTCTACATTATTACGCCATCCAAGTTATGTCATTTCTACACTACACACTTTGAGTTATCATGCTAATGTACATTAATTTATCACTTAAAAAATGTACTATATCGACATCTCACTAGTATCTAGCACTTGTATATTTCTTAGCATATACCTAGTCATGTACTACACATGTTTTGCATACTTTCACATTTGATTTGATTAGTTAGATGTGCTTGTCTCTTTCTAGTTATTACATGCTTTATCTGCTTGCTTAACATAGCTTGTGTGATTGCATTTTCATTTCTAGCTTTTCTCCTGCTTATGCCTTAGGACATTTGCCAATGTATTTTGTTTCTTTTTCATGTGTGTACCTTAGGACATTTGCCAATTTACTTTGTTTGTACTCCTCTATGTGCCTATGGCTTATTTACAAAATTTGCTTACTTTATTTTTATGTGTATATGGCATTTGAACATGCCATCCATGCTTGTTTTTAGTTTGAGTGACATGTGCCCATGTCTCTTATTTGCATGGCCCCTTGGCCCATCTAGTATGATTCTTCATGTTTGTTTTTTTATTTCTTGTCAAATGTGTGCAATTCCATGATCTATATCATGCATTTTCTTTGCTTTTTTAGATGCCATGATGGACATCATGCTCCATCCCTCTGACTAACAACTAATAATTAATATTTCTAGTTCTAGATCAGTACTTTATGCATTATTTTACATTGTTATATCTATTTAGGCATACCCCTATTTATCTAAAAATATCTCAATACAAACATTTTATATATCTTGAAACATATTATGAAACATCAAATGTTTTATCATATATTTTTTTAGATTAACACACTTACAAGACTCTTTTCTTATAAGGGAAGTCATTACAGGTTCATCATTCCTACCCTCAAAAGAGGGGGCATCAACTAAGGGCTTTATCATAGAGATAAAACTTCCTATCAATTGAAACAACATTAGAAATAGTCATCACAAAATCTAGATGACAAACCAGTTAAATCAGAGTAAAAAAATAAGAATGGTCTCAGATTAGTAGTCAGTTTTCACACCAGATAATAGCACCAAAAATGGATAGTAACACCAAAAATTAGGGTTTTCATAGTTTGGTGCTCCTGTTTAGGTAGAAAAACACTGAAGGTTTCCAAAAATAGGCAAAAAATTCAATTTAGGGATAGTTTTTGCACTTTTAGATCCTTCAAATTCAATAGTTTCAGCACATTTTTCTCAAATACAAGGGGTTATCATGTGCGGCATGATAGTTCTCACTCTTAGTTTAGATGGGCTATTTGGCATAACTTCTAGATCAGAATCCATGTTCTAGAAATCAGTGATTAGGGTCAATATGTGTGATAAATTGATCTTTTTTTGTTTTGGGTTTAGTTTATTCTAGGCATTCTCAACAGTTACGTGCGTTACTCTATCTACAAGTGGTTGGCATCACATTCAAGTTAAACTTTCATACAAGTTTAGATTTTGAGTACTAGAGTTCTCAAGTTAGATTTCATATAAGCCTAGTACATCAATTTTAGAGTGGATTTCATTCAAGCCTAATCTCCATCTTTCAAAATAACCAATAGTGGCCTAGTTTCCAGTACACGTTCAACTATCCATGCCACAGTGTCAAATTTATAGCATATTCATGGGATCTATAATCCATCTCATATGACATATATTTTATAGCGATATCATTTCATAGCTTCACTTCATGTGGCAATGATAGAGCCAAAGGGACAACCTTTGTATTCTTGAGCTACTTATTCAGAAGGATTGGACATATAGTCCAGACATCAATTAACACATGCATGATTCGTTAACTTCACTTAGTTGGTGATGATGCAGCCAAAGGGCCAGCCTTTGTATTCTTGAGCTACATTCTAGGGAATTAAGCACTCAATTCCATTCATGATATTACTATGGATTCATCACATACTCAACACAATCTAGCATCACAATAGGTTTTGTATTGGTTCATGTATTTGGTGAGGTGTATTCATTCCTCTCTATTATTTTACTTAGATTTTTTATATTTTTATTTTAGATATAGTGTATCTAGTAAGAACTGATATAAATCATATTTTATTTGTAGATTCACACATCACAACGTGATATCTCTATGCACATCCAACATCACACAGCTTGATGAGCTTTTTCCTTACAGGTAAGTTCAGGTATGCTTTCTATTTTTCCTTTATCCTAATATTTAACTTTACTGCATCACTATAATAAAGGGGGGAAAATGTAATCATATAAAATGAAAAATTGGATGACTTAGGGATGGATAATATCACCCAACCTATAGTTCCTCTTTATTACTCACTCAACCCTTCTCTGTTAGAGTTTCAGTAATTCTAAGACACTCGTAGCTTCCCAGACTTAGATTTTTGAGACCTAGGTAGCCCTCTTAGACCCAGATCCATCCCCCTAGTTCTCATCCTCCTAGGACAATAGTAACCAATTTTGACATGAACACCATAAATTAGGGGTATCCCATTTTTGGTGATATTATTCAAGCTCACTTTAGCCTCAAATGGTTAGATTTTCTATATTTCTTATCTTTTCCCTTGTCAAAATAATACAAGCTCATCTAACCCATGATCATCAATTTCCATATAAAAGGCCATTAAATTTCCATTTAGAGGGGTTGGTACTCATTCACATGAAATAATGAAGAATACAAGCAAGTAAACTCAAGCACTCTTCCCTATTCTCTGCATACAACCTTCTAAGACCAATTCAAGCCTATTAAAGCACTCATACCAGTCTCTAGTCATCCAAAGTACATTCTAATTTCACATGTAGTTGCATACATCACATAATTACACCAATAATTTCAAATGGGAGAACTAATTTAGCTTGATCCCTCTTTGGAGTATTTGTATGTAGGAAGCATGCCCACACAAAGGGTATGAAGTGTGTCCAACATATCTTTTACACACTAACCCCTCCTCTCTTTCTAAAGTTTGATACTCAAGTTCAAGTACGATGAGATCCTAAGGGTCTCAGAGATTGAATCAGACATACAATGAGCTCTAGATAGACCCATGATTCAATATTTCACCACCAAGGTGTCACAAACCTACCGAATAGAACCCAAAAAATCTAGACCACTAGGACAACAGTGTCAGAAGTGGACAATAGTGCTAGAAAATGGACTACAATTCCAAGTAGCAGGGTGTCGAGTTTGACAATCCTGTCTAATCCAAAAAGAGAGTTATGGGTCCTATTTATGATAGTATACCATCCCTACACAACCATTTCAAGACCTTGCATCATCAATTTCAGCCCATAATAAGCTAAGTTTGATTTCTTTACATGTTTTACTATTTTTAGAAAAGGTAAATTACATATCTATTTACACAAATTAGTAGGCTAATTGAGACACATTAATTACTGATCCACATTGGCTCAAATATTTATTTGCTTAGGAATTAAACACCTAATTCCCAAAAATAATAAGACACATGTGAATTGACCATTGTAGACCTGTTTGAGGTGTCAAATGTACAAATGGCATTGTAAATAACTTTCAAAGATGTGATGACTAGTTCAGGGAGATTTTCCCAAAAAAGTGAAAATAGAGGTCCAGGGCATTTTATAGATATCCTATAACAAGGTTGTAAAGACTTATAGAGCATCTAGATAGGTAAACATTATAGCCTCTAGCATGGAGAAGAACTATGCCACATATAAATCCAAGAGGATTGATGGAGCTTGATTGTTTGGGGCCTCAAAGATGTCTTTTAAGCACTAAAACCTTGCATTCATATTTATAGGATTTGATGTTTGAGTGACCATTGACATAATAAAGAGAATAAAACATAATCTCATGTGTGGAATGGCCCTATTAATGGAATGGTGTACAAATGAGCATGAATATCATTATTATGATGTTGATTTATAGTGTTTCAGGATTCATGGACACCTACAAGTGTCCCTACATAAGAAAATGTTCACCTACAACTGAGTAGGCAGACAATGACCTAAACATGGTGTCTTGATGATATTTTAGCCCATATAATGTGAATCTAAGTATAAATAGTTGCTATGTGACCTCAAGGCTTAAAGGAGGGCATTTACCTATCATGACTATAGTCTAATTAGGTAAATATACACCTATAAGAATCAAAGAGGTAGGGTATCATAGTCAAGAAAGAGAACTTAGTTTTGTGAGCTTAAGGTGCATGTAAAGGGTATAGGGAGAGTTGGAATGATGAAACAAGCATATTAATACCTTAATTATGACCATGATGACCTCTATAAGCTTTTAACTATGTAAAATAAGCTTACATAGACTCCTTAAGGTCCTGTATGCACCCATAGCTGAGTGCTTAGTCTTAATGAAGGTAAAGAGATGAGTATGCTAAGGAAGAGAAAGGAGATATAAAAGAAAATTGTGAGAGATTCATGATAGTTAAAGAAGGTGTTTTCAAAAACTCCAATACTCCTTTCAAGTTAACCATATTCTCTTCATACTAGCCCAAGGATGATAGTTCGTACAGTTGCACTAAGGCACTCATGTTACGTATTAGGTAAGAATGAGGAATCTAAGGGAGAAGAGTGGTTTTGGGTGAGTGTAAAGATTATTGAGAATGAATTTAAGGTGGATAAAATGTTGAATAAACCTAATAACTTAGGATTTAGCTTTGAGAGGTCATTCTTAGGTGGAAGTGAGAAATGCAAAGAACAATCCTTTTTGGAAGCCTTTTTTTGGCAAATTGAGTTGGTTAGGTGCCTAAATGGGAGGGTCTAACTTATACATTTGGTAAAAAGATTAATTATGACCTAATAAAAATTCTCAATCCTTCGCTTTGCCTTTAATATGAGGGATATATCTCATTATTTTTTCTCAGAGGTCAGCCACTAAGGAAAATGAAGGTTTTGGCAAGACAAGCAAATAGAGCCAAAATGGGTAAGAAACTTGATAGGAAGCTTTGGGAACATAAAGAAACATATTTAGAGGTTTATGGAATGTGAATGGGTTCTAGGAAACACTAAAAAAATATCATGCCTCCAAAATTGGTCAAAATACTCTATCACATAGTCTACTTTCCAAACCCTACACATAAGTTGCCTGTTCATAGTCTATCTTGGGTTTTTTTGAAGTTGGATGGTAAAATGGCATGTCCAAAGGTTTTAGTTTTGTTTATAATGTATAGAAAATTTTGAGAAACACATAAAACACTTGTTTTACCTAGAAAAATAGGGGAAGTTCCCTCTATTTTGTCTCAGATAGAGGGCACTCCCATGTGAACAAAACCTACAGTTTTTTAAGAAGAAAGGTGAAATGGCGGACCAAAATCTGAAGGGACCCTATGAAAAGGTGTGGAAAGTTGGATCATACCTAGAAAAACATGATTAATCAATAAAATAAGGAAGAATATCAACAAGGAAGTCTAAACCCTCAAGGTTATAGTCATGACATTTAGGCATGATTTTGGCCTAAAGCCCAAATGATAGGTCATTTTCATTCCAAATTGTGAGAGAGATTTATAAAATATTGGATGATTTTCTTGGGGTTAATATAGAGGTGATAAATCTTATGGAAGGTAGAGAAGTTTTAGGGGAATCCATTTTTGGTTCAAAGGCAATATTAGGCATATGTAGATGAAAGGAAGGACTCAATAGGGTAACTTTGAATGCTTACATGTTGTATGAAGATTTGCATGGGGATATAAGAAGTTTGGAGGTGTTGAAAAGGGTATTAAAATTTACATTTTTGGAATTTGTTGGTATTTATAGTTTCAAGGATTTATGAACAAACCTTAAGAGCAAAAATGACTCAAAACCCTTGCTAAACCTTGGATAAAGATCTGATTGAGAAAACAAGCATAGAGAGATATCCAATTAGGATGAAATGACCATGAAAGTGATTTGACGTTTCATAAAACTCTTTATGGATCCTCTTCATCAATTTTTTTGTTACCCTACCTGTATAGACATGGTACAAAATGGGTTTCTTTACCTATTTTGTGCATTGTGTAGATTCTAGGGACTTTCAAGGAATGGAATAAAATTTAGAAGGAAGATATGGATTTATTATAACTTAATATGTTAATTTAATGATTTTAAAAAACTCTTATGTGTTTATACAATATATTTCATCTCAATTAGTTAAACTGGCATAAGGAGCATGATAGTGAGAAGGGTGAGAACTTCAAGTGAATGGATTTTTAAGGTGTACATAGGAAATATAAGGATATGGATGATCTTGACACATGTAATCTCTCCCATTATATAAATTTTCATGAGAAACGGGAATCATTTTAGAAGCCAAGTGTAAAGGTGTGTGAAAGAAGAGTTTTTTTAGACTATAGATGGTGATAACTCACTTCCAAAAGATTCTAGATGTTTAGGACTATAACCAATGTATGGAAAAGCATGTATACAACCCTTCCATATAAATAAAATAATTAGATATATCCATAGTTAGTTTTGGGATGTTCCAATATAGGTGAATGATCAAGGTAGTTTCTTTGTACATAATGATAACTCCTATGACACTTTTCATGAGTTTCATGACTTGAAAAGCCACTTGTACTCTCTAAAATTACATGGTCTATTTAACATATTATTATCATGAACATTTAACCTCTTTTCTTATCTTGAAAAGTGTCTAAGTGACCTCTGGACTTCCCTTGTCTCTCCCCTCTCCCAAATGCTATAAGTAGTGACTTTTTGGGCTCTTTTGGGCAACCTCCATTGGTTAATGGTGAAACCCTAGACAATTTTGTATTTGAATGTCTCTTGAAGAAATAAAAAATTGAATTTTACTACTTACATGCTTTATAATTGAGTTTGGTTCCAAATGTTGTTGATCTTGTCTAGTAAAATATGGTCTTTTCTAGTATGTTGTCTTTGATTATCCACCAAGCATGCAAAAGAGTAATTATGACAGGTATTTATTAGTGTATGAGAGTTTTAAAATTGGATTATGACTATATTCTTCAAAATATCATTCAGTATCCCTCCTAAATGTCAAATATACCTCTTGAACCTAGCATATGAAAAATTGATGTAACAATCTATCTTTTGTTGTGAGTTATGTGTGAAAGAAGCTTTGATTTTCTCTAAGTAGTATAAGTTCAGTCAATAGGAGGAAATTTAATATTGGTGCATGAAATTTTAGATTTATAAGTTTGTCTTATTAACCCTTTTCATGCAAATTTGATAAGTGAGAAAGTGCTTCAAGGAGTGCATCAAGGGAACTAGCCCTTCTAGAGATTCATCTCACCAATTGATTACCCATAACAAGTGAGATGTTGTCATTATGAAACTTGGATGAGGAGAGCTGAGACATCTCCTCAAGGGGTAAAAATACAAGTGACAATAGAAACCATGACCATGAAATATGATCTCATGAGGACTACCAACATCCTCTAAGTGCACTCACTCCAACTCTTCTTATCTTGTTCATACTGAAGGAAAACTGTTGAACTCTTTTGACCTTTCCAAGGGAGGAATAGGATAAAAAACTAGTTTTTCTAAAACTTGGATATGTTAAATCCACTTGAGGTTGGAAATGAATTATGGGGTTCTCAAGAGACTTTCCTAAATCTTCATGTGCCAAATGAGTTACATCAGTCTGTATAATGATCTTAAATTAACTTTCGCAGATGATCTTCTTGTTTTAACACTAAACCTAAAACATTTTAGTTTGGAAGTCTTCTTTTAAAATTCTCAAACATGACATACATTAGTTATCTTCTTGACACACTTGCCCTTTCATGGAAAACCGTACAACTTCCTTAGAATGACCAAAGATGGCAAAAAAAGACATTAAGACAAATGACAAATATGACGAGGTTAGAACATATTATATAACCTTAAAAATATAATTTGACCTCAAAAATGACCATGTGACCAATTTTAAACCTATAATGACCCTATGAAAATTTTGAAAATGTAGAGGGTTGAACTGATTTTGACCTATAGTAAAATTTGGTCAACTTTTTGGTGATTTCTAGGGTATAACAAGCATGCTATGATAAGGCCCAATTGCCTTCTCATATCATTGGGAAATGGAGTCACCCATATACTATAATTGATATTAATATACCTCTAAATAGACCACAAACTCACACCAACACACAATAGGAAACAAACATACCAAATAAGAAACCAAGATACACACTTATGCTCACTTAGCACTTATGGAAAACACACAACTCAAAGGAAAACACACACCTATCCTAATATTTAAAAGACCTCAAGATACTTGAGGTGAAGAATAACTTCATTATTTCAACCAAGGTCAAAGATAATGCTTCTAGCATCACTACTGCTCCATAAAAACATACCCTCATATGATGCATACTGATCAATGAAAACTTGCTTGTGGAGATAGTCAAATGACTTACCATATTTGGATATTTTGTTAGAATCAAGTTTGTCATTTGGATTTCTCATGAATACTCCATCTAGCTCTCTAAAAGGCTTGTTTGAGATTGCAGCCAGCTTGGACTTTGTCATGTCTACTTGGCAATTCTCAATCTAATCTTAAAGAATCATCACAACCTTCTCAACTTCAAATTCATTTGAAACATGAAATGTACGATATTGGGAGTCATCAAGGCTATCTTATTTTTTCTCATCAAACACTTTATAGTCTACCAAAGTTGTTTCTTATTTGGTAGAGACCTAAAACTCATCCTTGTGCTCATTAGGAACATGGTTGACATTATCATCAGGTCTATATACTTTTTTAAGAGTTGTGTACCTACTTACCTCCTTAAATTCATACATTATGGCATTGAAATTTTGCCATATATCATCCATTTATTCCTGAGATTCATGCTCATGAATGTTTTCTTCCTTGGAAAAAAATTTGACTACTCACTAGGACTATCATGATTTGTCACAATTAGGATATGAATATAATCATCCATGTGCAAAAAATAATTTCCCCATGCCACTTATCTAGAGTATCATCAGAATCTACCTCAAGAGTTTCATCATATTTTTCATGGAGTATGTAAGTACCAAGACCTATTTATTCAATTCCATATGGCTCAGCTCCCCATTCATCAACGTACAAGTTAGATATGCCATCAAGGAATGTTTTAGGTTCTTGTTCACTAGGGTGATCTTCTTCATCATTGATGTTCAAAATCATGTTAGATGTATAAGGCAAATATGGATCTATATGAAAACTAGATTAAGGTTCAAATTTGATTGACACCTTTTCACCATACCTAGTCCTAAATGCCATATAACTTGAATTTAAAGTCAAATATCCTCCAATCTTAGTATTAAACTCTCTTGAAAAGGAAAAATCAAAGTGGGGCGGTAAATCGAAAACCACAACATCTTGAGAAATAGTGAAAGTAGGACAAGTGTGAAGAACAAGTTGTAAACCTTTGATTATACCAAATATCTTGACAATTAATCCATCCAATTGTAGAACTCCTTTAGAATGAGACTCATACTTCAAGTTCAATTTATCAGCCACCTTTTTGGGCATGACACAAGTACTAACTCCACTATCAATAATATAATTTTCAACTAAATCATCTCCAATGATGATATATAGATAGAATGGAAGAGGTTTGTCCACCTTTTCAACTTTATTTGATTGTCCTTCACTAGAATTCAATGTGTTTATCAGGGCTGACTCCTTCCCAATAGGCTTCTTAGTTGCCAAAATGAGTTTGGATTACTCTTATTGAATTAGGTCTACTTGTCTAGGTATTATTAATTTATCCCACATTGATACATTCATATGAGACCTCTTAATATTCTCTACAATGTTAGTGAAAGAGCCACTAACCTTAGCTTGTCCACTAGTAGGAATGGTGCTGCCTATACCTTGTGAATTTTAAGGTGTGCAATGACTGTTATCCTTATGATTTATTTGACCTAATTATTAATTTGAGATTACATTAGACATGCCTACCATTTGGGATGTTTGAACATTCATTGGTGGACCATTATCAACCCCTTGAACCTCTTCAATTACCTTTCTCTTGGACCTTGCATTTGTATTTATAAAAATTAAATATTTGGTTGACTACCCTTCATAACTCATAACACATGAGTCATGGTATTACCAATTGACCAAATTAGACCCCACTTGAGCACTCTTTTCATTGTTCCATCATCCATTGGGTACCTCATCTTGAGTCATGGCTGGCATAGTTCCCAAACTTGCCATGAAGGTCTAATTGAATGACTCACTGACATAGGTAGATGGATCATGAGGTTGATCCCATGATGGATGACCTTCGTGATCTTTATCAAGGTTATTTTTAGTAGGCACTAATGATATTGAGGTGGAAGGAACATTGGGATTATAACCATTATATGAATTTGATTGAACTAGCTATCCTTGGCCTTGAGAATGACCTTGGAAGGGTGGTCTATGGCTTTGATAGTTAGGGTAAGACTAATTATGTTAATAGTGGCTTTGAAAAGGTTTCACTTACTGATATTATATGATCCTCTTGAGAACTAAGATATTTTTCTTTATATCCCTCATCCTTTTTGACTCATTAGATTTGCTTGGTTGACTAGGGGCAACAAGCTTATGTTCGGGTGTAGGAATGGGAATAATAACAGGTGTAAGGGTTTTAAAATTAGGCAAGAGAGGCATGGGAGGTCTTAATGAAATATTTCAACCTGAATCAAATACTTATCTACCCTAATGGCCACTTCATAGGAATTAAACAAAGTGTTACCTCCCATAGATTGTATCATCATTAAAATGTCATTATCAAAAGCCTTGATAGTGAAGGAAATCATGATGAGTAGTAGGTCTTACCAAGATTGGGATCCTATCCCATGTCTTATGAATCCTTGTATTGAAGTCTTGAATAAATTCTTGAGGTGCTCTCTTTATGCTAGTTAGCTACTCATCAATTGTAAATTGTCATCTTATCTTCAAATCTTCTCCTCAAAGCATCTCCTAACTCATCCCATTTGGTGATTGATTTAAGGGCCAATGTATCATACCAATCAAGATTTTTCCCCTTAAAAGAGATAGCCAACAACCTAATTTCTATGTTCTCCTCAATGATGTGATGTATGTTGTAGAAGTTAGAAATATTTATAATATGTTCAATAAGGGTAATGACAGTCTCACCAATGTATGAGGGAATACTTTTGAGGGTAGATATGGGAATGTCATCATAGTGGGAAAATATTAGAAGACTATAGCCATTGAAGGAAACAAAAGATAGGTTCCTTTCCATGGTATCTTTAGAACTTTACAAGAATGGGCCAATAAAAAACTTTCTTATAGGCTTATGAGCAAGGTATGACTTCTTTGGATAAGGATGAGTGTTAGCAAATATATTTTCTTTGTATGAATAATGATGAAGTGCTTATAACTGAAAAGGAATGCATTTAGTGAGAGATATTGTGTTTACCTTAGGAATGAAATAGTGCACTAGTCTACAACCAATATTCAAATGTTGAAGTCACCACATATTGTAGGAAGTAAACTATTATAGCCTCCTTATTGTCAAGACTAACATCTACCTTGAACAACCTTCTTGGACTTCATTTCACACAAGGCATGCCATAACTATTATAGCCCAAATTTGTACCTTATATAAGTCAATTAGACCTCAAATTTTGGATAACATGTAACTTTCTCTACATATAGATAAGATATTAAAAGAGATAGATCTCTAGATTTAAAGGGCTAGTTCCCTTGATCTATCTTTTAGGCTCACACACTACACAAGACTAATCACTATTGGGGGTGAAAAGGGAAGAAGAAAATATAAAACAAACTTAATCTAATGAAGGTGATATACCAAAGATAACTCCACAAACATAATTTCATTTGTACTAAGAAGGTAAACTACTAAAATTGATCTCAACTCAAGGGTTCTTCTAGCATAAGTGTTTCTACACGGAGGCAAATTACTATGCATAACCATAGGTGGGTGACTAAGAGGTATGATCTTAGACATTGATAATCTCTTTCACACTTAAAAACACACCTAAAAAACATATACACTTCATGAGACCTAATAGAAGAAAAACCACTCACATAATGCATACAAGAGCAGAATGGAAGCAAGGAGAAGACATGCATCACTTCTCATCCAAATAGACTACTTGACATAATTATGAAAGAATTATAGAGACTAAATTAGCTTCAAATTTTTTTTCAAAGGCAAATAAATATGTCAAACTAGTAGGGTTTCACCATAGCAATTGTATATCTATTACAATACTAAAATGGCCTGAATATATAGAGCATAGGAGAGTAGAGAGAAGAATTGAATTTAAAAATTCACAATGCCAAGTGTCAAGGATTAATTTTTTTTTATAATTCAATAGGAGTTGGAAAATAGGTCATGAAGGCCTCTTAGACAAGTATCCATCTTAAACATGACACCTTCTTGAAGTTGGTGTAGAGATCTTCATGTCTTTCTGGTAATTGCCTTGTTAATGAAGAATCCAATTGATAATCTAGAACTGATTTGGATGTCATTAACACATATAATATGACCTAATAAAGTGAGAATATAATTTATGACATTCATATACACCTCTCTAATTGATAGCTTTCTCCTTGTCACTTGTCACTTACCTTCTTGCAGTCACTCATTAGCCTTCTAGGCCTAGGATCTCACACTTGTCACTGTGGTGACTTGAATTTGTTTAATAAAATTCATTTCAGGGATGTAAGGTACCTATTCAGACCTTATTTGTCCTCTAGTCTCTAATGTATACCTAAGGAATATTCAATATCACACTTCTCACCTCTAATTTTGATAGTCTCTCACTTTTTCACTATTTTGTCCAAGACTACCTGTAATGACCAACTTAGTAGAAGGGTTTTCATGCATGACCAAGGTGAAAATTAGGTTTAAGGAGTTATAAAACATCTCTATAGACCTTCCACATTTATTTTCATTCACCTATTCCATTCTGCACCTTTAGATTATCTGACCAATTTATACAAGTGATAGTATAGAAAAATTTAGTTTCAAGAAGATTATGAGAGTGTCAAGCATGTTAAAATAATCTTCCAGGTTAATTGACCCCTTTTTGATGCATTTATAGTAATATCTTTCTCATTGGGTTCTTGAGAGGGTTTTAGGAGTGTTTTAGGTCATTTATGTTGTTAATGATGATTCATAAAAGTTAAGGCCTTAACCCTAAAAAAATACCACTAAATTTGATTTAAATACACCCATCAACTATTCATAAGTACTTGAGACACCATACACATTTTCCATACAAATATAAGTGAAAGAAATTAGCTCTCAAGCTCTTGCAATGCATTCTAGACACCCCTAAGAGAGGATTAAACCAAAATGAACAATTTCAAGCTATTCTTTGTAAAAAAATGAATAAAATAAACCCTCCACTCTCCTTGGAGTCTCTTACATTATCTTTAAGGATCATATGATCACATGAGTGAAGTTATAAGTCTAAGGGTTCATGTTCAGTTCTAGGCCTAATAGTCATAGACTAGTCTTATGAGTATATGATCACCTATGAGTGATCACAATGGACGTAGTATTTTATCATTTTTTTTTCACATCAAATTCAACCCTAGACATCTTCCAATAATTATTCAATACTTTCCCTTTCATCCTTTTCTCATTCATGTACCATGTTTGCATGTTATGTTGACTGTGGAGTGCTTATGGTCTGAGATAAAATAGATAGAAATTACACTACCATTCTAACCCAAATGAGACCATGGAGGTCTTTCTCAAGTCATGAGGACCCTATATGTAAAGTTTCAAAACTTTATCATGATCCAACAAACCTCTACACTTCAAATTCTTAAAACTAGTTACTAGTTTCTATGACTATGTGCAAGTTCTTAGTTGGCTGAGTATGAGGTTCAAAACCTACTTTAGTTTAATCTTTGATTGATCATTTACCTATGAAAATCTCATGAATATATGGTATTATCACTGTGAGAGTGGTTTGAATGTGGTCTCCCACCTTACACCTCTGCTTATTTTCTTAAACCTGAACTCTCTATATGCTTAAGCTAGTCTATTTCCTTAGTTAGACTATAGGTGGAAATTAGGGAAGTCAAAGAAATTTTATAGGTGATGATATACATAAAATATATTTACTTCACACCTATTGGTATTCTACTAAAATCATTAGATCCATGTTACACCTGAGTGGACTCAATCCTACCTTGAGACCATGTAACCATTCCACTTTCATCAATACACTATGTGTCATTATTGCATTACATTATTCCAAGTTATTTTGGGCTCAATAGTACTATAGTTAATTAATGTTTTTATCAATATTTTGAATGAGTTAAAAACCCAATCTACCATCATCATCTCTTAATCAAATAACCTCCTCCTTTGTCAAGATGTGTCATTTAGGCCCGGGCTACAAGAAGGAAACCATCAGACTTACCTAGACCTCATAGTCTTTCACCATAAAATGTATAGAGTGAAGTCTCCTTTCAGAGAAGTTAAGGTAAGTCATCTCATTAAGCAACTTTCTAACTCTATGAATATGGATTTATGTCTAACTATAGGCATTCAATTATTTTTCATAACCAATCTCTAATCCTTTTAATGACTCATACCTATTGTTGTTACCTTGATAAACTTCTTAGCACCTTGGAATTCCTTGCTCTATCAATATGATTATTCAAGTACTCCTACATAGTCTTTTAGATGATTGTCTACTTGTATGTTAGTTCAATCTTCAACTTCACCTAGTTGTAAAGCTTGAGATTTCCATTGGCCTATTGAATTTTTCCTAGACCATCACCATACTTTGATAGGTTGAAAATAAGTGCATTACCTTTGATCTGAAGCCATTTACACAAGGAAAAACTTTGCAACTATGAAAATAATGTTCTTAGGCCATTAGTGTTCACTCCTAGCACAAGAGAGTGATCTTTCCTATCCTTCCATGTTCACACATGATAAACTAGTTTATTTTAATCATGAAATGAGTGGACATTCTCTGCAAAAATATATACACTACTTGGTTCACACAAACCAATGAAAATATATGAGAAAACTGAGGTGTTGGGGATGCACATGAAATTTAGAGGTATTAAAAATATTAGTGATTGTTCATATAGTATGAACCACCAATCCATAAACCATGACCATGAAATGGGAGGTCATGAAGATTAATAACATCCCCTAAGTGCACTCACTCCAACTCTTCTTACCCTGTTCATACAAAAGGAAAATTATTGATTTATTTTGACCTATCCAAGGGAATGATAGGAGAGAGAAACCAAATTTTGCATAAATTTGGAACTATTAAATCCACCTAAGCCTAGAAATGAATTGTGGTGATCTCAAGAGACTTTATTGAAGCCTCCACATGTGCCAGATGAGTTACATCAGTTTATACAAGTATTTTAAATTGACTTTTGTAGAAGATCTTCTTGTTTTAATGTTGAACATGCAACATTTTAGTTTGGAAATATTCTTCTAAAATTATTTGACATTACATACATTAGATAAATTTTTGACACACTTTTCCTTTCATGGAAAATTGTAAAACTTCTTTAGAATGACCAAAGATGGCAAAAAAAAGACATTAAGATAAATGACAAATATGACAAGGTTAAAACATATTATATGACCTTAAAAATATAATTTGACCTCACTAATGACCATATGACCACTTTTATACCTATAGTTACCCTATATTTTTTTTTAAAATGCAGGGGTTTGACCTATAGTCAAATATGGTCAATAGGTTTACACACATACAAATCTAGTTTGCATTCATAGGGATTTAAAGCATATTGTTTTAGTTCTGTGGATAATCGAGCCATCTAAAGGGATAAGCCTGTATCCATATAAAATTCAAATGATTTTTATAAACCCTAAGGGACAAATATATATTCAGAATTTCCCTATTTCAAACAATAATTAAATAATGTCATCAACCTTTCAATATCTTCCAAAATTGATACTTTATGAACTAGAATAATCTTTGCCCTTCTCTCTCCACTCTTATTTATTATCTCCTTATTTGTGCCATGTCCCATCATGCTCTTCACCATATCTCCTCTTATCCTTATTTATTCCATCTACTTCCCTCATTCATGCTTTGCATGCAACTGTTAGCATGAAGCTCATAGTTCTCCATACATAATCCCTATTATCCACCAAAATGGAAGCTAATCCTAGTTAATTCCACTTTAACATATCCAAGAAAGCCTTAATTATTTTGAACTTTCCCCTAAATTTTTTAATAATTATTTTAATCTCTTAATTCCTTCATGGTCTATTGAAATTACATGTCTGTGTATCAACTCCACAAAAGTCCACTATTAACATAATTATCAATGATAACTAACACTTCAAGCATCACCATTGTCTATGCATTCAAATAATGACTAGGTTTAGTTCATAGGATAGTCTTAGGATAATAATGTAATATTTATAATAACTTAACAATAGTAACACAATGATTATGACTTTGAATAATAAAATTATTAGTATAAAGTCGATTATATTCTTTTAACTGAAATGGTAAATCACACAACTATTACACCAAAACATAATGGTATTATAACAGCATAGTCATTGTCATTACTACTTTATATAGACTATCCAATGTCTTTAGTTATCTTTTATATTTTTAGGCGTTAAGCTGTATACTAATATTTTATGAATATCATATGATAACTAGATAATGTTATAAAACATTATAAATACATTATAGTTAGTCTATAGATAGTAGTAAATAGATACCATTCATTCAAATTTACTTTCTCATAAAGCATTTACAATCATGAATACAATAACATAACATAATCATACAACAAAATTATACACTTAATCTAAGTACACCAGCCATAATGAAATCACACAAGATTAATTCCACATAATCATTAAACTAAATTAAATCACAATTAACATACACAATTAATTATCTAAATGCAAATAACATTAAAGATGTACTAAGGCCAATAACTCAAATAATGCATATAATGAGTGCTATCTATTGTGGCATGTGATTGGGTTCTAGTTGTTCTTGTGTTATCTCCCAACACCTCCATCTATGCCATCTTCTATGATGATGATCTCCCTTCATCATGCTCTAAGGGATGAATCTCTCCTACATCCAACACATGACAATAAGGTAGCTAACCCATAAAATCATGATATATATCATAAAATACTACTGTAATAACTAATCAACATGATCATAATGTAAATAATATATAATATAACTAACTAATAGAAATGTAATCAAGGCAACATAAAACTATCTCATAACAACATATAACTTATAGGTTAGTCAAATAATAATTAATTAACTTAAAAACTATAATAATCTATGAATAACTAAGTAAATAAGTTTGGTGAGAAATAGGGATGTGAAAAATGATCAAGAGACATTTTATTACAATGTTCAATTCTATTTTTAGGTTTATCTGAGGGAATCTTGGCATTAATTGGCACAAGTGAATGAGAGTATAAATTAACAGTCATATTCAATACATTTTCAATAAGTGGGGGTGTTGAAGTATTATTTTTATAAGATTGTACAACAATATGCATATGTTGGGAAGATGCACTTGGGTTACTTCATCTGTGAGGATAATATCTATCAAATACTCTTCTCAACCCTCTATTGCCTCAAAAGTTTAAATAGCTAGTAGATAATGAATCTAAAACATTCCAAAAGGTAGGATTAGTGGCATAAAAATTTATGAACACTTGGGTTCCATGGTTACATGGTCGAGAGAAGGTGTGAGAATCCCTACATCTATGGAGGAATTGACCTAGAGAGCTACACCACGAAGGAGTGTGCTCACTACGTTGATCTTCACTCTGAACCCATACATTTATACCAAAATATTTTGAATTTGGTGTCCAACCTAACATTTCAAAATATCATTCAAAATATATTTCAAATATATAGAATTTTCTTTCATGTCCATATTGTCTACTAGATGTTCAAAACTCTTAAAATCAAATAAATCACAAATATTCTGAATACCAATAAATACTGAAAGGTTTAAATATATGAATTCAAATCCATAAATCTTATCCTTAATAACATTTATACACACTCATTAAAATATGTAATTTAAAATTGATTTTAACTTTGCTGCTAATGATATTCATATCAATAAATGCTCAAAGTTCCATAATGAGATAGATACTCAATAGTATGTATAATACTCTATTTTACTTGTCAAATTCTGAGTATTATTTTTCATATAGCATATTTAAATAAAATCAATAAAACATGTTAAACCATGCAAAATGATCAAATTATAATATCCTAATAGGGTTCAACCAAATAACCTCACTGTTAAAAACCTTAGGATACAACCCTTCATAATATAACAACTCAAATTATTATTCCCATTTTAAAATAAAAACTGACATTATCAGTTCAAAGAAATTCCTAAAGTCAAGTATGCCAAATAACGCACTTATCAAAACCCTCTAAAAATGTAAATAATTTGGTGGTATTACAAAAAAAAAATGTCCAAATCAACATATCTTGGATAGTTTCAAGAAAATAATGCCGAGTAAATGATAGTCGAATAAAAGAAATATAACTTTATATCTCAAATATTTTTGAAAACATCACTATAATATACCAAGAAATGGATTAAAAAAACTATATAAATGGCCATCAAAGACCATTGATAAACTATTTCATGCTTAAAAAAAGAAACCACTAAGAGAGACCAAGTGCATATATTTAAAAACATCATCATGATATCACACATGAATAATGCTATATTTATATTTTCCATGAGAGATATAATTTCCATCAAACCCCGAAACAAAAAATGATCAAATCATATATCTTATCAAACTTAAAAAACAACTACATATCTATGTTTAGATTTATAAAAACACTCTATATAAATACTACTTTCAAATTCCATTCAAACTATCACTTACTTATTAACAAATGACCTCGGTATCTTACTAATCAACCTTGGTTACATGCATAATAAACCCAAAACATCTTTTAAAGCCAAAATTCATATATACACTATCAAAGCCACAAACCCAAGTCAAATCTAAGCATTCATAAAATTTAATTACATGATTTTGAAAAGTAGACCATGTCAAGACCAAAACCTTTTCAACTTGAAAACTTGTATACTATAAAATACATATACCTGAAAGTATTCTATAAAAGCTTCTTTTAAAGACTTGAGCCAAGAGAAAATAAATTTTCATCAACAATTATGTAAAAACATACAAATGTATGCATGAATTTATGCATTCAAAGTACCTCTAAACATCTTTCAAAAAGACCCAACTCAAAAATCATGATGTTTTGAATGCATGAATAATGATCATGAAAATCAAAGATGTGAGACTATCCATGTAAAAGTTTCAAAAAGAACCAAGATTCATTAATCCATCTCTTTAAAATGAAACAAACAAAGTCCCAAATAATTTAAAAATAGTAAAAAACATTGCATAAAGCCTCTTTGATGGATATTAATCAAGATCTATTGAAACTTTAAACAAACTAGTATGCAGATCATTCAATAATCCTTCATATTTCAAATTTGACTCTTGACACCTTTCATTTTCATCAATCGAATGAATTTACATGTATTTCAACTAGATATGCTTAAAAATCCAAGTATTTCCTTTCAAAACTTCTATAATTCTCCCAAGCAAGGTTTGGGTTTTGCAACAAGCTTATGAATAATGAAACAAAAACCAAAAAAATTTCCTGCAAACACTACATAACTAATTTCTACCACTTGAGATGATGTGTCACCTTTAAATTAGTCCCTAAAAATCTACCAACTACCAATCTCATAAGACGTTTAGTAGTGTATTTGCTTATTCACCAATTGAGCCTGTTACAACATATTTTATATTATAAGTACCAAATTAAATTCACACTATCTTATCAAGCATGCCAATTACATCTTGAGACTGTGAACCATTAATGCATTGATGAACAAATCTGTAAGAAATCATTTCACATTTCCCAAACCTTTACTTCAAACTAAGTTAATCATGATTAAGATTGAATTTAGGTTTTAAATAATATACTATCAAACATAACATCTTCGAAACCAAATTCTATGTTATGAATTTATTCATATGGTATGTTATCCCTTATGTCATAAATGTGACATTAGGAAATTTCTTAGGTTTAGATAGGATTCCTAAGACATACAATTATTCTTAGGTTTTAGGACTTAGGTTTTAGGGTTTTATCAACATTTTAAACTTTATGATCAATATAAAACCTATATTTTAAATCATGGATTATTATAAAATTACAATATGATTTGTGAAAAATAAATTCATAAAAATTCTCTTATTGAAGACATAATATGAAACCCTATTATGACAAGAAGATAAATATAGATAACATGATTTTGAAAAGCTATCTGTTCAAAATTTTACCTAAAGCATCTAATTGTCTCATTACTTCATCTTGATTACTAGTAAAATTTATCATACATATGCATTATTATTTGATTCGACACTATGTATGCACCAAATTCAAATTAAAAAATTATGACACTTATGAATCACTAAATAGATTGTAAAATGCCACTAAAAACTATTGAGATTGATATTAAAAAGAATAATTTTATTTATAACCAACTCATGCTTTTCAAAACCACTTAATCGACATTAGAAGCAAAATTCAATCAAATGAAACAATCACATGTTTGTCAGAGAATACAAATGCATATTCAATTGAATTCAAATGAGTAGGCCCCTGCCATTGTTTTAGATTTTATGGTATATGTTATTTATATGGTAGTATCAAATATATAACTTTAAAAAACAATAGGGTGGGGGGGGGGGTTTAATAAAAATGGGCTTAACGATGTCCATTCAAATTTCATGTCCTATTTCAACATAACATTAATAGCTTTGACAATTTTAACAAAACCAAAAAAGAATTTGTGTACAAAATTATTTTGCTAAAGAAAAACTAACTCTTTTTTTACTTTTAGGAAGAGGTATTTTTGAAATTGCATTAGCTCTTTTAGGGTCAATATAAATACCTTCTTTTGTGATGATGTGGCCCAAAAGCTTACCTTCATAACTTAAAAGACACTCTTCTTAGGGTTCAAAGAGATGCTATACCTCCTGAACCTTTCAAATACCTTTTACAAATGATGTACATGATTAAACTTGCATTTGGAAAAAAATAATTAAGTTGTCTATGTAAATAACTTTGTAATTATTGATCAAGCCGTAGAAATCAAAATCCATGGCTCTCTAGAAGGTAGTTCCTGCATTAATTCAAACAAATGACATTCTATTATAGGAAAAAGTACCTCACTTGGTTTTGAATACAGTTTGACTCTATATTCATGGTTTACTAAAACTTGGTTATACCCTAAAAATCCATCTAATATGGACATCATTTGGGAGACACTAACCCTTTGGATCACCTCATTAAGGGATGAAAAATGGTAATTATCTTTGTTCAATGCTTTATTTAAGTTCCTAAAATCAACACTGAGTCTAATTTCTCCACTTTTCTCTCAAATAGGGACCAAGTTGACCACCCAAGTAGAATGGTAGACTAGGAAAATAATTTCAGCTGAGGGCAATTTTTAAACTTCTTTGTTGATAAGAGGTTCTAGGGAGGATTCATGGGTTGTTTCTTCTTCCTAAAGGGATTTTTTCCTTTTTTGAATAGGATTGTATGTGTTATAATGGCTGGATCAAATACCTTCATGTCATCATATGCCTAAATGATCACATCTTTGTATGTTAAAACTAATTATTTTAGTTCTTCCATCTTCTACTTGGTATAACCAAATCCAACATTTGACATTTGAGGCTCATCAATCGATCCTATGTTTACGGTATTGGATTGGTGACTTAAAAAGTCTAGTCACTTGGGCCTCTTAGCTGACCTATCAATGTCAAAAATCCTTATCAATGAAATCATACCTTTTGGGATTCAATTTTCCCTCATGTTTATAATTTCATCATTATCACATTCACCACTTATGTGGTCATCTCTATCCTTCTTGTTTATGATATGATTATTAAACACACCAGAGTTAATCATTAATTCAATGATATACCGATCCTCATTTAATACTTGGAAATTATTGAAATTTAAAAGACTAAAAGGCAATGTACTAATTTGATTGAGAACTATTGTAGTGAAAAATCATCTAGAGGGGCCAGATTCATGGTTGATGTTAGTAAGGAATCAATGATCTAATTATCTTAGTAAGGAATAAGGATAACATTGAAAACATCAAACATCTCAATCAAATCCCATTCTTATTCTTTTTCTTTCTTAGGTATGACATTTTGCATTAAAATTACTTTTGGCTTGATTAATTGTCGACTCTAAATGCCCAAATACTTGTAACTCCTTGGCATTGTGTTTTAGAGAATTGTAAACCTAAAATTAGTGCCTCATATTCAATAGTCTAAAGGAACTACAACCTATATGATTCCAAGGGTTACTTGCTTTGTGGATTGATCAATAGAATCTAGGTCTTGAACCTTGTTTGGAATGGGCCCCATCGAAGTAAAGGGACCATAAACCTAATGGATCATAATTTTAATCATGTTTACAAATAGTGGGTTCTCTATAAATGATGTAAATGCCTATGTCAAATAACATAACATTTAATTTATCATTTATAACATTGTACTAGGTGATTATATGTTTCATCCTAGGCTCTCTTTCTTTTTATATATGGTTAGTGACCTTTATCTAAGGCAACAACTTGTGGGAAAAGTCTTTGCCCATGTAGCCATTCATAGTTTTGGACCAATTTCGACTTAACAACATCCTATATGCTTATATAATTTACACTACTTAGATGCTTATGAATTGATGGACCCTAGGTTCTAATGCTAGTTACATGTAAATGCTAATAAAAACCCACTACCTTAACCTCTAATTTATCTAATTGAATGATGAACTTATCCAAATTAATTGGGGTTAGGCCTAGTTTATTACCTTTTGGTCACTACCTTTTGGGGGTGGGGGGTAATTCTTTGCTTTCATATTAGAGGGCATAGCTCTAGGGTTAGGAGGAGTAGATGTTATAAGGGTTTGTTTATATTCTTTAATAAATGCATGATTGTTTCTTTGGTATTGTTGGAAGGCATCGATCTCATCGTTAATTTCTTTTGGTTCATTCTCCTAGTTTGAGAAGTCAAATATCTCCAATACTATGGTAGTATTTATAGATCTAGATGTGTTTGGCACCTCAAGGAGTTTATTAAATCATGGAAATATTGAACTACCTCATACCCTTCCATATACTATGAGAAGATATTAAAGGCATTATATAACTTGATATAATCTGACTCTTCATGTTGAACACTCTACACCAGCTAGGTAAAGTGATCTCACAAATTTTAATCTCAGGAAATTTGTTCGGTGAAAGCTCAAGGTGGCTATTAGAATGGTTCAAGGGATAATTATACCTTTGGTAAGAGATGTTTAAATTATTATTTTTACCACCA
This sequence comes from Torreya grandis, assembly GCA_037957365.1. Taxonomy (NCBI): domain Eukaryota; kingdom Viridiplantae; phylum Streptophyta; class Pinopsida; order Cupressales; family Taxaceae; genus Torreya; species Torreya grandis. Next base: position 3,988,876 of record JARHVA010000442.1, read on the forward strand.
GTGTTCCTAACTTGCCTTTGAAGACCTAATAAGTCATTACTGAGCTTCTGGACCATCTATTGTATGACATCCAACTCACTTTTGGTGGAATCTTGGGGTGTATTTTAGACATTACTAAAAATAGGGACTAGTGCATGGATATGAACTCGAGTTTTTAATTTAAAATTGGTTGGATTGAGGAAGCATAAGAGTTTATTAGGTGTTGCTTACCTCTATGGTAGTTGGTTTGTGACTGGCATCGGGTTCAACATCAATATGTTTTAGTTAGAATTTGGAATTGGGTTCAAAACTAGTAGATTTTAAATGATATTTGGAATGGCCATGAATATATGACCTTTTGGATTTATTTTTTGGTCCACCTTAATGGATTCAACATAAGTTAGTGATAAATCCACAATGAGAAGATCCCGTTGTAAAAAAATCATTGTCTAAGGATCTAAGGCATTCTTGTATATTTCAAGTGCTAACTAGGCATTGGGTATATATAGCATGGATATGCAACTATATAATTTTTAAATATTACATTAAATCCTTTGATTGGATCATTGGTTTAAATTTTCACATTGGTGAACTATTTATATAATACACTTGGATCAATGAATTATCCAAACTGGGCCAAGAAAGTGTTGCTAAACAGGACCTATTTAGTGATGGAGTTCTTAAAAAGGTTTAAAAACTAGTCATATGTGGCATCTTGTAAGGTAAATGGGAAGAGCCTATAAGATACATCTTCATGTTCAAAATTTAAAAGACTCAAGGCCATCTTATAGGCAATTATATATTATTCATCAATACATCTCTTGTTGGGTGTGAATTGTAGGAGGTACCTTTCAAGATATAGGGGTAAGTCATGTAAATATCCATCAATATTAATGGATGAAATGATTAACCAATCCATTGGCCTAAAATTATTGGGATTATGGTGTGTAATGAAAATAGGTTAGACCATAGAGACTTTAGACTCCTTCTAGTGGGCCTAGGTCTCTTATGTATTTGTAGTGGTGGAAATAGTAACGAATTTGAGTTTGAATTAGATCTATTGATATGTGTATAGGAATCTAGGTTGATCCAAGGTTAAAAATAAAGTAAGGACTATGATATCTAAATATGATGTAATGTTTTAGGATGTGACCTCCTTCTAGTGCCAACTTTTTTTCCTTCTCTATTGATAGGAATTTTATGCTCACTTACATAGGGAAGTGAATAGGATAAATCCTTCTCATTTTAGGGATATAGTCACAACCAAAGGCATGAGTTATAGTTTAGGGCTCTCCTATGTAGCCTGCTAGGAACAATTTTCAGCTCATATAAATGCTGCCATGCATACATACCTACCCATTTACAATCTCTATTCTATTTTAATATCTTCCCAATATTTCTAATATGAGTATTAAAAATGGATTGTAATTCAAAGGACATGTCAAATAAAATAAATACAAAGTAGGCAGAGGGTAAGGCAAAAAAGTGATTTCTCAAACTTTGTAGGGATGCCATTATTTATAGGGACTGTCTATGAGTTTAACTAAAACTTACATTATATATAATAATACTTAGGCTCAAACTAATATAGATAGGGTATGGAGTTTGAGGAGAAATTTCTAGTGAACATGACCCCTATAATATTACTTCATGAGATTAACAACCAAAAAAAATGTTAATAAAACACATTCACATATAACCATTTAGATAAACATAATAAGCTTTAGAGATTTATCAGGTTAGTTTTTTTAACTCAACCTGACTAAGCACACAAAACAATCAAGATTCATACCATAATCCAAGGAAACATCAAATATCCACCACATCTATACTAATAATTGAGGAAGGATTTCACAAAAAACAAAGGAGTCCATGAACATTCCTTGAGAATTTTTGAACTTTTCTTTTTGACTATTTCTATAAAAAATACAACCCTTTACAATGTTTGAAAGATGCATCATTTGAGACTCTTCACAAAAGAGAGTGAAATTCCATTCACCATCATAATAGAAAATTTTATTAGAACTAAAACCATTTTAAAAGAGACAAGAAAAAATGATTAAAAGGAAAGGGGGAGGCCCACTATGCACAAGATTACAAACATGACCATAAACAAGGGGCCTTCACATCCTTTTACCACTTATGAGAAGTATCTCTTTCCAACCATTCATGTTTCTACATTTATCCCATCATTATTTTAGGGGTATATTTCAAATCACCCCATCATTAAGTGAGCCCACTTTTCATTAGTTGACACAATGATTTAATTCATAATGATTTTAAAGTATATTTATACATAATATTTTTCACATTATCATTTAATTATGATTTATCTTGTAATAATGTGTCAAACAAAAGTCTCCTTGAGTGCATGCCTTAAAGGGTGAATCAAGAAGCGATTAGGCAGGCTTGTTGTGATTTATGCAAATTTTTTATATTATATCATGATTATACCATTCATACTATTAGTCTTGTTTTTGCATAGCGTCTTGCCACTTACCTCTCCAATATTATCCTTATTTAGTTGTGTGAGTTTCCATTATATCTTAGGGCATTTACTAGGATGATACCATCTATTTAGTGCCTTTTTCATACCTGTACTATATTGGCTAGTCCAATGCAATTATGAGCATGTATTATGACATCTATATTATATCAGCCTGGGTGATACCATTTTATGTCAGCCAACTTATTTCAACTATATCAATTGGTCTGATATTATTTGCTTAAAGTCTAAGGTTGGTTTTGGGTATTGGATAAATATATATATAGGGTTCATATTTCATTATCATATACACTCTATTAATTCTAATTCCACTCACTTTTTCCATAATTCACACTTGGAGGAGTTGTGGTCTAGAACCTTATCTTGAATAAGATTTTCTTGTGGTGTCTTTGAAGCTCAATAAGAAGGGTCATTGGGAGTCATAGTTGAGACTATATTAGGTATTTTTCTAACTAATTGAAGTATTCAACCCAAAAAATCTCTTACAAAGCTCCACTTGAGCCAAGGGGGAGATTTATGCTCGATGGGTTCACTCTAAGATAAGTATTTCTAATGATAGGTTCACTCCAAGATAAGTATTTATAACCCTATTAATTTATTTATTTAATTAGTAGATAAATGATGCTTGTTTTTAGTGATTGAATGTGTGTGTATCCTTGTCTATGTTTTATCTATACTGAATAAATCTGGTGTGGCTATAAGATTTCTTAGACTTTCCATATTTCAAATTAGGTTATCTAGACCCTCATTTGGTTGACCATGACACCTTTCCCATGGTTTTTTGTTATTATATCATGATATCACAATTACTAATATTAGTTTAGTTTCTTCAATGTCTTGCCATTTACCTCTTCCATATTATCCTTATTTAGTTTTACTATTTTACATTATATCTTATCACCTCATCTAGGCCAATACCATATATTTAGTTCCTTTTACCTTCTTATATTGTATCAACTAACTTGATGAAATTCTAAGGCTAGTTTATAACATTTGTATTGTATTAGCCTAGCCAGTACCATTTTATTTTAGTCAAATTCTTTCAACTATGTCAATTAGTCTAATATCACCAACTTAAAGTATAGGGTTTGTTTTGGGTATTGGATCAAAATATATAGGGGTCATGTTTTATTCTAATATAATCATATACATTCTCTTCACTTTTATTTCACTATCACTTCTACTATATGTCATACTTGGAGGAGTTATGGTCTAGAACCTTATCTTGAAGAAGATTATTTAAGATAAGGTTCTAGACCACAACTAATTAGGATGATTCATTAGGAGTCATATCCAAGGATATCTTAGGTATTTGTCCAACCATTTTAAGTCTTCAACCCATAACATCTCTTGTAAATCTCCACTTGAGCCAAGGGGATATTTATGCTCTATGGGTTCACTCAAAGATAATTATTTCTAACCCTACATTGTTTTATTTATTTGCTTAGTAGATAGATGTTGCTTGTTATTTAGTAAATGAATGTGTGTTTATTCTTATTTATTAGGTTGCCTAGATCTCCATTTGGCTAACCATAAAAACTTCCCCATAGTTTATTTTATTTTAATTATTACTTTACTTACATTACTTAATTTCATTTACTTACAAAATTACTTTCATAGATGTCTAGTGAGAGCCACATTCTTGTGTCATAGGTTTAGGCTTTGTAACCCTTTCCTATTGACACTTGAGATGTAGGAAATACTCTAATGTATCTTTAAAATTCATTGGTTATTACTTGAGAAAACTAAATATCGTAGGTTCTATTTGATTGATCTTATTCAAGTCTGAGTCTATTGAGATATGATAGTTGTAAGTTAATCCTAACTCATGCATACATTATGGTGAACTCGACATGAATATTTTCACACATTTGGTTGGATAATTTTCATGATTTTATTTGAGTCAAATAGTATCGGTTAACCCAATACCTTTTTTAGTCTTAACAACTACATAGGCCATTTTGATATGATTTTCTATTTGTCTACCAACTGTATCAACCAACCTAATATAGTTATGTGTTTTTCTAATGGCATCAACTAAGCCAATACAATCATTTTTCTCAACCACCAATAATGCCATTTTTTTACCAAATTGCATCAGCTTGGTTGATATACTTTATTTTTTAAATTCAGTAACTAAATGCATCGACCTAGCCAATACCATAAATGGGAACTACCTACATAACCAATACTCGAAGTAGGCCCTCAAACTTATGTATTTCTCATCTATGTATGAGAAGGTGTGTACACATGGGTGCAATATACTATATGATTATGCATATTGCAATATAGATTATAATTTTATAAATACTACTCATGGGTTGATATTTGAATGCTTTAGACTCATGGAATGACTACTCCTATGCTTGATATAAAAATATAAATGAACAAGGCAGAGTAGAGTTCTTTTAAAGTTGATTAATTTAGCTTTATTAGGTGTTGTTTGGTATTTTTTAGATGAAGAATAAGAAAGATTAATCTTATATTTAAACCACACCTTTTGAAAATATCTCATGATAGGGTTCAATAAGACAATTAGGCTGACCCATGGGTTTCAATAATTTTTTATTTTTGATAAATTTTGGCTACTAGACACTAGATAATGATTTAGACACTACCGTTAATGGTAGTATCCCTCTATGCTGGTAGTGTTCATAGGGATAAAAAACATACACATACATGAAATTGATAATGAATTATGTTTATTAGGATTTAAGCTTTTTGTGTAGTATAAGATACCTGAGTCATGAGAATAATATGGATTTGACTAAGGGGTAAATGTTTAGGCATAATGAGATGGAGAATGTGAGCCTTTTGACAATAAGGAGGTCTAGAATTGAAGGGTAGAACTTTGATTAAAATTTTTCAAATGTATGAGACTAAGATGATATAATATTTAGTTTTAGTATCTACATCCCCATCTATTTAATTTAACAACTCATAAGGATGAAATCAATAGTTTAAAGGAAATAAATGCATACCTAAGTGTGTACAACACATTTTACATTTACTTGAGCCCACTTTGAATGATTTTTTGGTGTATGACTTATAACCAAGAGCATGTTATAATATAAATAAATGCATATAATATGAGATTTGAAATAATTTAAATCCTTGAAAATAAAGAGATCAAGGAAGGAATACACCTATATGTCAATGTAATCATGTTTCTACTTGATGCTTTTACTTGGTAAAGATGCTTTCTTATAAAGTATTATATCTAGAGAAGATTTATAACTGAACATGTTGAGATCAACATACCCCTATTTTTTAAAATTGAGACTCTTGAGAAACCTTGAAAATTAAACATGAAAATATATCATGTTATAATTATTTTTAGAATTTTAAGATCATCCACTTCATCAAAAGCAAGCTTACTTAGTTATGCTTCACTTTGATTTTATCTAACATTGATATTAAATGGTCTTCATGGATTTTAGTTTCAAGTTCCATGGTGTATTTTATCGAGAAGTGCATGTTCCAAAACCTTAGCAAAACCCTTAGTTAAATTTGAATATTGGTGAGAACCTTTTAAAAAATCTATTTTAGAACTAAGTATAAAATTCATGTTTTAAGCTCAGTCGTGTTTTTAACATGAGTAAAACTTAATCTAAAATGCTTGGTCCTCTTTATTTTTTTCCCATTTTAATTTCCTTGTGTGCCTAACTAACATTCATTTTTCAAGGTCCTTTTCATTTTTTTCTAGCTTGGTTCCTTTGATCTATACCTTAGCCTAACATTTTAATCTTAAGGCCCCATTGCATTTATTAATGCAAGTGGAACCTTAGATTTAACACTCCAAGCCTAAGTATAAACTGTAGTCCCAAGTTATGACTTAATGTCTTTACATCTTGTAGGATCTGACAACCCTCACTTTATCATGCTATTTGATCCAATGGAGTGAGAAAGAACTGAACTTTGACTTAGAAAACATATATCTTAGAAGATCTAATGATCCACACTTCATTATAGGAAAAGGATCCAATAGAGTGAGACATATTTGAAAGGTCAAAGGTTTAAAAAAGGCCTATAAGATTGACATGCAGTAACCTTACATTCAAGGATTAAAAGTAAAAAAGTCCACCTAATAGAAATAACCAATCATGAGCAAGTTATTGGATCACAATCCTATGGCTCTTTTTTTCTTGTAGATCATCATTCAAAGGGCACAAACTAGAAGTATACTAAAGCATACTCAAATAAATCTTCCTATTCTCTACATACAACCAACCACTATTATTTCCAACTTATTCAAGCTCCTGCACCAGTCACAAGTCATCTCAAGTTTTTCCAAATTCACATACACTTACATTACATACATAGAATTGCACAATACACATTCACATTTGGAGAACTACATTGGCCTTGATCCCTCTTTGGAGTATTGGTATGTAGGCAGTGTGCCCGCACATGGGGAGTGATCACACATTCAACGCATATTACACACTAATCCCTTTTTTCAATTGGATTTGAGTTCACCTATCAAGCATGAATATGAAATATGATCCTTTAATAAAAAATTAGTTGCACATGGAGCTTCATGAACAACCAATACTTGATATATCAGGGACAAAGTCTCTCAAAGTAGATGAACAAAACCCAGAAATATTAGACACTAAAGACTATAGCACAAAAAATTGGAATACAATGTTGGACCTCTAGGTGTCCCATTTTTGGTGCTCTTATCCAGGTAGAAAATAAACTTATGAATTCTATTTTTGATAGTCTACCTAGCTAGATCAACAATTTGTAGCTTCTATCTCCTCTATCTCAGCCCAGAATTAGCTAAGTTTTACTCTCTATCCCCTTGTTTGCTATTTTTAGAAATAAATCAAACACTTCCAGATTCAATAAATTAGTAGGTTAATTAAGACACATTTACTAATTTTATCCTTAATCTAGACCCCTTTACTATTTAGGAAATTAAACCCTATAGTTTCCCAAATTCAGTAAAACATTTAGTGAACCTGACTTACTTTGAATTTTCATACAAAAACCCTAGAAACCCTAAGGCTAATTATTTATGATTTTTTATAATATTTTTCTAATTTTTCCTAAATTTAAAAATAAAAAAACTACAAATTAATTGACATATTTTCAATAATTCACTTAAACCCTAGTTTGCACATACTAGGTCCTATTTGCAGACAAACACTTTCAAACCACTAGGAAAATTATATTGCCAAATTTAGTAATATTTTTAGATTTTTCCTAAATTTTTCAAGCTCAATTCTACAAATTTATAGAAAATTTTTCAAATTATTACATTAATGTTTAAAAATAATAATTTCAAAGCCCTAGTTGCATCAACTCAATCCTAATAATTTTCAAGTAATATTCCACTTATTTTCTACAAATTTTGAGTGAATATTAAAATTAAAAAATCACTTTAAATTTCAAAAATTCATAGTAAATTCCAAAAAATATATTTGTCTCAAAACCCTAGTTGCATCTACTAGGTCCCATTAAAGCAAGTATTTTATCATAATTTCTTGAATTTTATCTTGCATATTAGCTCAGAAAATCAATTTTAAATTCAAAAGTTCATAGTATTTTACAAATAATATTTTTGTAAAATTCCTAGTTGCATATACTAGTTCCTACTTTAATTTTTGTGGTATTACCTTACATATTTGGTAGATTCATATCATTTTTTGCACAAATTCTAAAAAATCTATTTTTTAGAAATTTGCATTTCTTATATCCAATACTTTCCAATTTTAGCACATTACCTATTACAATTTATTCAAAAACTTTCAAACACATTTCAAATTATTTTCCTACTTTGACAATGGCCCAATATATCAGCTTTGATGAAATTGATAAAAGAGAGCTTCAAGAAAATCTTAACCAAACACCTAAATATGTAAGATGACATGATTAGAATCCTCTACGAGGAATAAAAAGAGGTAACCAATGGTCAGACTTCTCAAACTATAGAGCCACTAGTTACACATGACACTACAGGGGCAATTATGTCATAACAAGCCCCTATAGCACCCCAACCTTCTTCTATGCCACCAATTATAGCAAGTACATCCCTATCTCTTGATGTGGTAGTCCTTGTGCAAGAGATTTGATCTCTTCAATTCAAAGTGTAACATCTTAAGCAAGGTACCTCTAGGTATACATAGGAATTGGACTCCTTCACTCTATTGCATATACCTTTGGCACAACATATAGCTGCCACACCCTTATCACCTAGATTTGTACAAACTAAGCTCACTCTTTATGATGGCAAGGGTGATCAAAAGACACATTTGAGAGCCTTTCACACAACATGACTGGATTATGTACCAAATGACTGGCTATTAACTAAATTATTTATGAGGAGCCTCAAGGATTATGCATTACAATGGTTTTACAGTCTACTGAATCAATCAATTAATACATTCAATCCTCTTTCCAACATGTTCCTAGCACATTTTAGTATCAATATTGATTATAAGGTTTCATATGCCCAAGTTGAAAAATAAAAAGAGAAATCAAATGAGCCTCTCATCAAATATGTTCTCAGACACAAGACCATATTGGTTAAGATGACTAGCCCTATGGTAGATCAGGAGTTATAGGACCTCTTCAAATAGAGTCTTTTACCAGTTTTGCATGAGATAATCATTTTCAAATGTTTTTCTTATTTCACTAAATTATGTCACACTTTAAAAGAAAGAGAAATCAAACTCATTTCAATGGGCAAACTTAAGTACACAAGTGCACTAGATACAACTAATAAGAGTAACAATAAAGCCCCATATAAGATCAAATTCAATGACAGTAAAGTACCAGCTCAACATATAATTAATATAGCTTTAGAGCCCTCATAGAGAGTCACTTTATCAACACCTCCTTAATGACCTTTTACAAATCTACCAATTCCTCCAGCCAGAGTTCTATACTAGTTATTAGAATGTAACATCATATCTCTTCCTCTTATCAAAGAAATTGATCCATACAAAACCTATTCCATGGGGGTATGACCAAAATTCATTTTGTGACTATGATTGGGCATCATACCATACTAAAAATATATGCATTAGTCTTAGGATTAAGATACATGATCTAATTGATGGCAATCAAATTGATCTAGGTACTTCAACTAAGCCTCCTCCAGCCAAACTAACATAGGATAAGTCACTCAAAATATTTTTAGATCTATTTCCATAGCATGGAAAGTCAGAGACACATAACACATTAGGTGTACATCATACATATTAGGTACATCCTCCACCAGCTACATATAGGGCACCAATAACTGATTCACATCCATTGAGCGACATGATTGGTACTTTCATTCTATAATTCTAGTTTGGCCTTCCATCTCCTTTTCCAAGCAATATATTATAGATGATGACACATATTATAACACACTCTTCATTAGAGATTTTATTCATGGTCATCCCATTTACATTGTTCTAATTGATAATGGATCTAGTATTAACATGTGTACTATGACACTACTACATCACTTGGGTTATACAAATCAGTATATTACTCTACAAATATAGTTTTTAGTGATTTTAATGGACATAGTCAGACTACATTGGGTGAGATCCTTATTCCTCTATAGGTTGGTCCTACACACATGACCACCTCATTTACTAGACTTCCTAGCATGAGAGTTTTTGACATGTTACTTGGTAGACCTTAGATATAAAAACTCTAAGTAGTTCCATCCATAGTACATCGACGCGTGAAATTTATTCATGCTAATCAGGTTATCATAGTTACTAGAGTTCCATATGAGTTGCCACTTTTGGTTTTAGAGCTAGTTTCATTTCCAGAGCCAGTTTTAGTTCCATTACCATTTCTAATGTTAAGCATGGGATATACTGAGAGTGGGGGGGGTGAATCAGTATATCATAAATCTTATAAACTTTCCATTAATCAAATTATACTTAACCATACATTCAAGATATGCAATAAAAATGAAATAATAAACACCATACAAGATAGAGAGAGACACGATATTTAACATGGAAACCCAATGTAGAAAAAACCACGAAGAACAATCTCAAGTATATGAATGAGCACCAACTCAAACTATAATATTTGAAAACACCAACTTGCAAGAGCACCAACCCCTTTGTTGAGAACCAAAACAACAACTATTCATGAGCACTAACACATAGGACCACCAACCCCTTTGATGAGCACCAACATAACAACTACTCATGATCACCAACCCACAGGAGCACCAACCCCTTTACTGAGCACCAACACAAGAACTATTCATGAGCACCAACCCACTGGAGCACTAACCCCTTTTGTGTATAACGCACAACTATCTCTTAATGTTACTTTCTCAACAAATGATATTACATTACAATATCTCTTTGTTCTCTCTCCTCTGCTCTTCTAAGCTAGATATAATAATTACAAATCATACTTAATCTTACATCTATTACAAATGGCTTTTCAAGCCTTTATTTATAGCTTTCCAAATGACCTTTGGCCTTCACCCTTTGTGACCCTTAAATCCTCATGGAAAATGGCACCAAACTTACATGACCCTTTGTATCCTTGCATTTGAAAAGTCATATGGTGACCTTTTATAATCAAAACTATCCTTACTTTTTTTATCTTTATCTTGGTGACTTTTCATATTTTTCAAAGTGTCCCTTCATGAGAAAATGCACCCTTCCTCTTTTGTCTTCACTTGCTGACTCTTGGAATTCCCCAAGATGACTCTTCATGGGAAAATGCATCCCATTCTTCTTTTGTCTTTACCCCATGACTCTTTGACTTCTCCATAGGCCCTTCTTTTAAATTTATGCAACCAAAAATATATTCATTAATATTAAATAAATATTAACACACATTAGCCAATATATTACTATTAAAAACATCATTAAATGCAATGGAGACTTTATCACCAATAATGCTAGACCTTTGACATCAATGACAATATTTCTAATAATATCCTCCTTTGTCATTGATGACAACCTCAATCTTGAAACTTCCACAACCTAAAACTTGCACATACTATCATCTGAAAAACATACAGTTTCTCCCCCTTACTGTAGCAACATATACCTATTCCCTGTACCTATTTCTACACTTGTACCTGTACCTATTATTCTCTCCCTTTGACATCAATGGCAAAGGGCCTACCTGGAGCTAACACCTAGCTCCCCCTCAACTGATGCTGAACCTCAATGACAGAAAGTAAAAAATGTTACTCCCAACTTCTCTCATAGATACTCAAATGTGTCTTTTGATAGTGCCTTTGTGAAAATATTTGTAATCTACTCTATAGTACTGATATACTCCATATTAACTTTTTGAGCTACAACCTACTCTCTCAAGAAGTGATATCTAATGGGAATATGTTTTGTTCTTGAATGCATCACTAGATTCTTTGAAATATTTATAGCACTTGTGTTATCACAAAAAGTAGAAATAGGTTCATCATACTTTATCTTGATATCTTCCAAGGTTTGCTTCATCCAAAGCACTTGAGTACAACACACAATACTACTATAATATATTCTGTTTCAGCTGTAGAAAGTCATACTAAATTTTGCTTCTTGCTTAGCCATGATACTAAGCTATTACCAAGGAAGAAAGCTCCTCCACTTATACCTTTTTTGTCATCCAAACACCCTGCTCAATCTAAATCTGTATAAGCAACCAAAGTGAAATCTCTACCTATGCAATACCATAATCAATAATCTAATGTCCCCTTAATATATCTAAATATTCTTTTCACCAACTAAACATGACTAACTTTTAGAGATGACTGATATATTGCAACCATACCTACTGCATGCAAGATGTCTAGCCTCAATGCTATCAAATATAAAAAACTATAAATCATAGATCTATACAAATATTAATCTATAATAGATGAATCTCCATCTTTGATCACCTTATTTCTTGTACACATAGATGTGATAACTGGTGCACAATCCTTAAAACCAAATTTCTTCAACATTTCCTTGGCATATTTAACTTTGAGATATGAAAATTCTTTTATTTGATTGAAATATTTGCAATCCTAAGAAAAATGATAATTATTCAAGCATAGACATATCAAATTCTTTTTACATTCTATCAGAAAATTCTTTTGTCATTTTTTCAATATTTCCTCCAAAAATGTTATCATCAACATATACCACAATAATCAATTGATGCTCACCTTTTATTTTGATGTAAAGATTACTATCAACAAATCATCTCTTGAATCCTTGATCTTGTAGGTGCTTATCAAGTGTTGCATACTAATCTTTGGGAGCTTGCTTCAATCCATACAATGCTTTCTTCAATTTGCATACATGGTTACTAATATTTGAGAGAATAAATTCTTCAGGCTACTAATGTAGACCTCTTCTTCAAGATTCCCATTTAGGAAGGCAAATTTGACATCCATCTGAAACACTTTGAAAATTTTAAACACTTCATATGCAAGAAACATTTTAATAGCCTCTAACCTTACCACTGGTGAAAAATTTTCTTTAAAATCTATTTCCTTAATTTGAGCATATTCTTTACATACTAATCTTGCTTTATTTCAGGTCACTTCTCCATTTTCATTCAACTTATTTCTATAAACTCATTTTGTTCCTATCACATTGTGATATTTTTATTTATGCACTAATTCCCAAGTATCATTCTTTTCTATTTGATTTAATTTTTCATCCATAACCTTAAACCAATGCTTATCATGTCTAGCTTCTAAACAAGTTCTAGGCTGAATTTTAGATAACAAAGAGAAATTAACTTATTCAGATTCACTTACCATCATTCTTATAGTATGAATTATTTAATTTATGTCCCCAATGATGTCACTTTCATTATGATTTCTCTGAACATATTTGGATGGATTTTTGGTGTCCTTTTTCTCCTTCTCCTCATCTTCATATGATTCTTCAAAACCTTCCTCTTCAATGATTTCAGGAATGTCTACTAGATCACTGATTCTTTGTGTTCCATATTCTTCTATCTTGACACTTTCAATTTCAACAATTTTCTTGGTTATTTTGTTATAAAATTTATAAGCTTTAATTTTAAAAGAATAACCAAGAAATATACCTTCATCTTCTCTAAATTCAAACTTACCAAGTTTTTCATCAGTTCTCTTTATAAAGCATTTGCTACCGAAAACTCTGAAATAATCAACTATTGTTGGTTTGTCTTTCTATAGCTCATACGGAGTCTTGTCACTATTAACTCTTAATAATTCTCTATTTTGAATATGCACTACTATACCAACCACCTCTCTCTAATATTTATCTACTATATTGGATTCATTTAACATTGTCCTTGCCATCTCTTGAATTGTTTTATTTTTTTGTTCAACTACTCCATTTTGTTGTGGGGCTACTGAATAATGTCTCTTTATTCCATGATCTTCACAAAACTCAATAAATTTATCTGACATGAATTCTCCTTCTCGATCTGATCTTAGACACTTAATATTCTAGCTACTTTCATTCTCAACTAATGCTTTGAATGCTTTGAAATATCTAAAAGCTTTTGATGTTTTTTTAAAAAACATTACCCAAGTCATATGTGAAAAATCATCAATAAGTAACATGAGATATTTCTCACCTTGAGTAATTTGAGTCCTCATAGGTCCACATAGGTTAGTGTGAACAAGCTCTAACATTTGAGTGGTTGAGTACTCTTTTGTTTTGAACCATCTTCTAGTCTGCTTCCCATGCTGACAAGGTTCATAAAGTGTGTTGGATGATCTTTGAATTTTTTTTGACTACTTGATTTTTACTAATATTGACAAGATTGTCAAAATTTATGTGCCCCATTCTCCTGTGCCATAGCCAACTTTCTTCAATTTGACTCAAACAACATCTTTGACCTTTGATGTATGATACAATATACAAGTTATTCCCTATTCTCTGAGCATCTGCAACCAATGCATCTGAATATTTTCTTTTAATTTCATAACCTTCTACATAAAACTTTAATGTGTGTCTCTAATCACACATTTGACTTACACTCAAAAGATTATGCTTAAGACCTTTTACATATAAAATATTTTTAGTTTTAGTTCTTCCATTATCCAAACTTAGTGTACATTTTTTAGCAATTCTGACAGTAGTATTATTTCTAAATTTTATTGTGCCACCATTAATTTTCTTCAAGTTTATGAACTTGATCTTATCTCCTATCTTGTGCCTTGAACATCCATTGTCAATGAACCATGGTTTTTCTTCATTTCTTGAATGCAAAGCTGTCTAAACTAACATAGAATGTTTAGGTTGTTTCTTCTACCATGAACATGTCTAAACCTTCTTTTTGATGAATGAAGCCTTAAAACTCTGGTCTTTCTTGACTGACTTAAACATGCTTCTACAATACTGAGCTATGTGTCCAAAGTTTTTATATTTGTAACATATTTTGGCCTCTTCATCAAAGCTTGATGGAGGAGCAAAAGAGTTGTAGCTTTTGCTTGACTCTACATGACTTTCCTTCTTATTTATGAAGATGTTATATTTTTTTCAACATTCTAATTTCTTGTGACCATATCAATTACAATAAAAGCAATAACCATAAAAATAGGACTTGTTTGTGCATCTCTGACTAGATTGCCTTTTGTAGCTTTCTTCCCTCCAACCTTCTTTGTTTGAAATGTCCTTTGTATTCTTTACTTCTCCTTTTTTTGTTTCCTCTTTTTTAAGAGCTTCAACATAGATCTTTTTATTTTCAAATCTGATACCTATCTTATCTGATATTGCCTTTTGGATTTCTAATATATTATTCAACATATTAGTGCTATTCTCAAATTTTGAATCATTGACTGCTTTATCATTGATTGCTTTATTTATTTTATCAAGATCTACTTTTAAAGAAGAAATTTCAATAACATACCTTTCACATTATTTTCTTACTATATCGTTATATTTTCTTCAATCTTCTTGGCTTCTTCAAAGTGTGCTTGTAGATCTTCAATTATTTCTTTTGACTCCTTTTCATTTTTCTCAATTTAGCGCTTCAATCTTTGATTCTTATTCTCAACAACTTTTAACTCTTTTAAAGCACAAATGAGTTCTTCTAAATTCACTTCAGCTTCATCCTCTTCTTCTTCTTGATCATTTATACTTTTGTTTGCACATGCATCTTCATGTATGGCCATGAATATAATCTCTTCTTCTTTTGATTTCAAACTTGAATTTACAACCTCTAAATGATTCTTAAGATCCTAAATAAATATATTATTTTATTTTTCTTCTATAGCCAACTTAGAATCCAAGATACACACCTATTTTTTAAGATCTTCAACGACAAATTTTAATTCTTGATTCTCCTTCTTTAGCTGCTTGGCCATCTCGTGCTTTCCTGATCTACCTTCAAGTTGTAAAACTTTTTCAAAAGGAACCTTCTCTGATACCAATTTTTAAACATGGGATATATTGAGAGGGGGTGAATTAGTGTATCATAAATCTTATAAAATTTCTCTTAATCAAATTCCATTTAACCATACATTCAAGATATGCAATAAAACTAAAATAATAAACACCACACAAGATAGAGAGAGACACTAGATTTAATGTGGAAACCCACTGTGAGAAAAACCACGAGAATAATCTCAAGTATATGAATGAGAACCAACTCAAACTACAATATTCATAAGCACCAACTTGTAGAAGCACCAACCGCTTTTCTGAGCACCAACACAAACTATTCATGAGCACCTGCCCCTTTGTTGAGCACTAACACATCAACTATTCATAAGCATCAACCCACAGGAGCACCAACCCCTTTGCTGAGCACCAACACAATAACTATTCATGAGCACCAACCCACAAGAGCACCAACCTCTTTTGTGTATAACACACAACTATCTCTCAATGTTGCTTTCTCAACAAATGATATCACATTACAATATCTCTTTTTTCTCTCTCCTCTATTCTTCTAAGCTAGATATAATAATTACAAATCATAATTAATCTCACATTTATTACAATGGCTTCTCAAGCATTTATTTATAGATTTCCAAATGACCTTTAGCCTTCACCCTTTGTGACCCTTCAATCTTCATTGAAAATTGCACCAAACTTGCATGACTCTTCGTATCCTTGCATTTGAAAAGTCATATAGTGACCCTTCATAAGTAAAAGTGTCCTTTCATTTTTTGTCTTTATCTTGGTAACTTTTTGTATTCCTCAAAGTGTCCCTTCATGAGAAATTGCACCCTTCCTCTTTTGTATTCACTTGGTGACTCTTGACATTCCCCAAGATAACTCTTCATGGGAAAATGCATCCCATTCTTATTTTGTCTTTACCTTGTAACTCTTTGACTTCTCCATGGGCCCTTCTTTTGAATTTATGCAACTAAAAATATATTCATTAATATTAAATAAATATTAACACACATTAGCTAAGATATTACTATTAAAAATATCATTAAATGCAATGGGGCCTTTATCACCAATAATGCTAGACCTTTGACATCAATGACAATATTTCCAACATCTAACTCTACCACCAATTTTTTCTCCAATTCAACATCAGACACATATATGATATCCATCACCAATATAAAGGGTTTATACACCTCAATAGCTTTGATATTCTAGACAAATTCTAACTATAGTATTCACACCCACATCAGTTTCATTGAGATATCATGCATCTACACATAGAGAACATATTCAAAAAGTTTCTTGTACTTCCATATGGGTCCCTGAGAGGCCCATAGCTACATCCACTTCTAAAAATTATAGAGGGTCCCCATAGTCAGTGTCTACTTCAGAAATTTTAGAGAATTTATAGCATATATAGCTTTTAGAGTCATAGTCTCAGCATCTCCATCATGCTTCACAATCACACACAATTATACTCTTTGATATAGGACACCATGATAAGGAGTCTCATCTAAGACTCATTAATTAGTATCATTTCCTTCCAGTATTGATTGTACATAGTTTCCTCTACTTGATTCTACATAGCTCAAATTTTCAAAATATAAAAATAATATAATATTTCAAAAATACAAAAACATGTCAATTATATGCATCATCTATGTTTTACATTGCTAACCATTATGCTAGAATTACATTATGTTGTTATATGCTATTATTTGTCGATTTATCTATATTAACAAGCTTCACTTGATCTTCTTTGAGTGTGTATCATGTATCTAGATCCTTGATTGCTTCACTCCACCCATCAAGGGGGCATCTTAATTCTACATTCTAGCTACATATCAATACATCTACCCACTAGGGGCATACTCTACATGAATACATCATTCAAGTTATGTGATTATTACACTATACACTCTAGACATTTTGTTGTAGTATATTCCTTACTTGCTTACATAGATATCACATCGACATCTATTAGCATATATCACACTTTTGTATTTCATAGCATATGCATTAGTCTTGTATTACATATCTTGTATACTCTTGCTTCTTGCTTTCCATTGTTAGATACATGTTTATATTTCTAGTACTTTGCATACTTCCAATATTTTCTTTGATTAAGTTAGATGTGTTTGAATTTTATAGTTCCTATTTACTTCCTGTTTGCATTCTAAGACACTTACCAATGTCCTTTTTTCTTATCTATATGTGTGTGCCTTTAGACGCTTGCTAATATCCTTTGTGTGTGCCTTTCATATGCTTGTGGCCCTTATACCAATCTTTTCTTGTTCCCATTATGTGTGTATGTGGTATTTGAACATGCCTTGTATGACTTGTATGCTTGTTTGGCCCCTTGGCCACCCTTGTATGTTTCTTGCTTCTTGATTCTTGATTTGTATGCTTGTTGCTTGATTTATTATCTTTGTGTGCAATGCCATGATTCCAATCATGCATTTACCTTACTTCTTGGATACCATGATGGATATCATGCTCCATCCCTCCATGCCACTAACAACTAAAAACTAACATTTTGAATTCAAGTTTACTCTTATTCACATGCTATTACATTATTATATCTATCTAGGCATAATTTAACAATCTCTCTCTACAACCTTTTCTATATCTTGAGATAATGTATATCAATGCTATATCAAATGTTTCAACATCTTAACACACTTATAGGGCTTCTTCTTTTGAGGGAAATCATTGTAGGTTATTTATTCCTACTCTCAAAAGAGGGGAAAATAAATAGGGGTTTTGTCATAGAGATTAGAGCTCCTAATGATCAAAAAAGCAATTTCAGAATAGTATAGTCTAGAATCCAAAACTTAACATAGGCAAACTAGACCATGTATATAGCAAAGAATCCAGATTAGTCATCAATTTTGGCTCTAGATAATAGTGCCAAAAATGGGACTACAGTGCTAGACCTCAAAGTGTCTAGTTTTCAGTGTTATTTTCCAAATAACATAACATTTAGTTTTTATAGAATTAGGTAGAGAGGTGAGTTTAGTCACAGTTTTGCCAATATAGTTCAATCTAGAAATCAGTAGTTTTGAGCACTTATTTTACTCAAAGAATCTAGATATAGGGGGCATCATGCATGGCATGAGGTTTTTATTTTTATTATAAACATGGTAGTTGATACAAATTTTAGTTTAGAATCTATGTTCCAAACACCATTTATTGGGGGCAATGTGCACAACACATGGGCCTTCTCTATTTTTGAGTTTATTGCATTTTATTACACATTCCTAGTAGTTTAATGTCTTACTCCATCTGTAAGTGGTTGGCATCACATTCAAGTAAAATTTCATATAAGTTTGCTTCCTATGTACTTAAGTGGCTTCCTCAACCTTGATTTTAGTTTTAGGAGGGGCTTCTATAAAATAATCTCCTTCTTTCAAAGTGGCCAATAGTGGCCTAGTTTTTAGTTTACATTCATCTATCCATGCCAAAATTGTCAGATCATAACACATTTAGGGGATCTATGAGCCATCTCATATGACATTCATCTATACCAATATTTTATCATTTAGATTCACATCATGGGGTAATAATGGAAGTAAAGGTCTAGCTAACCTTTGTATTTTTGAGCCATCTATTCAGAGGGATTGGACACATGATCCTAAAATTGATTAACACATGCATGATTCATTAAATTCACATAGTTGGTGATGATGGAGCCAAAGGCCTCCCTTTGCATTCTTGAGCCAACTTCTAGGGGATTGAACACTTAGCTAATTCATCGATATAACTCTTGGTTCAACATACCTCCAATATTACCCAGCATAACCTAGTAACACAAAAGGTTTTTTATTAGTTCACATACTTGGTGAGGTGTATTTATTCCTTTCTCTTTCTTCCTCTCTCTTTACCCAACTTTGTACATTATTATTTTAGATATAACATATCTAGTAAGAACTGATCTACGTTCACTTTCCTTTTTGAAAACTTACACAGTAAAACATGCTCTCACTATGCACAACCCAACTTCACACTTCTTGGGCTTAGCCTCACAGGTAAGTTTAGGAATGCTTATCTTTTTTTCCTTTATCCTAGTATTTCACTTTATTGCATTATTAGAATAAATTGGGGGACAATGTAGTCATACTAAAATGTAATTTGTACAACTTGAGCATGACTTGTGACACCCAAACCATAGGTCTCTCCTACTCACTTACACAACCCACTTAGGAATATTTTCACTATTTTTGAGTCGTCCAAAGGTTTCTAGATTCAACCCCTACTATCCTGAACTCCTCTCCTATGCACAAATCTATCCCCCATGGTCCCTTTCCCCTTAGACAATAATGCCATAAGTTAGACTATAGCATTGGGACCCAAGGTGTTCACTTTTTGGTGATATTGTCTAAGTCCACAATAACCTAAAATGGTCAAATTTTCTTGAATCCTTATCTTTTCCCTTGACAGCCTAATACAAGTTCATCTAACCCATGATCACTAGTTTCCCTATAAAATCCCATTCAAAGGTCATTTAGAAGGGTTGATAATCATTCAAAGGGCACATGCTAGAAATATACTAAAGCACACTCAAACAAATCTTCCTATTCTTTGCATACAACCAACCACTATTATTTCTAACCTATCCAAGCTCCTTCACTAGTCACAAGTCATCTCAAGTTTGACAAAATTTACATACACTTGCATTACATACACAAGATTACATAATACACATTCAAATTAGGAGAACTACATTGGCCTTGATCCCTCTTTAGAGTATTGGTATGTAGGCAACGTGCCCACACATAGGGTGTGATTACATGTTCAGTGAATATTACACACTATCCCCTTTTTTTAGTTGGATTCAAGATAACCTATCAAGAATGAAGAGGAACTAAGATACTTGAAGAAAAAATCAATTGCACAAAGAGCTTCATGAATAACTAAGACTTGATATTTTAGGCACAAGGTCTCCCAGAGCAGATGAATAGAACCTAAAAAGCTCAAAAAGCTCAGACACTAAAGACTACAACACCAAAACTTAGAATATAGTGTTGGACCTCTAGGTGTCCCATTTTTGGTGCTCCTATTTAGGTAGAAAATAGATTTTTGGATCCTATTTCTGACATTATACCCAACTGGATTAGCAATTTACAACTTCTATATCCTCCGTCTCAACTTAGACTTAGCTAATTTTTACTGTCTATCCACTTGTTCACTATATTTAGAAATCTATCAAGCACTTCTAGATTCAGTAAATTAGTAGGTTAATTAAGTCACATTTATTTATTGATTTTCCCCTTAATATAGACCCTTTACTATTTAAGAAATTAAACCCTATAATTTCCTAAATTTAGTAAAATACCAGACTGTATAGTTATCAAGATTGAGGGAATCATGTCCTCACCATATAAATTGCCTGTGTATGTATCGAGCAAGATGGCTGAGTAATAAATTTTTTCCCAACTCATCAATGGAGTTGATGAAATTTATAAGGATAAGAGGAAGGGTCTTCTCCATCCCTTCCCTCTAGTTATTGGAAGAACTATGCTATGAGATTGGAAGCAAGTTGAAACCATGTCCAAACATAGAGACCCATTTAGGTTTCAACTTGATGAAATCAAAATGTGGGACCCTAAAAACATAGTAAGTAATGCCTCAACATAATTAACTCTTAGAACATAGTCATGCCTTCAATTTGATTTGATAATGGTAGCTGAGACACATCCAAAGTTATTTCCAAATTAGTATTGGAAAGTGCCATGGATGTGGAAGGATTTGTAGATGGATCTAGGGTGAATTACACTAATAAAAGAGAAAAATTGGTTCATCAGATGGTTGTTATGGTAACATCCCATAAACACTAGATAGTAATCTAAGGTTTTGTTTGTGAGGGATTATATACTGTGATGCATACTCTATTACATTCTTGGCTTCAACCTCAACCTTGGCTTTAATATCTACCTTAGCTTGAGTTGTGGATTGCACCTTGGCCTAACCCTTAGCTTCAAATTCAACTTTAGATTTTGAATTTTTGTTAGCCTTAAATTTGGCCTTAGATTCAAACTTGTCTTTGTCTTGAGTCGCTTGCTCCTCAACTACTTATTTTTCTTATGCATCCTTGGCATTGTGTTTTGCTTCCTCTTGCTACTTTTTCCTTGCCTCTACTTCTTTAGATTGATGTCTGTGAGCCTTTACTTCCTCAACTTATTTCTTATGGGATTATTCTTGCTAAACATTCTTCTTCACAGCCTCATATTCCTTGACCTTTTTATTGTCACCCTCAACTTCTTCAGCCTACTTCTATGTAGCCTTTACTTCTACAACTTGTTTCTATTGTTGCTCTTATGTAGCTTGTTATTGTTGTGCCTCTTATATAACTACTTGTTGTTTAACTTCTTATTTAATTTTATTTTTCTCCTCCTTTATTATTTTATTTTCATCCTTCTTCTATTGCTCTTATAAGGCTTATTATTGTTGTATAGTTTCTTCATGGAAATTGGCCTAAGATAAACTTATTGCTGCCATTTCCTTTATTTATTTAGTGTGTTAAGATTGACAATTATATGAGTTTACTCAAAGGAGGATAATTATACCACATTACCTCATGACATAAAAGTCTTCTTTATTGATAATGGTGAAGTGAGGGATTCCTTAACTATCTTCGTAGTTTTTATTTGTGGTTATTACTATGAAGCTTGTGTTTACAACTCACCAGTCCCTTCTTCTGCTTCACTAAAAGACACCATCCTTTCACTGACATGTTGTGATGGCCTTTTTGAAATATGATTCTTTAGCTTGAACTTCAGAGCTAGAAATTGACTTTATTGTGATAGTTTCTCTTGTTCATGTGTAGCTGAAGATACCTTAGCTAGATTTATGTGAAATATATCGACTACCAATTTTTATCATGTATCTTCCTATCTTACTATATCAATAATGATCAAAGGGGGGTTGTGTGTTGTCAACCTAGAGATTCTTCCTTAACTAATTTTACACTTGGAAAGTTCACATAGCTTTCTAAAAGAAACATTATTTATCCTTCTCTTTATCATAGACTTCAGTACTGATGTCCTCAAACATGGTCCTCAATACTTCTGGTTCTTCTACTCTCATTTCTGGTAGGTTTTACTGAGATTCTATGATTATAACATGAAAATTATCCAACCAAGAATTTGTCTACTACATTTACTTATTAGGTGGATGAGGTTAGGATCTTTGTATATGTGGCTTCCTTTTTCCTTTCTCATGCAGGGATGGGGCTGATGAAGCTTGTGGTGGTACCTATGGCTACACTTGCTATTGTGACTATGGCTACTTTAATGCTAGTTATTATCCTTATGGAGGAATGGATAAAGAGGTGGAACCTTCCTTGTAGATAAAGCTTTTTATCTTTATACTTATACCTACACTTCTACCATTATAATGCATAATAACATCAGGGTCATAGTTGGAGTGGCCAATTCATGAGATTTGATATAAATACCATTATGTAGCTTTGTAATCAATGGTTTTTAATCCCAAATATTGCATGACATATTGTGGGATTATTAGGTTCATTTAGATCAAGGCTAGGAACTCCATCTACTATGTATTAAAACACCCAAATTTCTCATAGTACTATCTTATTTTCATTCATGTGATTTTTTCAAAGGTAGTGGCATGCCAAAAATCCAAAGTAACATTGATTAGTCATAGTGGAGATGTAAATTACTTAAAACACAATAGTAAAGCCAAAAATTGATATTTAAATGTTTGTGAACCACCTACAAGTACTTTCTCAATATTGGTGGTGAGATTCAATGCTAAAAATTTGGGCCAATTAAATTATCCAATAGACATATCATGCAATACATAATATCAATTACCCCCTTTGTTGCCTGATTGGCATGCTTAGTAGTCTACCAAAATATTTTTGTGATGCATTCCATGAGAAGGCACTCCATATCATCCTTTATTGCATCAATCAAGATTCCTCTACATTTTTTTGTTGTATAATTATCCTAAATGTCTGAATGGATTGGTGGTGTGGTAGATTTATATTGGAGGAGGGATTTCCCACAATTGGGGAGCGCTGTGGCTCTTGTCATAGCTGGAGCATTGATATAGATTGTAATATCTTAGAATAAAATGGATATCCCCTTGATTATCATGATTCAAAAGAGTGATCATGACCTCATCTAAATACCTGAATATAGGGAGCTTCATCAACCTTTCTATAACTAAGCCTCATAGTTGATGTGGGAGCACTTGGGCTCCATTTTGTGTAGTTTTTATGGTCCTAGAGAAAATAAAGTAGATTCTGATTGGGTGATAAAATCAAAAGGATCTGGGTCATTGTATTTAGTCTAACATAAAACCAATCCAATCCCCATTTATTATTTCTATGCATTTGTCAAAGGGATCAACAATGGGGATAGATCCATGGGTGTTACTATAGCTTGGGATGAACACTTTGATGAATTAGAATATGGTATATACTTTGTGTGTGATAAGGTATTTTGAAGGTAGATCACAAAATTCTCTTGTTGACCAAAGTGTGTAATGTATGAATGTTTTTGAGATCCTTCATTTTATATATTTTGGTACCCAATTACTTGTAGCTAACCATTTTAAATACAATTAACTACATGTACATGAGTTATGATCCAACATCAATATGACTTGATGCTTGTTTGATGTGATTGTGACCCTTCTTAGGTTAAATCTACTAATGTATCCCTTGGTGATTACTTGATGTGATGTGAAATCTTTCCATCTTCCATATTTATTTTATGACTCCAGATGTCCATTTACCAATCAGTCTACCTTCATAAAGTTGTAATATATAGAAATGTCATGTCTTTAATATTCTTTAACAAGCATTATTTGTCATTTTATCATACCTATCTTATCATTTATTCCTTCCAAAAATTATTTTATGGCCTTTGGTAGCTAGTTTTAGTTGTCCTTCCTTAGTCTACTTTGGAAGTCCATCGCATGTTATGACTATAACAACTTTTTATTGATTTTAATTTTATACGATGCCAAGATCACACTACACAAACATACTACCCTAACAAAACAAAACACACACAAGAAAACAAACAACATTAAACACAATACTAATACATGGTGCCATTCAATACCCACTCATATTATCCATATAATGATAGAGATTAAAGGTGATAAGGCTTAAGCCTACAACCATTTATGTGTCCTACCAGTATGGTTCCATATAAATATTTTAACACTATAGTACCCTATTGTGAAACTTCATGTATAATGTAGGGTCATTTCCATCTAATGCATAATTTTCCTAGGAATGCTTTAAATATGCTATCATATAATAATACTGCTTGCTCTAGATAAAATTCTTTAGATTGCAAGTTGTGATCATGCCATGAATTTTGAATTAATTTATGTATCTATTGTGTTTATAATGCCCTATGTCAACTTTCTTTCATATTACTCAAGTCCATCAATCTTTGTTACATAGAGTCATGATGACCCAACCTCATAATCATTGTAATGCATAAGCTTAAAACTATGTATTCTATAGGCATTACAGATTCAAGACCATAAACAAGATGAAAGGGAGTGAAACCAGTTGTGTGCTTGTATTTTTTTATATATACCCAAATAACCACATGAATGTGATCCTCCCAGTCATCCCTTTGCACATTAAAAATCTTTGTTAGCATTTTTCCCAACACTTTATTTGATGCTTCAGCCTATCCATTTATTTGAGGATGATATGCCATGCTTTTATGATGTGGAATCATAAACTCTTCAATGATAATCTTGGTAGTATTATTGAATAAATATGTTCCTCTATTGATGACAAGCTTAATAGGGCATCCAAACCTTGTGATGATATTTTCATATAAGGGGTTAACAACATCCTTCACATTATAACTTAGGGTTACAACTAGTTCTACCTATTTGGTGAAGTAATTGGTTACAGTAATAATATACTATGTATGACTTCACTTACTAAGAGGAATTATAGGCCTGATAAAGTCAATTCCCCATTGTTCAAATTATTTCTCTATGAGCACTAGGACCAAAGGCATCTCATCATGTTGATTTGGATTTTCCATTCATTATCATATATTGCAATGCTTGATACTCTATGGGTATCCTAAAATAATGTAGGCCACCAAAGACCACTTTTTAATATTTTACTCATAGTGGATTCACCTACAAAGTGATCCCTTACAATTCTTTGATGAGATTCTTAAATAAGTTGTGGTCATTCATGCCCTAGTGCTACTCTGTAAAACACATCATCTAAGCCCAACATGTATAAAAATCCATTGATGAGACTATATAGTATATCCAAAGTGACCATTTATTTTATATCCCTTTCCAAATAACATGTAAGGAAAATTCTATGCTCTAAGAAATCAGCAATATCCTCCATATTATCTAGAATTACAACAACACTGAATAAGTGCACATCTAAGATTCATCTTCTAGTGCTTATGGTTCCACCCCATTATGTAGCCTTCTTAGATGATTTGGTCTAACATTTTTTAGCTTGTCTTAACATTGATGTAGAGCTAAAATTCTTGAAATAGAATAAGCCACATAGATATGCATCCTCCTAAAATTAGCTTGTTAACCAAGTAGCGCAATGCTTGGTGATTCATAAATAACTCAAATGGTGTAGCCAAAAAGTAATGCCAAAACTTTTGAAAAAAAAACACCATAGCTAATGCCTCTCTCTATAGCTATATAGTTATTTTTTGAAGCTGATACACTAAAATTTATGGAATGGTCTAACCCACCTTCATTTGGATACACTAAAATGACTCCTAATGTAGTGATAGAAGCATCCACATGTACATGGAATGGTTTCTTCTAGTTAGGATTTTAGCTCAATGAATGTTGTTCAAAATTATGCTATCCATTCAAATCATGTATCTTTTCATAGTAGTTTCTCCATTGGTTCTGATATAGCTACATATATTTTATTATATATTTTATAATATCTTGTATGGCCAAGAAATGTGTGTACTTATATAGAGCTGGTCAAAGGTGTCATTCCAATTATTACAATAATCTTAATTGGATCAACTAAAATACCTTCACTACATACTACATAACCCTGTAAAATACTAAAAGGTGTAAAGAAAAGACATTTATTTAGTTTCAAAGTAATGCACAAAGTGTGACATGATTCTAACATTAATCATAGTTTTAACAAATGTTCTTTAAATAGAGAGAAAATGACCCAATCATCCAAATAGACTTCTATAAATATATGGATGAATTATTTGAATGCATTTACTAAAACCCTAGAAAATACTATGTGCACATTATTTAAGCCAAAAGGCATTACCTTGTATGTGAATGATTCCTATTCCATTATGAAGGTAGTCTTAGTTTTGTCCTCCTTTGTGATTAGATCTGATGGCATCTACTAAAGCCATCTGTGAATGCATATACTTCATGCCCTATGATGGACTCAAAGACTTCATCTATGAATGGTATAGGGAATGGGTAATTTACGTAAACATCATTGAGTGTGTGGTAGTCCCCACAGACCCAATTATCCCCTATTTTTTTTGGCTTCATGATGATAGGGATCACCCATTATGATTTTTCAACTAAATAAATGATTCCAAATTCTTTCATGCAATCCATTTTAGCCTTTAATTTGATCTTCATATTGGCGTTGAGCCCATAAGGATGATTTTTAATAGGCCACATGCACTCTTTTAAATGTATATGTATCTATCCCAAAGATGGATGTACACCTTTTACTTCTGATAATTTGGTTGGGAACACATCTTGATAATCCCTTAATATCTACAAAGACTTTGAAATTTGTTCTAGCCCAAAATAATTTCCCATAGTCATAAGTTTAGGAGCCAACTCTATTAAAATGTTATATTTAATCTTTATTAAGGGTTCTTGGTATACTTTACTTGATCCACTAGGCAAAGCATCTTGTATAATGCACTTGCCTTCCTTATATGGGATGTTTATGTTGTGCATTCTTTCATCTTAAACTTTATCTATACTTTTTACTAGTTTTGATTCAACCTCTTGTTTTGGTTCAAACACTCCTTTTAGGTCAAGATCTCCATCACTATAACTGGACTTTGTCAATTTATCTATTATTCTATTTCGTGGCTTAACAGGATCTTTTTATTATTGACTATGCTTATAATTATGAAGTAACACATTCAAATCCTATGCAACATCATGTTGGGATGATGATTCAACTATCGTGGCTAAGTCTTCAGCTCATTCATGACATAGAATTATTTTGATCTTTTATAAGGCATTATGCACCACTGGACTATCATATTTAAACACAAAAGTTTGAATAAAATCTTGTTTTACTTGCACCTAATGCTTGGTATTTATTTTATGCTCTTGGTGTATATACCAATCCAATGGTAGAGGTTCTAATGTATGACTAAAAATGTGTACCCAATATCTTAGTTCTACTCCCTGTATAGTCCATATATCCACAAACTGATGAATATGCAACTTAGGACATCAACCTTATTAAAAGACTAACCATTCTAACTTCATAGTAATTAGTAACTAGAATCTCACATGTAAAAATTAACATGATTCCTTCCAGTGATTTTTTGGGTTTTGGTGCACTACCCACCAAGTTTTATTAGTCCCTTTCAACACATAGTTGAGTGTGATAACTCATTTCTCCACCTTCAACATATGGTGTTTGATCCTCAATATGAAAGGATTAAGATCCTCTAATATAAAGTATTGATGTATCTAGCATGTAGTAGTGAACATTATACATAGAAGCTTTATATCATGATCTCTTTGAGCCCAATTCAATATATGCATATCCAAGTCACCACTTATGGATGATGCTATTTCCCAAGGTTTAACACCTTATAGAGTAGGCTCTATTTAATCCATCATTGTCACACTTATATTATATAAGAAATATACTTTATATCTATAGGGAGAGTGCATTGACAAAGAAACACATTCTTATATTTAAACCTACCTTACTAGAGACTTTGTGATAATAGGATTGTACACTAGTCGCTTTTTTTATTTCATAGTGTGCGATTGTCTAACTTTATATTTTACAAATCATAAAGTATTTTTCCTTTCATCTATGCTGACCTTAAACCAACTATTATCCCCATAAGCATAAGGAGACTATAGATAGTTTGGAATGATATATCACTTTTGCTTAGATTTATTAAGGGGTATAACTAATATATTATCCCTTTGATATACCTCTATATGATTCTAGATAATGTTAATAGTCATTTGGCAATAATAGGACAATTTATTACCAATTAAGGTAGGATAATGGGTCTTAGCTATCTTCATATCAATGACCTCAAAATCTCTAAAAAAACTAAGCTATGATACTTTAATCTCAACATCCTCTAGCCTCCCGATGGGTTCTACCCTACATAATCCACTAAACTAAGAGTAATTGGACTATAGATTAAGGCTATTCAACCAATGCTTCACAAGTTGATCATGCAATCATATTTACCATGCTACCAAAGTAAAACACCACATTAAAAATCTCATATCCAACCATCTCAATGTCCATACAAGAATTAAAATCTTAAGGTTTCTTGGCCTTTACATACTATACTACTTTGTTAGTATGCTATTGGCCTCAATATGAGCACTCAAAAAGATTATGTAGGAGATTAGTGATGTTCTATAAAATATATTCAATATGCAAGGTGATGAATAACTTCATCAGATCTATCAAGGTAGTCACCACACACTATTTTCTCATGATTCTTACAATTCACCCATATATTTGAGTAGCAATGGATGTAATATCACCTTCATAAGCTAGTTATTGTTAGATTTCTTGTAGAACCTATGCAACATTGGTACATTAAATTATTTTTGGTAGCAAGATTGAGATATTTATCCCACTATACTTTTCTGATCCTTTGATCTAGTGGAATTTATAATGGTGGTAACCCTTGTTCTACTCTTTATTACTGTTAGCATGAAAATTTGTCAAGGGGACAAATTAATGACTTCATATCAACAACATAGGGAACTAAGTCCCTCTTCTATTAGCATATGAAGCTATCTTTATTGAAAGCCAAAATAGGAAAGTAGAAGGTATTTACCAACATATGAAAGTAAATCATGGGTAGTACTTTTAACCTGAAAATATGAAAGGATTTTTGAGAAAGGAATATATAGGTAAGAAGAGATAGACAAGGGTGATAGTTATTTAGGCAATAAATTCATCAGGTTAATAATAAAAAACTAGATGAATGTGTTGGAAGAAGATTTTAAATTTTGGACTAAGAAAACCTCTTTTATTCAATGGGTCGAAAAGACATAATCACATCCATAAGGGTATGAAACATAAACCAAAAATTTATTTAACCTGGATAAAAAGATTTAACAACTTGTATTTTCTAATAGAAATATCTAAGATATTACCCTTATTCCCATTGATATTTTCTCATATATTAGAAATATCAATTACAACTCAAAATTTGAACTTTGTAATTTAATTACCTATTCTCAACAACTTAAAATTTATGTCAATGGCAATGAAAATCAAATATGATGAATTAAGCATAAAGACATAATTCTAAAATATATGACTAACTCAAAGTTTAGAAACACCTTTCTTGTATTGATTTTGAAGAGTAGAAGAACTGTTCTCTTTAAAAAGCTTGGCCAAAATTCTATCTATTTCCCCCCTTATTATGAGCCTCTAATTTGTATTTATAGGAAAAAGTGGGTGGTTATGTTGCAAAACCGCCTAATTTGCCTTTTTACAGCAGTGTTAAAACACCAATGAGAAATTACAATTTTTAAAAATATGCTAAATCTTCTGAAGTGATTAGCACTACTTATAAAAACACATTAGGATTTTTGCACTATTTGCAAAAACATAATAACAACTTGCACAACTTGAAAAAGCAAGTTGGTGCAATTGAAAAGAGAAATTTCCATAACAAAAGGCACATTTACAAGAGAGAAGAAGAGTGCAAAAATAGAAATTAGGTACAAAGAAGTAAGGAGGAGAAAAGCAAGAACACTAAAATCAATTGTTCATTTTTCTTATTGCCATGTTGGTAATTATCTCCCTTTTAAGAAGTCATTAAATCTATAGAGAATTATCCTGATCAAATCTTCATCTGGCCTATCCATGTACCTATAAGCAATATCTACTAAATAGCCCAACTCTTTTATCTCTTTATACTTGCTTCAGAGACTATTCACTTTCATATCTAAGCTATCCACATTCACTTGACACTTGGATAGCTGATGAAATTATTCATAACTAAATACAGATGAAGAGGCAATGTCTTGAATATATTTATTGAATTCCATAATGATAGTTTCAATTGAAATCATATTCCCTTCTTGATCTTTGTCATTGACAAAATGAAAATTCAACTTCTTGACACTAGTGTCAAGTCCCATCATTCCATCATTTCCTAATGCCCTTACACTACTAAATTTCTAAACACATTCTTGAAGAGACTAGATTCTAAATCTGGTGGCCAAAAGGAATTTGATTTGATAAACAATATCATCTCTATCAATTAATCCTTTTTCAACAAGGTCATTAGAAGAGTATTTGGATAATTCAACTAACTCGAGCAAGAGTTCCTCCCAATTTTGTTTTTCTTGAGCATATCCACTTTCTTTTGTCACCATTTTTTCACACTGTGACTGAATCTTAGATAAAACTATTACTACGGCAAGGATTTCCAATGTTCCTTGATTTATTATCTTCTCAATCTAGTCTTTTACCACATTATGCATCTGACCCACTTCTCTCACCTTTTATAGTGTCTCTACATGTAGACTTGACAAAGCAATAATTGGTTGAATTGGCCTAATCAATCTATGAATCATTGAGCTTAACTATTCCACTTCAACTTTTAGTTCATCTTTGGTCACTTTGGCTTTGTCCATTTTTTTGAACATGGTGCTAATTTCTAGTTAAACGTCTCCTTTCATCCCTTCCCTAGTTGATTTACCTAAATGAATCATGGAGACATGATAATCATCAACATTAACTTCTAACACATATTTTTCAAATGTAGGAACAACTAATTTTGCATATTTATCTCCTTTCAAATCTTTAAGCATTCATAAGACCATTTTCACCTTCTTTGGTCTTTTTGAGTAAGAGGCCGTTAGGGTTTCAAAATATATATTTTTAGGTTCAACAACCTTCTTTGTCCTCTTCACTACTGTGGAAAACCAATCTAAAGTCATTTTAATTGAAGCAAGGAATGAGGTAGAATTTGAAGCAATTGGGATAACCGTAGTTACTTTTGGAGAGGGTGTTCTCTTAGATGGGGAACTCTGATAAGAGAGTTTAATTTGTTCTTGCATATTGGTTGTTTCCATAGGGATATTTGGAGAAGGAACAATGGGTAAATCGGGATTTGAAGGAGAAGATGGAGGAGTGGGAGAAATTTATTGTAGAGGATAATAAATTTTTGTAGGGAACACTATATCATCTAAAGCTAAAAATTATTGGGTTGTGTTCTCTACCAATTCTTGAGAGAAAGGATAATTATCAATTGGAATTTCTTGAGAAACTAAAAGTTTGGGAGAAGAAGAAGAAGAAACATTTTCACTAGACATTTTAATCTTTAGCTTGAGAGGTTTTCATGGTTGAATCTCTTGTTGAATAGCTTCAAGTTCATGTACTTCTTCCACCATGAGAGTTTCTTCTCTAGGACCTGCCTCATCCATCTTTTCCTGCTTGTCCCATCACTTATAAAAACTACTAAGTTTGTCTTCTTTAGGAGGTGTAGGAAAGTCAATATTCATAACATCAATCCCTTTATTTTTCAACCACTTGAGAGTCTTGTGAAG
This sequence comes from Torreya grandis, assembly GCA_037957365.1. Classification (NCBI taxonomy): domain Eukaryota; kingdom Viridiplantae; phylum Streptophyta; class Pinopsida; order Cupressales; family Taxaceae; genus Torreya; species Torreya grandis. Next base: position 4,021,474 of record JARHVA010000442.1, read on the forward strand.
TATGGTTATTGTCTTATCCCTAAGAGAAGTAGATTCCATTATATCCCAATGTACCACATGTAATGGTTTTGCTACAATGCCTTCCTTTTCAAATATAGGGTCCAATATGACCCCATCATCAACTAGTTGTTTTGGTACTTGAATTATACCAAAATCTATTATTTGTTTCATGATGAACCATGAGTCATCCCTGATCCTTACTATTTTCTCATCTTCACAGTTCATTTAATAGTCTTGAAAGTGTGGAACATGCTAAAAAGAGGTTCCAATATTATGTTCAACAAAGCTTATATTATCAAAAGAAACCCTATTATCAAATGTTGTGACATTGAAGTTAGACATATATTTCTCCACCATCTTAGCCTTCATCAATGAAGGGAAAGTATATCTATTGATTGAAATTAGAATTTTGACTCCTATTTTTTATTTTCTTGTTGGCAACTTGTGTGCTTCAACAAGTTGTCTTATCATTTCCATCAGTGCCCACTTATCATTAACATATCTCAAAAGCTTATAAGGAGATATATCAGACTTTCCAATTCTCAAATAATTAAATGTTGAGAACTGTATAAACCAAACACCCCACTTGGCTATCTTGGTAGAAGCTACAACTGACATCCTAGTGTTGAAGAAATCCTTCTCGAATAACTAGATAATGAAAGGAATAAAGCAATATTTAACCCTTTTGAAATGAAAAATGATTTCCTTTAGTGATAACTAGGGATAAAAATCATACACCATTATCTTCTTGAAGTCACCTACTGTGTGTAACCCATAAAAATACCTTTAGCTTGCTACGACATAGATAAGATACAGGGTCATGTAGAATTTTAATGTTTCTTTCACTTTTATGAGCTGCTTATGATTTGAATTATTCATCAATTCACCCCAGTTGATATATTGCTTGTTCTAAAAGATGATCCAAGTGAACCTATACATCTTGTTCTAAAATTTCTTAGCCACTTGATTTCCCACCACCCTGTGCAATAAAGTGATTATATCACTTATTTCATCCTTAAAGTTTGATCTTAGGATATTCTTAGGAAGTTGAGAAGAAGAATGTTTCTATTTGGTCAACCATACTTTATTAACCTACTTAGAACATTCTATAACATTCTCATCCCAGAAGCTCTAAGAGGAATCAAGAGTCAAATACATAGAAGTTTATTGATCTAAAAGATGGAGAACATTATCAATTAGTTCAGGAGTGAAGCTTACTACCAATTCTCCTTGAGAATATCTTACTTTACGTGTCTCCACATTGTAATGATTTGTAATGGTCAATACCAACTCAGGAGATTGTAGTGACACTAGAAATGCCACTACTTGTGCTAACCCAATATCATAGACACTTTAACCAAAATCTATCTTATGCACTACATTGATTCTATCCCAAAACTCACCCAGGTCAATATGACCAAGATTAGTATTAGTGATATTTTCTATGTTGGAGTCTAATGGTGAGAGAAGAACCATTCCTTAATATTGATATTTCATGATAAATTTTTCCTTGCTTGAGATTGATGATTTTGGGGTAGGTGATGAAGACATTAAAAATATCCAAGAAATGAGCAAGCAAAAAAAATTTACAAATTGACTTCTACTTGCTGAATTTGGTAAAAGTGAATAACTTGATGTACAAAAAGCTAGTTGAATGGTTTGAAGAAGTTTTACTCACAGTTTTGGTATATAAATCACTCCTAAGTCTTTAAAATTCTTCCCAACCAATAATATATTATTTCTCTGTTATCTTGTTTAATTTAAATTTCATGCAATCCAATCAACTTGTACCCATGATATAGACCCCACTCATAAGCACAAATGCGTTAAAATGAAAATTTGTAATTTCCTATCTTTTGATTATAAATTCTAGTTCCCATTTGATTCTAACCCTAAAATAATGAAATGAATGGCCAATTGATCCTTTTTTCAAATTTGAACTTTTATAAAATCCTTGAGACTTGAAATTTTTTTTTGGTGAGCCAATCACAAGAATTAAAAAAATAATTTTTAATTTTGCAAATCTATGATGACATCTTTTTAGCTCTTCTTAACAAATTATCAAAAATGAATTTTGAGCACACCATATAGGTTGTATGTCCTCTTTTATCTAAAAAATGTCAAACATTGATCTTTTTATTTATTTTAAGCTTTTCTCAAACTTTATCACATTCCTTCTCTGGTAAATCTCAACACAAACAAAAGGACTGTCTTCTTCTTTGGTTACATAGTGCATTATACAACCTTACTAATTACATCTCTAGTGACAACATATATAAAAGTTTCCTTTATATTGACTTTCCTCTTGGTTGAGCACACCTTTTTATATGGTGCTTTTTTCAAGGAAATATTAAATAAATTAAAATATTATTATTCTTTTTTTAGAAGTTCTTCTTTCTTTAATGGCATTGCCCTCCCTTCATTAGCTCACTAACTTAGCAAATACAAACTATCCAAACAATTCAATATTGTCTTCAGCTATATGGTGCTTCTCTTTGAGGTGAAATCAAAAAAAATGAATTTACTTTTCTTCTTAGATATATGGTGCACTATATGGCCTCTTTGGCTATGTTGAAAATGTGAAATCAAAACTTGATCTTTTACCTACCAAAGCTAGTGCAACACTTTTCTTGAGCATTGAAAACAAAAAAAATATTTTTATTTACCTTGATTTTATTGGGGCATCATTGTACAACTCCAAATGGGTTGGGCGCATTGCATTATCAACAGGTTTTCTTCTCTCTTTTTATTTTGCTTGCCTCATTCCATTTAAATTCATTTCTCAAAGCATAGTGCCATTTGTCAATATGACGCTTTGGCTAAGATGTGTAAACAAAGTTTCTAATTCATAATTTTTGCATAATTAATTAGCAATCAATTACTAATGAGAACAATGAAAAATTGATTTTTAGTTTCTAATTTGTAACTAGCAAGATTTTCTGGATGGTTAAGCGGAACAATGAAGCTTTTGATAATAACAATTTCTATTTCCTTTCTTCATAACTTCTAACACCCTTTTGCAAATGAAATAATTGAATAAAAATTTTAGATTTACACTTGGAAAATGTCTCCAATGATGGAAAAAATATTTTAGTGATTCTTGGAAAACAATTCATGTTTTACATAGAAGAAAATAAAAAACTACCTCAGGAGGAACTAGAGAGAGGAAGAAGTCATTTTAGCACGATTCGGGGAAATTAATTCATTTGCATGATCAAAAGAAGAAATTATGGAAATTGCATGCAAGAAGGAGAAGCTTCGAATTCACAATGGGAAATTGCATGGCTAAGAGGGATGGAATTAGGAAATTTATTAAAATTATAAATTTGAAATGTTTTCACAAATTACATAGAACTAAAAACAATTTGGCAACTTGCACCCAAAAACATTTTAGCAATTTGCACCAAAAAACTTTTTTGAAATTTACAAATTACAAATAGGAAAATATTTTAATGTAATTTTGGAGGAGTGAAAAGGCTTTAACAAACTTTTTGTTTCTAGAGAAGCAAGTGATTTTTATTGCATGGGAGGATTTAGGCAAGCTTTGAATGCTATTGGGGCAAAATGAGAAAAACATTAAAATTTTTAATTAATTAATATTTTTGAATAATTGATTAATTATTTTTTGATTTTCTCTAGATTATTCAATTTCATGTAAAAATCAAATTTTAATTGATGATTTTCTCATAAAAATGGATTTTAACAATTTTTTCCTAATTTTTAAAATTGGGGATAATAGCTAGCTCTAATTGGGATTTTGAATTGGAAGGAATAGAAAGAACTTGAATCTTCTAGTTTTGCAAGCTTATCCATTGGATAATGAAGTCTTAAATTTAGTAATGACTTGATCAACTAATAAATATCTAATCTTCAACAAGATGATGGGTCCTCAAGCCATCAGAATGCTATCACATGTTTAAATAACAATGTTTATGAGGGTCAGATACTCAATCTGATGAATGCTATCACATGTCATTGATAGTGTATGTGAGTGTCAGGTACTCCTCCTGATATGTGTTATCACATATCTCAAAATATAGTGTATGCAAATACATTTTCATTACGTGTTTTAATAGAAACAAAAATGTGAAGAGGAACTTTTTTCTTATGAGTCAACCTTACAAGAATTTTCATAAATTGCTCCCAAACCTCTAAAAAATTTTCTAATGGCTTGTAATGCCTCTTCTTCAATCACCAAGTCTTCTTTGCTCATTTTATGTGCAATACCCTTATTTTTTTTATAACACACTCAAAATTAAAATTAGATTGTTCACTAAAGAGACCCATGGAAAACCTATTCAATCTATCATTTTTCATGAAAATTGTTATCATTCATGATGCTTTTGAAAAGAAATCAATGGAAAATGTATGTAGGCAGAAAGGAACCAACTTGAAGAAAGAGGAGAAACAAACAAACTATCACTTTTATTGAAAAATAATGTGCACACCAAAATGAAGAATGTGAAAAGAAAACACATCCAAAATTGTATTTACATATGTACAAAAGATAATCACCTAATTCTCATTAGAAGTAGTGCTTCAAATATTGCCCACTGAAAGGCAATGGTAGATGAGTCCCATCACGATATGCCAAGTAAAAATTATTGTTACTAAAAAAGTGTCTGATCTTGAATGGCCCCATCCAAAGTGAATTGAATTTACTATGAATCCCTTTAGGTTCTTTGTGACTATCCTAGAGCAAAACTAGATCTCCTATTATAAATTCTTTTTGCTTAGCCTTTTTGTCAAAGAGAACTTTAACACGAGCCTAATGTTTTGTGATCCTATCAAACACCTATATCCTTTTTTCTTCCAATTGCTGAAGATCAAAGATTCTCTTATCCAATGAGATTTCAAAATTAAGATTTTCAGCCATTAGAGATTGCAAAGTTGGTAGCTCAAGATTTATAGGGATTACAACATTGATTCCATATAATAGCTGAAAAGGAGACATACCCAAATATTTTTTTGGAGTTATATGATCTACCCAAAGAGCATCATATACCCTCTTATGCTAATTCCTCTAATTTTCATCTACCACCTTGCACATGATTGTAAATAGATTTTTGTTACTAGATTTGGCTTGACCATTACCTTGTGGATGATAGCTGGATGAATGCGATAGAGAAATACCATATCCATAGAAAAATGAAATCATATCTAAGGAATACAAATTAGATGCATTATCTATAACAATCTGCTTTAGGATTATATATTATACTAGGATATTTTCTTTGATGAAATTACAAACAACTTTTGAAGTTGTCTATTTCAAGGGAATTATTTCTACCCATTTAGTAAAAAAATTTATTGCTATGAGAATGTGAGTATGACCTATGCTTGAATGAGGGTTCAATGTGCCAATAAAACCTAGTCCCTATTATTGAAAAGGTTCTTCAATTATTATAGGTTAAAGAGGAAGTGCTGTTAACCTAGGTTTACCCACAAACTACTGACATGCTTCACATTTTATTACCCATTTGTATGCATCTTTGAAAAGAGTCAACCAATGTCTAAGAATTTTGTATGCCATTACCTTGGTAGAAAAGTGTCCTCCACATGCTTGATCATGAAAATCTTGAATAACTTTTTTTGTTGTTCCTTATCCATACATCGTAAGAAAAATCCATCGATGCTTTTCTTAAAAAGTGTGCCATCCCAGATGACATACTTATTAGCTTGTAATTTGATCATTATACATTGTTTGACATCTAAATGTGAAGGAAATTTTACATATGTCAAGTATAAAACAATATTTGAAAACCATTCATTGATAGAATTGATAAAAAATACCAAACAAAGTTCTTGATAATCTTGTTCATCTGAAACTATTGAAGATTTTGATGGAATAGCTCCTTGTTCCACCACAAGTTGACATAATCTCTTTCCTCAAACTAGATTTATGGGTTTTATTTCTAACTCATACTCTTGAAATTTAGTTATCTAATTCCCTCTTTTTGAACCGGGTTCCTATTGAGTCAAAATGGATTTCATTGTTGTGCTAAGGACCATCACAATAGAGTGTAAATGAAAAATGTAGTACCTAAATTGCTTGACTACCTTCACTACTGCATAAACATGTTTTTCTTCAAGAGAATAATTTAAATCATAATATTTGAGATTAAAAATCATGAAGGCTATTAGGGATTTAATATTCTCTTCATTCTTTTGGACTAAGATAGTTGAAAGAGTATGTTTCGAGGCATAACAATAGATCATGAATTATTTCTTGAAATTTGGGCGAACCGATGTAGGTGCATGGTAATAGTAGATTTTATATTTTCAAATGCCTCTTTACCTTCATTATTCCATTTAAAAATAGGTTTAACTTTTATCCTTTTTGTAATATGTCTTGTGAGTCATGCAAAATTGGGAATGAATCTTCTAAAAAAATTCACTTTTGCAACGAAGGAATGTACTCTTGGTTTACTTGTGGGAAATGAGAGCTTTTGAATTGCTTTGACTCTCTCTGGATCAATTTTTATTACTTATTTTTAAACAACATGTCCTAGGATTTTACCTTCAGTGACTCTAAATATTGAATTTTTAGGATTAAGAGAGATTCCATGTAATCAACATTTTTCAAAAACCTTTTCCAAATGTGAATAGTGATCTTCTCTCTTTTTTGAGAACACTATTAGGTCATCGAGATAAACTATAATTATTTTATTCTTCAAATATTTAAATGCTAGGTCCATTGCTCTTTGAAAGGTTTCTCTAGCGTTGATTAAACCAAATAGCATTCACCTATATGCAAAGGTACCCCAAGGTGTTGTGAAAGATATTTTGTATTGGTCTTCTTTGTTAACCTCAATCTAATTATACCCTAAAAAACCATTGACCATTGAAGCATTTCAGCACCCATCACTACTTGTAATACTTGATCCATGATCGACAATGGGTAGTTATATTTTAGAGGTGCCTAATTAGGATTTTTGAAGTCAACACATATTCCAATTTTTCCATTTTTCTTATGAAATGGTACTATATTTTCTACCCAAGTTGAATGATGTATAAGAAATATAATACAAGCATCAAGTATCTTTTGTATTTTAGCTAGAATTATTCTAGCAATTTTATGGTTATATTGCCTTTGATTTTGTCTAAAAGGTTTTACATCTAGATTGAGAGGGACCATGTGCTGCATTTCTCGAGGATGGAAAGATTTCAAATCAACATATGAATATGCAAGTATATCAATATATTTATGAAGGGGACTACAAAAATCTTTGTTTTTCTTTAGGTGAACAACATTTATATATATTAACAAATCTAGGATGCTCTTTGAAACTAATATTGACCTTTTCATAATCAATAGAATTGAGAATTCCTTTTTACATTTTATCTTTGATAAATATATCAGGTTTATAAAATAATTCATCTAGGGAGACCAAACCCTTGGGAATTTTATTTCCCTTTAATTTGATAACACCATCTTCATCTTGTTCTTCTATGATTCCTTCCTTTGATGTATGAGCTGAGGATTCTTTGTATGAGGAATTGATACCTTCAAAATATAGATTTCTAAAAATGTTAGACTTTTCAAGGAATGAAATGATTTGTTGATCATCATTGAAATATTGCCAACTTTTTGAATTTATTGGGAAACTTGGCTTGTATACCAGTTCAATAGTTTAATTCTTCACACCAATCTCTACATGTGGGATTAGCAAGGAAGTTGAGACTCCTAAAGCATCTTCTATAGAATTAATTTCTCATGGAATGGTTTCAATAGAAAAAGAATCAAATGATTCAATATTATCCCAAACCTTATTTGTAGAGTGCCTCAAATGATCATTCTTCACTTGATACTGACCTTTCACTTGTCTCATGACTAGCTCTACATCACCTAAAGCTTTTATATTTTTGATTCCCATCTCTTTGGAAACTTGCAAACCTAAAATGAGTTCTTTGTACTCTACAATATTATTGGTGCATTCAAATTATAATTTTATAAGAGAAAGGAAAAATATCCTTGGAAGGAGATGTCAAAAGTACCCCAGCACCAGCCCCTGTGGACGAACAACTTCCATCAAATTCCATCATCCAAAAATCATTTGGATCTAGCTTTATCACTTTTGTCATATCCAAATATTTTTTTATAACATCAAAAGCTAATTACCAATACCTGCATCTTCATAAAAAATATCCACTCTAGGATCATCCACTTTTTGTACTGTATATTTTATTTTCAGTTCAGGTTCCAATCATTGTTTAACTCCTTTCACTAGGATCATAACATGTGATAGATCTAGTTGAATTTCACCTCTTAGTTCTTTGCAAAAATTCCTACCTAGAAGAATATCATATGCCACTAGGATATCTGCAACTAAGATATTGATCTTAATTCCTTTTTAAGGGAAAGATGCTAAAGCTACTTGAGCATCTTTTATCTACCCAACAAGTTGAACTTATTTTGCTTCCATAGAATAACAATATCCAAATGTTTTGGTGTATGCCAAACCAAGTGTGTGATTAAATTTTTTAGGCATGATGTTATCTAAAGTGCCTATATCAATGATGCAATTACTAAATTTACATCCTTTGAGAAATAAAGAAATGTAGAATGGATCAACCTTGTTAGATTTGGAAGTAGATGAAACCATTGAATTAACTCGATTTGAGGTTGTGGTATTAGCCAAGATTCCTTTAACATTTATCATTTTAACATTAGAGTTCTTAATTCTAATGAAATCTACCAATCTATCCAACTGATCCAGATACACTCTTAAGTATTCAGTTTGCAACATCTGAATCTTAGTTTTGTTGACATGATCAATTATGTCAAAGGCAGATGAGTTGGATGAACTCTCAATAGGTTGAGAAACATTTAAATTATTGACATTCAAATAACTAACCACTTGTGGTTATTTTCCTTTATTTTACACTGGCAGAGAAGTCCCCTGTGGAAGAATAACCTTTGTAGTCTCTTCATGTGGCTTACTGGACTACTTTTTCTAATTTTGAGATCTAGTAAAGATAACAAAAGATTGACTATTCATATCTTCAAAATTATCCTCATAATCATATTCATCTAAATTATACTCTAGGAATGTATTTATAGAGTCATCACCAAGTTCTTCAATTTCAAATTCTTGAAGATCTATATTTTCTGATTCATTTTCTTCTTTAACTTCTTCATATCTGAATATCTCTTCTTTTTTCAATACTAAATTTACAAGTGGATTAGTGTTTTGTTGAGGAGGGGATTTGAGTGAAAGTATTTGTTGAGGGGATTGAAATATAGGATGATCCTTTTGAAAAGGAACATAATTTATTCTTAGAATATCTTGGTAGGGAGAATTAATAGATTTTTGAGGTATTTGTTTCTTCAAAGTGGTTATGTCATTAGCCATTTTAGCAAGAGTTATTCAGTTGAGGACTATCCAAAACTTTAATTTTTAACCTTCAAAGATTCTTTTCTCAACTTACCTAACATAATCATATCATATTTAACACCAATAGCTAATTCTTGAGCTATTTCTATGTTTTCTACCCTAGCTATCCTTAATTGATAACTTACTTCTACCAGTTAAGAATTGATAAAGAAGTATTTCTTGTTTGCATCTATTAGTCTAGAAGTAGTTGGTATCTTGTTTAATAGCTTGTTAAATTTAGCGATGAAATCTATCGTGGGTTCATGAACCTCATTTTTCATTTGTATAAGTTGAGTAAGCTATACATGAGCATATTCTATATGTTTAAATCTATTTTCAAATTTTGTCTTCATGGTATTCTAGTTAGTAAAAGATCCTACAATAAGGTGATAGAACCAGTCTATCGCTGCATCATGAAGTGTTTCCACAAATGGCCTCATAGTGACATCTTCATGCTCCATGCTTAAAATTCTATAGGTGATGTTGAATGCAATGAGATGTTCATATGGAAATTGTTTACCATCACCAAAGAATTTTGGAAAATTATTTTGTTATCCTCTTGGGAGTTCATGTAATTTACCTAAAGCCAATGGGATAATTACATTTCCCCATAGTACTACCATGGTTTGAAAGGCAACTTGTAATGGGATAACAACTTTAGATAGCATGAGGGCTTGGCTTGTCAAGGTTCCTCTTTGTGGTTGCTTATTTTTCTTTGGAGTAGAAGGAAGACAAGTTGTTCTTTTAACCTTACTTTGATGTTCAAGACTCAACTTGAAGCTAGAATTTTATTTTAACTAATAAAAAGAATCAACTACTCCTTTCGACTTACTATCCCTAGTAAATATTTTTTATGCTAGTTTTGAGAGAAAACTATTGACATTGAGGTGGTGGTTGAAATTGAAGAGCCCTTTGAGCTAGATTTATTTATTGTTCTCTTTGTTCTAGATATTAATTCTACCCTTTGTGCTAAAGTAACCCTATCTTCTTCTTCTTTAAGAACTGCAACAACTCTATGAAAATGTGTAGAACTAGTCTAATTATTCCAAGCAGAAGTTCTTAAATTTGACAAAATATCTTCTTGGGTCTGAGTTACCCAGTTAAGATTAGGTTAAATAACTGGAGCCTAAGGTACTTTGATGTTCATGAGAAGACACTTTGGTTGTTAAACATCTTTGAGTAGATATACAAGTTACTATTCATGCTTGTCTTCTTGAAGTAATCTCAAAATTCCTTTGTGCAGTTGTAACATGCATCTCTTCAATATCTAACTTATCTCTAACAATGCCAAATTTATTATTGCTCATTTTATTATTGAAAGAAAATAATTGAAATAAAAAATTAGATCTTCTTCTGAAGCTACATCCCAATTTAAATCAGGTTGATGGTTTGGATTCTGAAGGTTTGAAATGGTCATATGATCATTACTAATTTTTAGTTGCCAAACAAATCTTATGAGCTTCTCTTTTTGAATGAATTATTTTAGCTCTTTCATCTCACTCTAATTCTTGGTTTAAAATGGATAGAATAACTTGGAAATGGGATACAAAAATGTCATCAGAGTCCCAAAATATTTATCTGAGGTTTAACACAATATCTAACTAAGTTGATTATTCTAAATCTAACTCATATTGCTGGAGTGGTCCTTGAGATGAAGGTAAAGTCATATAGACCAATATTTTGTGGGTATCAAAAAGATTGCAAACACATGCCCCATAGTGGGCATAAAAAATTATTGGCATAAAAATTTGTCAAGGGGATAAATTGATGACTTCACATCAACATCATAGGGAACTAAGTACCTTTTCTATTAGCAGGTAGAGCTACCTTTATTGAAATCCAAAATAGGAAAGTATAATGTATTTACAAACATAGGGAAGTAAAACATAGGTAGTAATTTTAACTTGAAAGTATGAAAAGGATCTTTGAGAAAGGAATATATAGGTAAGAAGAGATAGACAAGGGGGATAGTTATGTGGGAAACAAATTCATCAGGTTAAGAATAAGAAACTAGACGAATGTGTTGGAAGAAGATTTTAACTTTCAGACTAGGAAAACCTCTTTTATTCAATGGATCAAAAATACATAATCACATCCATAAGGGTATGAAACATACACAAACAAATTTATTTAACCTTGATAATAAGATTTAACAACTTCTTGTATTTTCTAATATAAACAACTAAAATTTTGCCCCTATTCCCGCTGAGATTTTCTCATATATTAAAAGTATCAAATATAACTTGAAATATGAACTTTGTATTTTAATTCCTTATTCTCAACAACTTAAAATTTATGACAATGGAAATTAAAATCAAATATGATGAAGTAATCAAAAAGACATAATTCCAAAAGATATGACTCAAAGTTTAGAAACACCTTTCTTGTATTGATTTTGAAGAGTAGAACTGATCTCTTTACACAGCTTTGCCAAAATTATATCTATTTTACCCCTTATTATGAGCATTAAATATGTATTTATAGGCAAAAGTGGGGGGTTATGGTGTAAAACCACATAATTTGCCTTTTTATAGAAGTGTTAAAACACTAATGAGAAATTACAATTTTTGAAAAGGTGCTAAATCTTCTCAAGCAATTATCACTACTTGAAAAAACACATTAGGATTTTTACACTATTTGAAAAAGCATATTAAAAACTTGTACAACTTGAAAAATAAAGTTGGTGCACTTGAAAAGAGAAATTTCTAAAACAAAAGGCACATTTACAAGAGAGAAGAAGAGTGCAAAAATAGAAATCAGGTACAGAGAAGTAAGAAGGAGAAAAGAAGGAACACTAAAAGCAATTGTTCATTATTCTTATTGCCATTTTGGCAATTATCTCCCTTTTAAGAAGTCATTAAATCTTTGGAGAATTGTCCTAATCAAATATTCATCTACCTATCTATGTACTTGTAAGTAATATCTGCTAAATAGTCTAACTCTTTTATCTCTTGATGCCTTCTTCAAATGATATTCACTTTAATATCTAAGCTATCCACATTCACTTGGCACTTGGATAGCTGATGAAGTTCTTCATAACTGAATGTAGATGAAGAAGTTATGTCTTGAATATATTTATTGAATTCTCCATTGATAGCTTTAATTGAAATTATATTCCCTTCTTGATCTTTGTTATTGACAAAGTGACAATTCAACTTCTTGATGTCAATGTCAAGTACCATCATTGCATCATTTCCTAATTCCCTTGCACTACTAAATTTTTGAACACATTCCTGAAGAGACTAGATTCTAAATCTGGTGGCCAAAAGGAATTTGATTTGATAAACAATTTCATCTCTATCGATTACTCCTTTTTCAACAAGGTCATTAGAAGAGTATTTGGAGAATTCAACTAACTCAGGAAAGAGTTCCTCCCAATTTTGTTTCTCCTGAGCATATCCACTTTATTTTGTTTCCATTTGTCTGTACTATGACTTAATCTCATATAAAAATGTTACTATGACAAGGATTGTTGATGTTCCTTGATTTATATTTTTCTCAATCCAATCTTTCACTGCATTACCCATCTGATCCACTTCTCTCACCTTTTTGAGTGTCTCTGCATTAGACTTGATGAAGTAATAACTGATTGAATTGGCCTAATACATCTATGAATCACTGAGATTAACTATTCCACTTTATCTTTTAGTTCATTTTAGTCACTTTATTGCTCATTTTATTATTGAAATCAAACAATTGAAAGCTCGAAATTAGATCTTCTTCTAAGCTACATCCCAATTTAAATCAGGTTGATTTCTGGGATTCTAAAGGTTTGAAATGGTCATATGATCATTACTAATTCTAAGTTGCCAAACAAATCCTATGAGCTCCTCTTTTTGAATGAATTCTTTTCGCTCTTTCAGCTCACTCTAATTCTTGGTTTAGAATGGCTAGAATAACTTGGAAATGGGATACAAAAATGTCATCAGAGTCCCAAAATATTTGTTTGAGGTTTAAAAAAATATCCAATTAAGTTGATTGTTCTAAATATAGCTCATATTATTGGAGTGGTCCTTAAGATGAAGGTAAAGTCATATAGACCAATATTCTATGGGTATCAAAAAGATTGCAAACACATGCCCCATAGTGGGCATAAAAAATTGTTGGCATAAAAATTTGTCAAGGGGATAAATTGATGACTTCACATCAACATCATAGGGAACTAATTACCTTTTCTATTAGCAAGTAGAGCTACCGTTATTGAAAGCCAAAATAGGAAAGTAGAATGTATTTACAAACACAGAAAAGTAAAACATAGGTAGTAATTTTAACTTGAAAGTATGAAAATGATTTTTGAGAAAGGAATATATAGGTAAGCATAGATAGACAAGGGGGATATTTATGTGGGAAACAAATTCATCAGGTTAAGAATCAGAAACTAGACGAATGTGTTGGGAGAAGATTTTAACTTTTAGACTAGGAAAACCTCTTTTATTCAATGGATCAAAAATACATAATCACATCCATAAGGGTATGAAACATACACAAAAAAATTATTTAAACTTGATAATAATATTTAACAACTTCTTGTATTTTATAATATAAACAACTGAAATATTGTTCCTATTCCCACTGAGATTTTCTCATATATTGAAAATATCAAACACAACTTGAAATATGAACTTTGTAATTTAATTCCCTATTCTCAAAAACTTAAAATTTATGACAATGGAAATGAAAATCAAATACGATGAATTAATCAGAAAGACATAATTCCAAAAGATATAACTAACTCAAAGTTTAGAAACACCTTTCTTGTATTGATTTTGAAGAGTAGAACTGATCTCTTTACAAAGCTTTGCCAAAATTCTATCTATTTTACCCCTTATTATGAGCATTAAATATGTATTTATAGGAAAAAGTGGGTGGTTATGGTGCAAAACCACATAATTTACCTTTTTATAGAAGTGTTAAAACACCAATGAGAAATTACAATTTTTGAAAAGGTGCTAAATCTTCTCAAGCAATTATCACTACTTGAAAAAACACATTAGGATTTTTGCACTATTTGAAAAATCATATTAAAAACTTGCACAACTTGAAAAAGCAAGTTGGTGAAATTGAAAAGAGAAATTGCTGAAATAAAAGGCACATTTACAAGAGAGAAGAAGAGTGCAAAAATAGAAATCAGGTACAAAGAAGTAAGAAGGAGAAAAGAAGGAACACTGAAAGCAATTGTTCATTATTCTTATTGCCATGTTGGTATTTATCTCCCTTTTAAGAAGTCATTAAATTTTTGGAGAATTGTCCTAAATAAATATTCATTTGCCTATCTATGTACCTGTAAGTAATATTTGCTAAATAGTCCAACTCTTTTATCTCTTGATTCCTTCAAATAATATTCACTTTCACATCTAAGCTATCCACATTGACTTGGCACTTGGATAGCTGATGAAGTTATTCATAAATGAATGTAGATGAAGAGGTAATGTCTTGAATATATTTATTGAATTCCCCATTGATAGTTTTAATTGAAATCATATCCATTCTTGATTTTGATTATTGACAAAGTGACAGTTCAACTTCTTGATGTTAATGTCAAGTACCATCATTGCATCATTTCCTAATTCCCTTGCACTACTAAATTGTTGAACACATTCTTGAAGAGACTATATTCTAAATTTGGTGGCCAAAAGGAATTTGATTTGATAAACAATTTCATCTCTATCAATTACTCCTTTTTCAACAAGGTCATTAGAAGAGTATTTGGAGAATTCAACTAACTCGAGCAAGAGTTCCTTCCAATTTTGTTTTTCCTGAGCATATCCACTTTCTTTTGTTTCCATTTGTTTGTACTATGACTTAATCTCATAGAAAAATCTTACTATGATAAGGATTTTTGATGTTCTTTGATTTATATTCTTCTCAATCCAATCTTTCACTACATTACCCATCTGATCCACTTCTCTCGCCTTTTTGAGTGTCTCTGCATGTAGACTTGATGAAGCAATAACTGATTGAATTGGCCTAATACATCTATGAATCACTGAGATTAACTATTCCACTTTATCTTTTAGTTCATCTTTAGTCACTTTGTCTTTGTCCATTTTTTTGAACATGGTGCCAATTGCCAATTGAACATCTCCTTTCATCCCTTCCATAGTTGACTTACCTAAATGAATATTGGAGACATGATAATCATCAACATTAAATTTCTACACATCTCTTTCAATTTTAGGAACAACTACTTCTACATATTTCTCTCCTTTCTCATTTGTAAGCATTTGTGAGACCATTTTCACCTTCTTTGGTCTTTTCAAGTAAGAGGCCAACAGGGTTTCAAAATCTATTTCTTTAGGTTTAACAACCTTCCTTTTCCTCTTAACTACTATGGACAACTAATCTGAAGTTGTTGTGCTTGTAGAAGGGAATGAGGTAGAAGTTGATGCAATTAGGACAACCTTAGTTACTTTTGGAGAGGGTGTTCTCTCAGATGGGGAACTCTGAGAAGAGAGTTCAATTTGTTTTTGCATATTGGTTGTTTTCATAGGGATATTTGGAGAAGGAACAATGGGTGAATTAGGATTTGAATGAGAAGATGGAGGAGTGGGAGAAATTTATTGTAGAGGATAAGAAATTGTTGTAGGGAACACTGTATGATCTGAAGCTATTTTTTTTTTGTTGTGTTCTCTACCAATTTTTGAGAGAAAGGATAATAATCAATTGAAATTTCTTGAGAAACCAAAAGTTTGAGAGAAGAAGAAGAAACATTTTCACTAGATATTTTAATCTTTAGCTTGAGAGGTTTTCATGGTTGAATCTCTTGTTGAATAGTTTCAGGTTCATGTACTTCTTCCACCGTGAGAGTTTCTTCACTGGGATCTACCTAATCCATCTTTGCCTGCTCATCCTGTCACTTATAAAAGCTACCAAGTTTGTCTTCTCCAGAAGGTATAAGAAATTTAACATTCATAACATCAATCCTATTATTTTTCAACCACTTGAGCATCCTATGAAGTATGGTTCTTGTCCTATCCCTAAGAGAAGTAGATTCCCTTCTATCCCAATATACCATGGGTAATGGTTTTACCGTAATGCCTTCCTATTCAAATATAGGGTCCAATGTGACCCCATCATCAACTAGTTGTTTTGGTACTTATTATACCAAATTCCATTATTTTTTTCATGATGAACCATGAGTAATCCCTGATCCTTACTATTTTATCATCTTCATAGTTCATCCAATAATCTTCAAAGTGTGGAACATGCTGAAAAGAGGTTCCAATATTATGTTTAACAAAGCCTATATTATCAAAAGAAACCCTATTCTCAAATGTTGTGAGATTGAAGTTAGACATATATTACTCTTCCATCTTAGCTTTCATCAATGAAGGGCAAGTATATCTACCGATTGAAATAAAAAATTTGATTCCTATTTTTTATTTTCTTGTTAGCAACTTATGTGTTTCAACAAGTTGTCTTGTCATTTTTATCAGTGCCCACTTATCACTAACATATCTTAAAAGAATATAAGGAGATATATAAGAACCACCAATTCTTAGATAACTGAATGTTGAGAGCTATATAAACCAAGTACCCCACTTGCCTATCTCAGTAGAAGCTGTAATTGACATCCTGGTGTTGAAGAGATCCTTCTTAAATAGTTGGATAATGAAATGAATAAAGCAATCATTAACCCTTTTGAAATGATGAATGCTTTCTTTTAATGCTAATTGGGGATAAAATCATACACCATTATCTTCCTTAAGTCACTTACTATGTGTAACCCATAAAAATACCTTTGGCTTGCTACAACATAGACAAGATATGAGGTCATGTAGAATTTTGATTTTTTTTTTAATTCTATGAGCTACTTATGAATTGAATTATTGATCAATTCACCCCAGTTGATATACTAATTGTTCCAAAAGATGATTGAAATAAACCTATACATCTAGTTCTAAAAGTTATTAGCCACTTAATTTCCCACCACCCTATGCAACAAAGTGATTATATCACTAATTTCATCCTTGAAGTTTGATCTCAAGAGATTCTTGGGAAGTCAAGTAGAAGAATGTTTATATTTGGTCAACCATGCTTTATTAAACTAATTAGAACATGCTACAACATTATCATCCCAAAATCTCTAATAGGACTTAGGAGTCAAATACATAAAATTTCAATGATAGAGAAGATGGATAACATTTTTGATTCATTTAGGAGTGAATCTTACTACCAATTCTCCTTTAGAATCTCTTACTTCACGTGTCTCCATATTGTAATGATTTTCAATGGTCAAGACCAACTTAGGACACTATAATGACACTAGAAATTCCATTGCTAGTGCCAACCCATTGTCATATACACTCTGACCAAAATCCATCTTGTGCATCATGTTTATTCTTTCCCAAAACTCACCCAAGTCAATATGACCAAGATCAGTATTAGTGATATTTTTTGTGTTGGAGTCTAATGGTGAGAGAAAAACCATTCCTTGATATTGATATTTCATGATAGCATTGTCCTTGCTTGAGATTGATGATTTTGGGGTAGGTGATGAAGACATTAAAAATCTCCAGGGAATGAGCAAGTAGATTTTTTTTACAAATTGACTTCTACTTGTTGAATTTGGTAAAAGTGAACAACTTGACGTACAAAAAGCTAGTTGAATGGATTGAAGAAGTTTTGCTCATAGTTTTGGTATACAAATCACTCCTAAGTCTTAAAAATTATTCCTAGCTAATAATATCTTCTTGCTCAATTATCTTTCCCAATTTAAAAATTCCTATAATCAAATCAACTTGTACCCACAATACGGACCCCACTGATAAACACAAATGTGTTAAAACAGAAATTTGTAATTTCTTATCTTTTGATTAAAAATTCCCTTTCTTATTTTATTCTAACCCTAGAATAATAAAATGAATGGCCAAATGATCCTTTTCACAAATTTGAACTTTTATAAAATCCTTGAGACTTGAATAGAATTTTTAGCGAGCCAATCACAAGAATTAAAAATTTGATTTTTAATTGTGCAAATCTATGATGACATCTTTTTGGATCTTCTTTAAAAATGATCAAAAATGAATTCTGAGCACACCATATGGGATGTATGGCCTCTGTTGGATAAAAAAGGTCAAAAATCGATCTTTTTATTTATTTTATGCTTTTCTCAAACTTTAGCTCATTCTTTCTCTGGAAAATCTCAACACAAACAAAATGATTATCTTCTTTTCTGGTTACATAGTGAGTTGTATGACCTTACTAATTACATCTCCAACAACAACAAATATAAAAGATCCCTTTATATTGGCTTTCCTCTTGGCTAAGCACACTTGTTTGAATGGTGATTTTGTCAAGGAAATATTAAAGAAATTAAAATATGTTTATTCTTTTTTCAAAAGTTTTTCTTTCTTTGATGGCATCACCCTCCCTTCATCAGCTCACTAACTTAGCAAATGCAAATTATCCAAACACTTCAATATTGTCTTTGGATGTATGGCACTTTTCTTTCAGGTGAAATCAAATAAAATGAATTTACTTTTCTTCTTAGATATATGGTGCACTATATAGCCTCTTTGGTTGTGTTGAAAATGTGAACTCAAAATTTGATCTTTTACCTACCAAAACTAGGTACAACACTTTTATTGAGCATTGAAGACAAAAATATTATTTTTATTTACCTTGCTTTTCCTGGGACATCACTGTACAACTCTAAATGGGCTGGGTGCATTGCATTATCAATAGGTTTTCTTCTCTTTTTTTATTTTATTGCCTCATTCCATATAAATTAATTTCTCAAAGCATATAACCATTCCTCAATATGATGCTTTGGTTGAGATGTGTAAACAAAGTTTCTAATTCATAGTTTTCACATAAGCAATTAGCAATCAATTACCAATGAGAATAATGAAAAATTGATTTTTAGTTTCCAATTTGCAACTAGAAAGCTTTTTGGATGGTTAAGCTAAATAATGAAGCTTCTGATAATAATGATTTATATTTACATTCTTCATTACTTCTAACACCCTTTGGTAAATAAAAAAATTGACTAAAATTTTTAGATTTACACTTGGAAAATGTCTCCAATGGTGGAAACTTTATTTTAGTGCTTCTTGGAAAGCAATTCATGTTTTACATGAAAGAAAATAAACAACTACCTTAGGAGGAACTAGAGAAAGGAGTAAGCCATTTTAGCACGATCCAAGAAAATTAATTCATTTGCATGATCATGGGAGGAAATTATGGAAATTGCATGTGAGAAGGAGAAGCTTCAAATTCACAATGGGAATTTACATGGCTAAGAGGGATGAAATTACGAATTTTATTAAAATTAGAAACTTGAAATGTTTTCACAAATTGCATGAAACCAAAAATAATTTGGCAACTTGCACCCAAAAATGTTTTATTAATTTGCACCAAAAAGCTTTTTTTCAATTTACAACTTACAAATAAGAAAATATTTTAATGCAATTTTGGAGGAGAGAAAAGGCTTTAGCAAACTTTCCATTTTTGGAGAAGCAAGTGATTTTTATTTCATCAGAGGATTTAGCCAAGATTTGAATGTTATTATGGCAAAATGGGAAAAACATTAAAAATTTTAATTCATCAATATTTTAAAGTAATTGATTAATTATTTTTTAATTTTCTATAGATTATTCAATTTCATGTAAAAACCAAATTTTAACTAATGATTTTCCCATAAAAATGGATTTTAACAGTTTTTGCCCAATTTTTAAAATTGGGGATAGCAATTACCTAGTAACTAATTATACAACGACATTCTCTTTTGGTTGCACATTAATCATGTTTACATTATGCAATGTATTCTCCTTCCTATGTTACTCAACCACTGGAAAATATTCTATTTGGTGCTAATCTCCAACTCTATAGTATATGTAGTAGATTTGTCTATGGATTAGTGGGGTAATTCCTTTCATAGTGGTTGTATGCTCCACATAGATAAATTTACACAGGTGGCGGCTAGATTTGTCGATTTAATTATTATGGCCTCCTTAATATCCCTCATAATATCCTCCCATGTAACCTCACCTATATCTACCTTTATTTTGTTGGTATTCCCAACCCTATGTCTGTTACCCACCATACCCTCCTTGTTGACTTTGATATGAATCATACCCCCCATATTGGTACTGAGGGGAACTTGGAGCATAATTAGATGGTTTTTGTTGAAGGTTTATATTAGTCTAAGGCTATTGATACTAACCAAAATATTGATAAGATGAAGATGATGTATTATTCCAAATTGCCAGAGCCTATGGTTGATATTGAGGTGACGAAGGCATCCATATGGGGATACCTTTTGTTTAAATTATCATCTACAATTATGGTCCAATAATCACCTCCTTCACCTTTGATAATTTCTGTGATATAACTACAAAGAAATTCTTAGTAATATCTTTATTTAACTCCTATAATGCTTGATAATTCTTTTCATCATGGTTAGTAGACATAAAAAAATTACAAAACAGACACTATGATTTTTGTATGTAGTACTATAAGATATGGAACTTAGAAGTTTCATGTCCTAATACTCTACATATTTCACAAAATTCATTATTAAGATTATGACAATCATTTCTATAATGTCCTTCCCATCCACATTATGTGCACCATAAACTTAGTTTAGAATTATATTTTCATATTTCTCATCCATTCTTCTCATGAATGCATCAAACATGTCCTCAACCATAGAACCAACTTAGAGAGCTTCCCTATAATCATCAATTTTTTCTACTCATAAAGCAATAAATCAAGCATCAACTTTGCTTAGGTACTGGGTCTGTGTAATTAAAAATCTAATTCTTGGTACCAACCCTTCTATAAACCAAGTAGCCTTATCTTTATCTTCCAAAATTAATTAAATTATATTCATTAAATTAAAAAATCTTTAATCATATTTGACAACTGATTCACCAGACTTTTTTTTAATTTCATTTAAATCTTGAATGGTTTGGCTGGTACATTTCTTTACCTTAAATTCTATTATTAATAGATTTCTAACTTGTGTAAAGTTGAGGGTTTTTAAATTTATTTTATTGATGTACTCTAGACCTCATTTTGATAAATCCCCTATGAGTTTGTACCTCTTATCATCATCAAAGGTTACCCATTTTACATTCCATTTCATGTCGCAAGTTATTAAATACTAATCAAGATCTGTAAATGCATCATATTACATTAAGTAAAAAAACATACATGAACTGAGTGATAGTTGGTACACTTGTGATTTTTACCATAGGTTATTGAACACAGGTAACTATGATTGAAGGTAACTAAGCACTAGTGCTTACAACTTTATGTGACTACACATTATTGACTGCAACTATGACCTTTTGTGCACTAGTCTTTTTAGGTGTCATAAAGAGGAATTCTACTTCTTCTATTTTATTCCTATCTAATTCATATTTTGTATATGTATTTAAATTTCTAAACTTTTCCATAAAAGAATAAAACCAATCTATATTCACCTTTCCTACACTTATTCTTATTTATAATAATAAATTAGGCTGGGGGATATGTACTCTTGAAACGATGACTTTTGGTTTGAATTTATTATAACTTTGAACATGAACCTATGATATTTATGCATTTAAATTTAAATTCTTCCCAAAACTTTCCTTACCAGGTCTAGATAAAAACCCTTTCATTAACTACGATCTACTTATACCATCTAACTATTCTATTGCTAGCTTATCTTCTTCTCTCTACTGCACTATTTCCATATCTACATCATTTATATATTCTTTCTGATATTCATCAGGCCCTTATATATTCATTTCACATCCTTTGATTCTAACATCTTTCAAAGCATCTCTTTACATATTTTCATCTCTAACATCAGCTACCCCATATCTACTCATATTCATAGTTAATTCTAGATCTCTTGATTTATTCCACCATCTCTTCTCGTCCCAAAATTTTATTTTGACTCTGAGTCTTTTCATATTCCATTTTTGGGATCAAGTTAAAGTTTCTTTTTATTAAATTCACATAATTCACTTCATCTTACATGCATCCCCATGGTGCCTGAAGTGACTAGTCCATGTTAGCTGGAATAGGCACCATGACCTTTTACACAGTCAACATCTTTATCAATATAGGTAGTCACTACAAAAATTTACCCCATATTCCTTAGAAAAATAAATCTTATGTAGTTTCAAAGGCTACATATCCTTTTACTACAAATCTAGTGATATAACTATCAACTTTAGTCCTCATCCAATAGTCTACTACTTGAGTCCAGTCTGTAACTAGGTTGTGCAGTCTTTATAAAATATCTTATATCTAGACTATCAGATCTATCCTCCTTGGGTTGAAGTAATAATATTATACCCTTGATAGCCATGTAACTAAAAATATAGGTAACTCACACCAAAATATTTTGTAGATTTCCCCATAGATATGTTCTTGGATAATCTCCTTCACAATTGTTTTGACTCTCCTCTCTTCCTCTTCTAAATTTTTTTGGATTATCTCATCCAACCATCTCTTTATGTCCCTTTGTACTAGAAATTATCTTAACATATTTCATCCAAGTGGTTCTATGCTGACCACACCATTGCTATCAGAGGTTCTTAGAAGACTTCAGAACATGCTCATTACATGGATAACTTGTGTAAATACAAAAACATGACATAGATATCATAATTTCAAAGTGCTATTTAAAAACACAGATGTACTTATTAAAGGAATAATCATATAAACATCAAATATAGAGCAAGCTAACATATACTAAATGAGAAACAAATGTTAAATCGAAATAAACTAATCACTATGCATAGTATAATGATAAAAGATAATTCGAAGAACCATATAAAGGTTATTTTATTAACCTCAATCACATCATAACCATCTTTAATTATATATAAGTGTTATATATAGATCATTATCGAGTGTTTTATCTTTAAATTCTAGCCTTTAGATATACTCAAAAAGAAAAATTCTTCACATTCTTATACTGTCAATTAACCTTACAAAATTAAATACATCCAAAAGACTATACAAAATACAAAATCATATATTCTGAACTTGTGTCTAGCCAATTATACTTTGAAGTTTTGATGACCTCGATCTATACCCAACAAAGAACTAAAATGGAGAAAGAATATAATATTGAAGTTTTTCATCTCTATATTCATAGAATCTAGTCAAGTCCCTAAATCATGGGATGCTTTTATCTCTATTTGCACACCAAATATCATAATTAACAATGTGCATCTATAATGGTGGTTGTAGGTGTGCAAAATTTAATTATTATAGGTGTACATAGTCAATGGCCATGGGTGTCTCAGACATACTTATAAGCAAATCCACATAAAAAATAATAAATTATACTATTTCATTTTGAAATCATTAAATTTATACTAAAACAATAAACATATACCACATGAATAGAAAAATGGATAAAAGGCATGGGTAAGGCTATGAAAATGGATAAAATAGAAGGGGTTTATATACTAGCAATATGTGAGATGGGTGCTATTTATTAGACTCATAAACACGTGTGACATAGGTAATTAGAGTAGAAAGAGGCTCCATATCATATATAGAAATAAAAACTAAAAAAGGAATGGTGTTAGGAAAATCTAAAGGATTAAGAGTAGTAGGTAAAATAGGATTAACTAAGTTAATGCTAGATAAAAATGAGGAATAATTACAAAAGCACTGAAGGGAGATATGTTAATATAATATTTATGCATCCTTATCTTTGGAACAAAGAAAAATTTAAGGGTCATCTAAGGTGTAACTATCATCATAATAAAAAGTGTTGAGATACACTTTGAGGGATTCAACCATTATGTCACTATAAAATCTATTGGAAGAGGAATTTTTAGGAATAACCATAGAAGTGAGAAATTCCTCAGTTCTTTTTTTTTGAGAATAGGGTCACAAAGTACGCAGAAAATGAGTTGTGAGACTGGTATTGAGATTTAATGTTTTTATTTTTAGGCTAATCTCATTAGGATCATCAATTGTAAAAATAAGTAACATTTTTTGTATGCTGCCCACAAGCTTGGGTTGACCAATGTAACTTTTATTTGAATTTATAAGATAGTTAAAATGTTGATATTCATGGAATTATGTACTAGTAAAGGTTCAAGAGTAGGTATTTTATAAACACCACATTCTTTGAATTGTTGAAAATTCCATGGGTTGATATCACTTTTACCTTATAAATAGTACTTATGTAGATAAATTTCATGCATTGACATGTAGAAGAGGTTGTAGGCCCCATGTAATGAGTCCAAGGATGATAAAGAAAAATATTATAAGATAAAATAAAGTTAAAGATCATAAATTTCATTGTAAATTTAATGGGTGCTACCATGATAAGAAGCCAAAATACATCATAATGGATGAATTTTTCTTCAGTCATATCCTTGGTGCTATGATTAGACTTGAAGTTGTATTCATAACATCCTAGGTATTTTATGAAATCCAAAGAGGTAACCATAGTGCCAAAACCTTCATAAATAAAGGCTCACCTGACTTTGATATCACCTATTTAGATTATAATAAATAAATAAGGGTTATCAATAAGAAGGATAATTTCATTGGGGATCATAGATGTAATAGGAAGTTTGAGAGATAATGCCTTATCTATTATGTGATCGACATGGATAAACATATATTAGTATTGATGTGTGATAAATGTTGAAAATTTTAACCTCACTAGTCAAGTTATCACCCCTATAACTTGAAAATTTGTTTGTCATGTTATTTTCCCTATTGGTTACTATGTTTTTCTTGAAATGTCTTTGAAATGGTCATCTAAAACCTTGATTTAGAAAGTTTAAGGTAAATTTTATGGGTTTAAGGTTGTGTTTATCATAAATTTATGCTTATTTAATCACCTCTTGACCTGATTCAAGTTGTTTCAAGTGATTAAAAGAGTCCAAAGCATCTTTATAGGCCTCATGTCTTGTGTCAAGGTCATGTCATGCTTTACAATTGATCAAACTAGTTGGTTATATGCTTGGCTAACTTTATAACCCAGTTGGTTGTATTATAGATCACTTTGTGGCTTATAGAATAGGTTTTACATGATAATGGAAGTATAATATTATAATAATATCATGGTATACCTATTAAGGCATTAAATATCTAATGAATACTTTTTATAGTAGTTTCATTAGGTTTCTCAAGTGGTCATGGTAGTTTTAATGCCAAAGGGCCTATTTTGAGGCTATCCATATAGGTCTTCAAGGTACAATTGACCTATAAGCATATTTAGGACCTTATTTTTCCATTTCAAGGATAATTCCATGGTTTTAAAGGATTTTTAGGTGTCAAAATGTAAAAAAATGATTTACCTCTTGTATCAACTTCTTTGGTAACTCTAGGAAGGCCATTAATGTTTTATCAGTACATTTAGGAGAGAGAGATTTAGGTCCAAAAATATCATGAAATGCTAAGGACCATAATGAAATTAAATTTAGTGGAATTTCTTGTCATATTAATCCCCCTATATTTATGAATAATTGCTAAGAGCGTAAGGGGGTCACTATGTTCTAATCTTCAAGACAAGGTCTAGGTTTGTCTCCACTTCTTTACTTCAAAACTTGATGAAGAAAAATGGTTACAATGGGATGATTATAGGTCAAAAAAAACCTTTTTCATGTTGGAATCTATTATATCACAAATTTTTATCCTAGATAAGTCAATCAGACCTTCTCAAATCTAGTATATGCAAATTACTACAAGAGATAGATCTCTAGATTATTAGCTAACTCCCTTGATCTAACTATTTAAACTCACACAATACATTAGAATAATCAGTTTTTGGGGGTGAAAATGGGTATAAGGAAACATAAAAGTAACCTACACTAATGGAGGTGATATACCAAAGATATCTCCATAAACATACTTGCATTTGTACTAAGAATGTAGACTACTAAAATTGATCTCAACTTAAGGTTCTTCTAGAATAAGTGTTTCTACATGGAGGTAGATTACTATTAATTTCTTGAGGTGGGTGAATATGAGGTCTAATTTTAGATACTACTAGTCTCTCTTCACACTTCATAAACACCTAACAAATTATTACACTTCATGAGACCTGTTAGAAGAAGTGTTTCTCACACAATGCATACAAGAGTAGAATGGAAGTAAGG
The DNA here is from genome assembly GCA_037957365.1 of Torreya grandis. NCBI lineage: Eukaryota > Viridiplantae > Streptophyta > Pinopsida > Cupressales > Taxaceae > Torreya > Torreya grandis. The sequence goes on from JARHVA010000442.1 coordinate 4,047,929, forward strand.
AAAAACAATCATTACTTGTCATTCAAATATACTACTTGACATACTTAGGTAAGGATTATAGAGACTAAACTAGCTTGAAAAAACTTTATTCAAAGGCAAAATAAGATGTTAAAACTAGTAGGGCTTCACCATACCAATTATGGACAGTTTACAATGCCAAAATGGCTTCAATCTATAGAGCATAGGAGAGGAGAGAGAAATAGTGATATTAAAGAGTCACCATGCCAAGTGTAAAGTCTTAAAGAGCAATTACAATTGAAGAGCAAGAGTTAGAGAATAGGTCATGAAGCTCTCTTAGACAAGTATCCATCTGGAACATGATATCTTCTTGAAGTTGGCATAGGGACATTTCATGGTCCTTCTTGAAACTATTTTCTTGATGAGGAGTCTACTTATCTATTTTGAAATGCCTTGGAATTTAGTGACATATGTACCCTAACTTGATAATGTTGAAACAAGATTTGTGAAGTCATTATACACCCCTCAGCTGATGACTTTCTCTTTATTAATTATCATTCACTTTCTTGTAGTCACTCACTATCCTTCTAGGCCTCAATTGTCACACTTGTCACTAAGGTGACCTATATATTCTCAATAAAGTTAATTTTATAGATGTGAGACACATCATAAAAACTTATTTTTCTTCTACTCTATCATGTGTACTGAAAATATATCTAAACAAAACTTTTCATCTTTAACTTGACAACTGCCCTCCTCACTATTCTATCCAAGATTGTCTATAATTGTAAGCTTAGCAGAGGAGTTTTCATGATTGAATAATGTGATAATGGGGTCTAAGGAGTTATAATACATATCCATACACCTTATACCATGACTTTCACCTATCCATTCTCTTTTGCACCTTCAAATCACATCAAAACTTATAGAAAACATAGATTTTGGTTCATCCGTATAAGTGATGGTATAAAAAAATTGAGTGGTAGGGAGCTTAAAAGAGTGCCAAGTAGGTCTAAATCACTTTCCAAGCTAATTTACCTCATATGGATGCATTATTATTCATATCTTTCTCATCTAGCTCATATAAGGGTTTTAGGTCATTTAGGTTCTTAACAATGATTCATAAAGGTTAATCCTTTAACCTTCAAACGAGTGCCATTGATTTCAAGTATAAGACCCTATTCAACTATCCATAATTTATTGAGACCCCATTCATATTTTATGTACATATATGAGTGAAAAAAGTTGGTTCTCAAGTTTTTACTATGCATTCTAGATACCTCCGAGATAAATTGATGCAAAAAATGGCCAATATGGGTTGTTCTCTAAAAATTTATGGGTCTTTTCAACCCTCCAATCTCTCATGAAGGATATAAAATTACTTGGGTAGATCATATGGTCATTTTAATGACATTAAACACCTAATGGTTCATACCCACTTCTTAGGCATAGACTATGTTTCTAGGTATGTGATCACTTATTAAGGTTTACAATGGTTATAGGAGTTTATAAAAACTTATTCATCTTCAATTAAACCTTAAAAAACATCCAAAAATGCCTTATGACTCTCCCTTTCATCCTTTTATCATCCATGTACTAGGTCTACAAGATGCATTGACTATGGAGTGCCTCAAGTCTAAGATAAAACAAAGAGTACTTCCCCTATTAGTTTGACTTGAAGGAGACCATAAAGGTATATTAGAAATAATGATGACACTATATACTAAGTTTTGATCACTGACCATGATTCTAGAGCCCTCAACACTTCTAATTCTCAAAACTAGCTTATAGGTTGTGACTGTGTGCAGGGTTTTGGTTGACTGATTATGAGGTTTGAAAACCTAGTTTAGTTCATCTCTAATTTACTATTTTCCCTAAAAAAATATCATAAAAACATGGTATTATCACTCTAAGAGTTATTTCTACATGGTAATCCATATTACACCTTTGACTACCAACCAAACCTGCCCTTCATTATCTTAGGCTAGTCTGTAGTCATCACTTCAAACTGTAGGTGTTAATTAAGGAATATAAGGGATTGATGTAGGTGGTTATATATTCTTAAGAAATGTATTTAAAATTTTGGTTTATCTTGAGGTCACTAGTCCATTTCATGCCTAGATATGCTCATTTATGCCTTCACATGCTATCATCTCTCTATCACCAATGCACTATAGGTATGTAAATTCTAGGTTCATTTGGTCTCAATGGCACTGTAGTTTTTGAGAATTTATATTAGAAACTTGACTAAGTTGAAATCCATTCAACCATCTTATTATCTTGACCAAATAACCTCCTCTTTTGATATGGTGTGACATCTCCATCTAGGCTGTAAGAATGAAGTCATTAGGCTTACCTAGACCTCAAAAACTTCCACCAACAAATGACATTGTATGGAGCAAAATCTCTTTTTAGAGAAGTTAAGGTAAACACTCCCACTTTGCAAATTTTATTAAACTTGATTGACTATACCTTTAATCTAGTTTATGAACATTGATATCAAGGTATTTGATTTTAGGATGAGGTCTGAGGATGTCTCACCATCTCAACAAGTAGATATGAGATCTACCTTGTGATTGAACCCATAATTCTTACTTGTTGAATCTCTTGCTATAGGTAAGTAGAGTGATATGAAGAATGTCTGTCCACTTAGAATTATATGCCCCCTTGTTTAGTATTATTCTTTAGGCTTTATGAGTTGATGAACCCTGAATGACTTGAGAAATCTGTTCAAGTCTTGAAATCATACACAACCTATCTCTTAGGGTTTAGAGAGTCCTATAGTTATTTGTATAGAGCTACAAGTGACCATGCACATTAGGACTCTGATTAGTCCTTACTTAGTGTTTTAGAGACCTATCTCAATTAATCTCTAGATATTTTAATGGATAATCTGACCACCATTCTCTATGAGGTTTAAAAGAAATGTATTAGCCTTGACTTAAATCCATTCATAAGAGAATAAGCTCTGCAATTGATGAAACATTGTTCTTGGTTCTCAATGGTGCCCACCTCTAGCATAATGAGGTACTTATACCTATCCTCTTATGACCACATGTGCCAAACCACTTGAATTCAACATGAAAATGGTGAGAATTATCTATAGGCATACATACATTACTTTGTTCATGTAGACAAATTTCTAAAATGCAACTAGATGAGAAAAAATGAGCCATTGGGATTGCATAGGCAGTTCGAAGGTGCAAAAAATATTAATGATTGTTCATAAAAAACAAACCACCAATATTGAAACTATGACTATGAAATGGAAGTACACAAGGACCCCTAACATCCATCAAGTGAACTCACTCCAAGTCTTTTCCTATCTGTACCAAATGAAAACCATTGACCCTTGACTTGTCCAAGAGAGTGATAGGAGAGAGAAACTAATTTTTAAAATTTTTAGATTTTTTGAAGCCAAATGAACCTAAAAATTAATTTTGAGGGTCTCAAGACACCTTACTAAAGCATTCAAATGTTCTAAATGAGTCATCCTAGTTCGTACAACATATAAAAGTGCTCTTTTTGCAGGTGATCTTCTTGTTTTTGCATCAAACATACAAATTTTTAGTTTCAAATCCTTCTTCTAACATTATATGATAAGAAATATGTTATATTTATTATTGACACATTTTTTATTTTCTGTAAAACTCTAAAATTCCTTAGCATGACCAAAAAGGTGGATAAAATGACATTAAGACAAGTAAACAAATATGACAAAGACTAAACATGTTTAATGACCCTCAAACTATGACTTGACCTCATTTAGGACCATAGTGACCATTTTCAAGCTTATTTAACCTTATGAAAAGTTTTAAAATTCAAGGGGGTTTACCTAATTTTACCTATGGTGAAATTTGGTCAATATACTCATCAGGTACTTTATCTCGATAAAGGGTCTTTTGGCAAAAAACTAGCTGCCTATGTTGATTGTGAAGGTCAACAATTTTCAAGCATGTTTGATTTATCAACTAAATGTATTTATCTTTAGGATTTCTCAAGTTAATGTTTATTTATAATACACCCATTAATTTCAAACAAAAGGTTCATGTACCTTCATTTTAAAGAGGGTCTTCCTTGAGGTAGCTTGAGTGAGATGGTGTCTTTCACAAGGTACAATTGTAGGTCTAATAAGCATCTAATGTATGATAGTATATTAGTAAGGTTAGCATGATCTTAAAGGGTTTAAAAAATGTGATAAATTATTTATTTACCTTAGGAAGACAATCCATATGACATCCTAAGAGTATGTTCTCTTAAAGCTCAAAATAACACTTGTAGGTCTAATGAGCAGGTTAGAAGAATATCATGGTAGGTGAAAAGAACTCAGAGGAGTCATGAAGATAAATAAGTTTTTTTTGAGGGAAAAAAGTTATTTCTTAGTTATCCTAAGGTATTCAAGGTGATTATTACCAACCAAGAAGGTTTGAGGATTCAATTATGCCTTATATGCCTAAAAGATACAATCAAGTTTGTGTATTACTGCATTTCCAAGTATTAAGAGACTTTTAAAGGACTGTGTCATCTCAAGGATGTGTTATGAATGTGTCAGATGAATATTCAGGGTGATCTAAGTGCCTTGAAATGATGAAAATACAATTATAAATGGAACCAAGGTACAAGCAAAGCATGAAACAAGACCTTAAAACATACTTTAGCAGAGATTAAGGTCTTTTAGTAGTTTTTAAGGTAAAATCATGTTTTCATTTCCATATTAATCAAGCTCTTTGAATGCTTATACAAGTTGGTAAGGTGAGTTAGACTCAGAAAGCTGTTTTGGAATCATTTTTCTCATGTTACCAACCATGTCAAATATTTTTATTCTATCCGTACAAAGGTAAGAAAAGGGCAAAATGCACACGTACAATAGTCATAATTAGGCTACTTAAATAAAGCACCATGTCATAGTTAGGGAGGTAGGTAGTTTTAAATTATAAGAAATCAAATGATATCAATGATATTTTGGAATTTTGGGAGCAATAAGGTAAGTGGAGTGGTTTTATACACTACATTCAAGTATAAAATGTGTACCTATAACCATGATATTTTGGCTCAGTCAGTCAAGCTTTCTATGTAATGTGATCTTGTATGAAGGTCAAGAAGATGCATGATATGCATGTGATGTAAAGATAATATAGAGAATTAATATAATATTATACATTAAATACCAAAATAGGTTAGTACTAAGATAAAACAAATTGACTTTTGAAGTCTTCAATCATAGTCAATTAAGGTGGCCTATATGTGATCACATGAGGATATGAGTAGGTAAGAGGAAGAAGTGGAAGTATAATATTTTAATAAGGTACCATGAGGTGAAAGAGGTATATGAAAACCTATTAAATATCTTAATGATATTAACCTTATCCATTCAAGTCAATGAATTCTCAACTTTACCCTATAGGCATGTTAGAGGTAAAACAAGAGAGAGAAGGTTATGCTTGTATATGAGAGGAGTATTGAGAGGTGGAAAGGGTTCAAGAAAAGATAAAAAGTTATCAATAATATAATGAATGATTTTTAAATCTTAAAATGGTTTAAAATATATCCCAAACTCCAAATCACCTTTTTCATCTATAGTTAAGAACTCTAAAAATATCACCTATAACCAGTCCATTGAAGACCTACAAGCAGTCTTTCCTTGGAGTGGAGGAAAATCATAATTATGATAGTGTATTAATTATTGTATGAGTTATGAGATAAGGTAAAGGAATGGAATCCATGTAAATTTAATTTTCTAAGAATATCATAGTCATAAAGGAAAGTGATCAGCCCAAACTAACATAGTCTATTAGAGACTTACATGCCTACTCTATAGCAAAGTGAGAAGAGAATCTTTTTCACTAAAATTTGGATGTATAACAGTGAAAAGGGAGTGTAAATGACATTAATTAAGACCATAAACAAGTTTTAATCCATTTATGAGGAGGGATACTCAAATAATATACCTCTAGGGTCAATAAGCTTAGTTTGCATACAAACCCTTGGGTAGAGAAGAACAAGGCCTCAGAGCTTTTGGAAGGTCATTGTTATGGAAGATCACATTGAATTATTTCATGGATAATTTAAATCCTAATTAGATTTTTATTTTATATTAAAGTGTGTTTTATTTTATATTGACATCCTAATGTCATTCACAACTCTCTTGAGCTCCATTTCAAGGTGTTTGTTCACATGTGCAGGTACAATACCATATGGTGTAGGGAAATATGCAGTTTAAGGATAGTTTATGAGGGTCTAAATTATGGAGTGACGTATAAACCTTTTATAGAGGATTATAAGGGATTAAAATAGGTTAAAAAATCATCCAAACTCTTCTAAAGAACTTTTAAGTTGTTATACAATCCATGAAAGTTGGCCACTTGGTCAAAAGGTGAGAAAACCTAGTTTTGCAAGCCAAGAAGCCTAGCTGAAGCCCTATGAGTGTAATAAGAGACATTAATATAAAGGAATGCATTATATAATGGTGTTATAGGTCTCATAAAGTCATGTTAAATCATCAAAACCTACAAGTTTCATGAAAAACATCTCAAAGTACCCCTCAAGCATACATAAGCATCTAGGCTTGCCAATGGCCATTTCATGGTTTGCCAATCTACACAAGGACTCAAAAATTGAAAATTTTAATGGAGTATTTTATTATTCCAAGTAAAATTAATCAAACAATTTTGGTATATTTCACATGTGTGGGTGTCTATTTGGGCCAAATCTCTATTTCTAGGCCTTGGAGGCCTAATTAGGCATAAGTGGAGAGAGAAATGGTAGAAAATAGATACTTACACTTAGATTTGGATCCTAAAATTTGGAATGGAGATGTAATAGGATAGAGGGTCCTAAAAAATGTGTTTATTTTTCCATTATAGGCCATACATTATTCTAAATAAGGAGCTTTAATAATTTTTAGGGTTACAAGGAATGGGTAGAAAAGCAAGAAATTAGAACAAAATTACATATTTTGGAGGGTTTGATGGCTCCAATTTCATTTTTTTAGGTCTTAAATTATTATTATAAACCATACACGGAGTGAATTTTCTTGATTCAAAGCAAAGCCAAGTTTTCTCTATCCTACACCACTTTACTTAAGGAGTCAAGGGGTCAAATCACCAAATTGATGCTTAAAATCTATTAAAAAGGATTTATTGATTTTTATAATTGTATCATATGCATAATAAATCAATAAAAATTTAGAGGTTTGATTGGAAGAATGATTAAATGTTGAAAATGTCTCTAACACTCCTAACAAGACCTTCTTTCCCTCCTATGTTTAATAAGTTGAAAGGGTCAAAGATGCTTCAAGGAACCTTCCAACAGACCAAATAAGGTTGAGAGACCTCATAAATGTATTAGAAAAATATTTAAATTTAGGGATTAATGAATAATTTAATACTTATTCCAGGGAGTTGACTTATTCTTTAAAAAAAGACATGTGAGCTAGTATATAGGGTGTGCAAGCAAAGATTTAAGCATCTTCAAAATGGAAAACCTTGACCAATCAATGATGAAGACCTTTAAAGTTTTTTAAATAAATACTAATATACCTCTATGCCACTCTAAGGACATGAGTGAAAAGAGAGATTGTAGGAAACACTATGTTAAGAATTAAGTGAATTCAAACCAAATTTAATCCACCATAAAATCTTTAATTTAAAACACATAAATCAGATTTTAAATGTGTAAAATCAGATTTAACTATGCACCAAATGCATCACATAATAAATTTCTCAAATCATAGTTAATGTTTGATAAATGGAGAAAATTAAAAAAACCAAAAATAACACATAACATAGATATACTGTGGTTCACCCAATGTGGGCTACATCCACCAAGAAAGTCCTCAAATAAAATAGTAATCTAAAAGAAGATTACAATGAACTCTCACATAGATAGAAAAATCTCCTATAAAAAATGCTGCATAAAAAATTGCACTTTCACCTGCACCTGCACTTTAATGTATCTCACATTCTATTATACCACACCTTATAAATGAACACCTATAATTTTAAAAACACTTGGACTTTGACTCTATCTCTCAAAATCCACGCCTACAAATAAATCATCAATAACCTCTAAAAGGTCACACCACACCCTACACACACACACACACACACACACACACACACACACACACAACAAATGATGTAGAAATCCATCCTCCAAGGAGAAACTTGCCATTCCCCATCAATATAATCTCTATCCATTAAGAAACACACCATTTCACCTAATAATGCTTATGAATAAGCCCCCATCAAGTGGAAACATGCCATACTCCTCCAAAATGGCACAACTTCCAATGTAAAGAGATAATAACCAACTCCTAGTAATGAGAAAGTCCACCCCACTTGCATAATACATTAGAGAAATTATTAAATAAAACATTTAATAATTTTCTCCTATAATACATAATATAAATTATTAAATATATCATTTAATAATTCTACTCATATGGAAATTATTTAATAAACAATTAATTCCCTAGAAAATAAGGAAATCTATCCCACTTTAATAAACATGGAAGTCAACATGAAAATTATTAAATATGCATTTAATAATATTCACACACATGAGGAGTAAATTCAAAATGTACTCCCCACATCCTTGGAGATCTTTAAGCCCTCAAAATTTACCATCATGGTGATGTGATATCCTCAAAGGGCTCCACACAACAATCTCCCACTTGGAGATCATTTCTCTTGAACAAAATCTATCATTGCTCCATGATCGCTAAGGCCAACCAAATCTGAACATACTCTCAATTTATCCAATATGACCACCTTGGTCATCATATCCATAAGATTCTGGCTAGTATGAATCTTCTCCAGCTTCACCAAGTTATCCTTTAAATATGTCCTAATGAAGTTATAACATAACTAGATGTGTTTCATCCTTGAGTGGAAAGTAGATTTATTTGCCAAATAAATAACACTCTAACTATCAATGTGGAGTTTTCCAACTTCTTGATCATCTACCAAATCTCAAAACAACTTCTGTAACCAAATCATCTCCTTGCTAGCATGTATGGTAGCAACATACTCTTCCTCTATGGTTGATAAAGCCACAACCTTCTATTTCCTAGAAATCCAACTAACTACTATATCTCTAACAGTAAATATATAATCTATCATAATTTTCCTAATATAAATATCCCCTACCATATTTGAGTCCACATAACCACACAAAGTGGTATCTAATCCACCATAACATAATGCAAAATCTATGGTTTCTCTCAAATATCAAAGAATCTATTTCACTGCTTGCCAATGCTCATAACTAGGATCACTCATATACCTGCTCACAACTCCCACTATTTGAGAAATGTACAACCTAATAAAAACCATGGCATACATTAAGCTACCAACTATTGATGAGTAAGGTACCTTGGATATCTTAAGCTTTTCAACTTCCATCTTGGGACACTACTTCTTTGATAATCTAAAGTGGCATGCCAAAGGAGTACCAACATATTTAAAATACAATATGATAAACCTTTCCAGGAATTTATTCACATAATTTTACTGGGATAAGATCAACTTTCTCTCCTTCCCATCACGAGTAATCCTCATACCAAGGATTTCATTTTCAACACCCAAATCCTTCATAGAAAAGGAGTCACTAAGCAAGCATATGAATATGTTAAATGTTCTTTCCTATAACTAACATGTCATCTACATACAAGCATAAAATAATAAAGGAACCATTATCAAAATGTTTGATGTACATGCAATGGTTAGAATTACACCTTTGATATTCTTGTTCCAACATAAAATAATCAAATTTTTTATATCATTGCCATGGAGCTTGTTTCAGGCCATACAAGCTTTTCTTTAATCTGCACACATAGTTCTCCTTTCCTTTGACCTCATATCCCTATGGTTGCTTCATATACAACTCTTAATCCAAATCACCATGAATAAAATTAGTTTTCACATCTAACTATTCTAAGTGCAAATCCTTAACTATAACTACACCAAGAACAATCCTAATAGAAGTCATTTTTACAACAAGAGAGAAAATCTAATAAAAATCAATACCTAATTTTTGTGCAAATCCTTTAACCACCATCCTAGCCTTATACCTTTTTCTCCCTTCAGCCTCTTCCTTTATTATAAAGATCCACTTGTTTGGAAATGCATTCTTTCCCTTGGGTAGCCTTACCAAATCCCACATTTGGTTCTCCATAAGAGATCTATTCTCCTCATCCATGGCTTGTTCCCATTTCATCTTGGCATCTACCTACATTGCTTCCTCATATCATTCTAGTTCTTCATTGTCAGTGAGTAATAAATAATTAAAAAAAGGAGAAATTTTTTAGGTAATATTCTTACCCTAGAATACCTTCTTACCATAGGAGTTTGGGGTCTTTGTGTAAAAGGTTCCTGAACCAAATCATTGGATACTTTTCCATCTACAATATCATCCAATACTGCGTACTCTTTCTATTCCTATTCTTTTTCCTGCAACTAATTATTATAAATACTTGTTCATTAAAGGTTACATATCTAGATCAAAATATTTTCTTATCTTTAATTCTCCATAAATGGAAACCAAAGTCATCCTCACCATATCCAACAAATGTGTGTTTTGATGATTCAGCCTCTAACTTGGTCCTACCCTCTTTCTTGATGAGAGCAAAAGCTTCACATCCAAAGACTCTAAGAAAATAATAATAAACATTATTACCATACCAAGCTTGTTTATAAATGCTTCCATCCAAAGGCATAAAAGGTCTTCTGTTAATCAAATATACTATCATGCTAACTACTTCTATCCAAAACTTTAAAGGCAACCCTACATGTAACCTCATGCTCCTAGCACATTCCATTATTATTTTGTTCATCCTTTTAGATACCTCATTTTACTATGGAGTTCTTGGAACCATTCTTTGCCTACAGATTCCATTGTTAAAACAATAATCAAAGAAATCATTACTACAATACTCACCTCCATTATCTGATTTGAGAAATTTCAACTTGAGACCTATTTCATTCTTGACCAAGGCTTTTCACTTCTTAAAAGTGTCAAATACATTATATTTATTTTTAATATAATAAACCCAAACTTTCCTAGTTGTATCATCAATAAAAGTGACATAATAATTGGGACCACCAATAGAAGATACTTGATCTAGTCCCCATACATCTTAATGTACCAAATCTAACTTGTGCTCTTTCTTTATGGGTCCAACTTTTAATAACTTAAACCACTTCTATTTTCCATATACATAATTCTCATAGAGGTCTAGATCTATGTTTTTTAATCTAGGCAACTTATCTTTTAAGATCTCTATGCCCTTATGGCTCATATGATCGATCCTGTAGTGCCACATAGTTACATCTCCATCTGCATCAACTAAATGATAAAAATCAACACTACTTGTCAAATATAAAGTATCAAATTTCTTATATCTTAAAACCACAAGAACACCTTTGATAACTCTCCAAGAATTTGTAGTAAACATAACTGAACATCCCTCACATCCCAATTTTCCCACTGAAACCAAATTCCATCTCAACATAGGCACATGTCTAACATCCTTAAAGATCCATGTGTTTCCATTATACATTTTAACCTGAACATAACCTTTCCCTACTATCTCACATGGTTTATCATTACCAAGATAAACATGTCCTAAATTATCTTGAACATAATCAATAAAATAATGCTTATGTGGGGTGGCATGAAAAGAAACCCCTGAATCTAATACCCAAAACTCAAAAAAACTATCCATAGAAAAAATTAAGGCATCTTAACATGATTTACTTGATGCTACATTTACCTCATTCATTTCCTCCTTATTTTCTTTGTTATCTCAAAGTGACCAACAATCTTTCTTTGAGTGTCCACTCTTTCCACAATGCCAACATATCATCTTGGATTTAGATCTACCCTTTGACTTTCCATAGTTTATTTTGTTCTTATATTTTTGCCTCCCTTTAGTATCAATAGACAAAGCATTACCTAAAGATGATTCACTAGTGCTTTTACTTTGTATTTCCTTGCTAAGAATCACACTTACAACATCCTCAAAATTTAAACCTTCCCTTGGTAGGGAATGCATTACTCACATCCATAACCAAGATATCCCAATTATTAGGGAAAGAACACAAAATCAATAAAGCTCTAAATTCATCATCAAACATAATTCTAATAGAAGTGAGCATACTTACAACTGTATTAAAATCATTTAAATGATTAGCAATTGAACCATTCTTAGACATTTTCATGTTAAACAATCTTTTCATAATATTTTTTTTATTATAAGCTAAGGGTTTATCATATAACTTTTAAAGTTATTTGATCTATAATGTTAAATGAAACAAAAGATGAAAGGCATAATCGTATGGCTCCTAATGACTTCCTATCAAGCAACGTCCAATCTGCATCACTCATAGCTATAGGTTGTACTCCTTTCCCCTCTAAGGGGAGTTAAAGTTCCTTCTGATATAGGTAATCTTCCATCTATTTTTTCTATAAACCAAAATTATTACCATCAAATTTCTTTACTTTGAATCTGATCTCTTCTCCCATAGCTCCCACTCAAGCTAATAACCTTTTCTATGATTTACCACTTTAGCTGAAACACAATTAAAGCTCTGATACCAGTTGTTAGGAATTAAGTGAATTCAAACCAGATTTAATCCACCATAAAATATTTAATTTATAACATATTAACCCAATTTTAAATGTGTAAAATTATATTTAACTATGCACCAAATGCATCACATAATCAATTTCTCAAATCACATTTAATGTTTGCTAAATTGATAAAATTAAAAAACCAATAATAACACATAACACAGATATTCCATGGTTCACCCAATGTGAGCTACATCCACCAAGAAAGTCCTCAAATAAAATAGTAATATAAAATAAGATTAAAATGAACTCTCATAAGGTAGAAAATTTCCTATAGAAAATGCTGCACAAAAACTGCACTTTCACCTGCCCCTGCACTTTACTAGTATCTCACAAGATGTTATACCACTGCCTATAAATTAACACCTAAAATTTTCAAAATACATGCACTTTAAATCTATCTCTCAAAATCCACACCTACAAATAAATCATCAACAACCTCTAAAAGGTCACAACACACCCTGTATATATAACAAATGATGTAAAAATCCATCCCTCAAGGAGAAACTTGCCATTCCATATCAAGATAAGCTCTATCCATGAATAAACATGTCATTCCACCTAATAATGCTTATCCATAATCCCACAACAAGTATAAACATGCCATACGTCTCTAAAATGGCATAACTTCCAATGTAAAGAGATAATAACCAACTCCTAGTAACGAGAAAGTCCACACCACTTGCATAATACATCATATAAATTATTAAATAGAACATTTAATAGTTTTCTCTTATAATACATCATATAAATTATTAAATATATAATTTAATAATTGTAATCATATGAAAATTATTTAATAAATAATTGATTCCCTAGAAAATAAGGAAATCAATCCCACTTTCAATAAACATGGAAGTTAACATAAAAATTATTAAATATGTATTTAATAATATTCACACACATGAGAAGTAAATTCAAAATGTGATCCCCACATCCTTAGAGATATCTAAGCCCCAAAAATGTACCATCATGGTCATGTGATAGCCCCAAAGGGCTCCACACTCAACACACTATGCAACAATTTGAGGGGTTTGAAGATAAACCTAGTCATCCCTATTTTGGGGCTACTTTGTCTTCCCCATCCTATGATTTTATATTTGTACTCTCTTTTCTAGCATTATCTTATCACTCTTTTCTCTGGCTAAGCTTAAAGCCTACCAATTTTTTTTACTCACCTATTGAATAAATAATAAGCTCTTTTCCTCCATTTCTATGTTTTGTGTCAAGTGTATGGTGATTGTCATTGATATAACATTGTGAATCAGTAGTTTTCCTATGTTATTGTATAATTTTTGTACCTTCATATATTATATTTGATTTTATATAGGTCATACTAAGTGTATATATCAATCTTAGTCTAAGTTTGGATGAGAATTCAATAACCTTTCATTCCTTCCATTTAAAGAGTGAGTTATCCAATTCCTTTGTATGAAACATTATTGTAGAAGTCATATAACTGAAGTGAAGAGAATGTGTGCAGGCTCCTACCCTTCCTAAGAGTGTTAATTACAATAAATAGTGGTCATAAACATTTGTGCATGAATATTAGTCCAAGTTTTCATTTCAATTCTAATGTAAATAGTATCCTTTTACCCTTTTCATAGTCATAAATCAATAGTTAGTAGGTTTAGGATCAGATTTAGTGAGTGCATCAAGGGAACCAACCCTTTATATTGAGATTATCTCCATTTCAAAGTCACCCAAACTTAGGAGATATTCCAATGTTTTAGTAGGAGTGGAAAGTAACACACATTCTCACAAGGGTAACACTTCTGATAGACAACAATACTTTCTTTAGACACAAGAAATGTAGTTTATTTACTAATAGGTGGTGGTCAAGAAATGTTCATATGATTTTTTTTTTTTTAAGGTGGTTTCTATGTCATGGATAAGTCCTCATAATATCAATAAAGTAACTTTGAGATGAGAGTGTAGAAATATATTCTATGGGATCCCACTCATCATAACTAATATGATATAGATAAGACTATAAGAAAGGAGCTAAGTTCTCTTAGGTTTAACATTAGATGAAGCTAAACATGATTGTTCCAAATTTTGAGGTAAAATGTATGGTCTCAACCTTTTTGGTATGATCAAATTAGGTTGATGAATCTATTTTGCCTTGGATAATGTAGTTGGTGACACAAAATATTAAAAACTAACTATATTGGGTTGGTTAATATAGCAGAATAATAACTAAATATGAAAAGAGATTGTATTAGGTTGGGATATAATTATATGAAGAATATTATATTGAGATGGTTGATATAGTAGGACCTAAATTAGAAATAAAATATTATATCTGGTTGACTAATAATTAGTTGGGAACTTTATCGAGTTGGCCAATATAGTCATAGATATAATGAACTATACCATGGATGATGATATAGTTAGATAAACATGAAAATATTTTAGGTTAGATGATATAATTTAAAGGAAAAAGTGACAATTTATTTAAATGCAATAACTAAAAATTGATGTAGAGGATAATCTTGAATTGTTTTATTAACTAGAGAAGGTATATAAGTACTAGTGGGATAAGGATAAATAAAGGAAACAACACACTTCATGTTATACATGTTTACAAATTTATATTCATAATTAGAAGAGGGAGGGTTAAATGTGGTTTAAATAACATTATTAGTTGGTTAGGAAGAGGTTTTAAGTTGATTGTTAGCTTCCTCATTTGTAGTTTAATCAAGAAGAGGGTTGGTATACATTTTAATGTGAGAATTATCTTGGTTAGGTTTCTTACACTTTAATTTTGACTCATGAATGTTATAAATGTTGGCATAGGCTTATTGGAATTATATAATCATGAATACATGATAAAATTTGTGACAAAGAAAAAACTCAAATTCTAGATGTTTAAGTTGCTTGAGAGTTTCATGAGAATGACCCCAATTAGCATGAAATCAACAAATGTTTTGGGGATCATACTAATACTTAATGTTATATCTCAAATTTTCACCCTATGAGAGGGAAATTTGAGCCCTCTCAGTTTGAGTGATGCAATGGGATTGACCCTAGGTTGTGTGTGACCTTCAAGTGGGTCAAACCTCTAAATTTTGGGCTAGCTCCTAAAGTACAACACCTAGACTAACCAACCACACTATTTGCTTGACATGGAAAAGGGATATATGAATACTAAAGTAGAAATGTAACTTGAAGGTGATGTACCAAACATGAATTCCTTATCTTGTTGAATATGCAATATGAAACATTATACTAAAATTTGATTATGCTACTCTAAAATAGTCCTAATTACACTAATGTTTCAATATGAAGGCTGGGGAGATTTCAAAGGTATTAAGATGATAAAACAAGAGGTTATGTTAGAAAAAAATAATGGTTTATTAGTTATATATCTAAAAAAACTAATTGAAATACTTCATATGACTTGTGAGAGGCACAAATTGCATTAGGCATGAACATAAAGGACAAATGCAAGGAATACAACACTATTACTAAGCATTCATCAATACAACATACTCAAATTAATTGTTTTCAAGAATGAGATAGAATATATATCTTTAATTAATTTCAATATAAAAGTACAAAACTTAATTTTGGTAGGGCTTTTCCATAACTAATGTGAGAATCCACTATAAGGCCAAAAATAACTGTTTAGATAGAGAATTATCAAGAGAGAGGGGCATAGAACGGGAAGATTTCCAAGAGTCCATGTGAGAGTTAAAATAAGGATGAGTTATTAAAAAACCTATATATACTTCCAAATCTATGTTTATCTTTTCTAAAGATACTCCATCTTCCAAGTGGCATAAGAATTAGAACTTGGCTTGACACCTTGATCATCTTCTTGAAAACTATCATTCCTTGCATAAAAAGAGTGAAAAATAGAATTATAAATAATAAATTTGAAATGAATGAATATATAACTTATCATTTGAAACCTTACCATGCATTAGGAAACTCCTCTGATATGACATTTCATCATTCATATGCCTAGGTGTCTTGAAACTCCTCATTTCCCATGCCTAGCTTGGTCCAAGTGGCTCAAAACTTGATTTCATCTTCTAAAAGGAAATATATATCCATGAATGGATTGAAAATATATTATTAGACCTATAAAAAACCATTTTAGTTCTTGGAATAACTCCCAAGGCTCTATTTTTCTCCTCAAGTTCTCATTCAACCTATTTTCCTTGTAACACTAAAAACATATAAACCTCATTATATAGGAGACTATAGAAATGTTATAGAGAATATGAGAAAATATTTGAGGACCTATTATCCCCTTACATATTAATGTCAAATTTCATGTTTAGATTTTGAGTGGAAGTCCCTTTTTCTTCCTTTATCTCTCTTCAATTAGGCCTCCTTGCCTAGAATGCTATTTTTCTAATCTAGACATCTCTAAAACATGTGAAATAACCCAAAATCATGTGATTAAATTTTTATATGATATCACCAATGTCCATGTCAAATTTGAGGCCCTAAGACCCTTTGTAAGTATGAGAACTATGAAATGGCCTTGCCACCTAGTCTCATTTTAGGCTTGTTTGAGACTTCTTTGAAAAACAAGAGTTGTTTGAACACTTAAAAAATTTAATATGCATATTTTTTGGCTTTAATATGTGTAAAAAATCCCAAATTTCCTCTTCCAATAGTTGGTAAGTTATCTTTTTCTCAAAAACCCTATAAAACACCAAAAACCATACAAAATAGTGTATTTATTATAGTTTATACAAATATAAGTACCAAAAAATAACTCATCTAGAATATAATTAGATTCATAAAAAACATATAGATAATTAGAAGCAAACTAGATCATTCCATGTGCTTTATAAGTCCATCTCCTTTGATTGGTCATTATTAGGGTTTTATAGGGGGTTTAGAGTTGTTTTGGTTCTTAAGGATCACTCATAAATAAATAAATTATTTATCTTTCATAATTCCAAAATATTATATTTAAGAGACCCTTAAATCACATCTAAACACCAATAGGTCCCATACAAAACCTCATGAAAGTTCTAAGTGTGAGAAGTTGACTCTTAGGTTGTAAGTAAGCCATTTGAGAGGGGTCTAAACTCTTAACCATTGTTAATACATGTTAGAGACTCAATATAATAATTGATGCCATAATAATTAAGTTTGGATACACCTTTATCATAATTTAATACCATTTTATTCTATGCACAAGGTCATGGTTATAGTAGGTTAGATAAAATTGGTCTTAAAATATAGTCATGCTTTAGGAGAGCTTGAGGTGTCTTAAGAGGTCAAAATAAACTTTTATTTGATCTACCATGTTTATGATGACTCTTTAGGGTTTATTATAACACTTTATATCTTTCAATTCCCCCAGTTATTCAATTTATCTTCAACAAATCACCTTTTTCATGACTTTCCATATGGGCCTATGTGTGTCTTCAGATTGTTTGGCCTAAAACAAAGCCTATCTTCAATCTATATTTTGTTATCAGGTCTAAGGATATAAATTATTTATTTATGGGACTATGAAACCATTAACTAATTATTTTATCTCTCACATACCTATTATTAGACTTAACTCTCTTTAGATAGGCAAAAACTTCCCATAAACCTAAGTAAGCTTGTAGGTTGTAATTTGACTATGTGGGAAGGGTTTTAAGACTCTGTTTAATAATTTTCCTTATGTTTCTTCTTTTGGATTCACTAAATTCAAAATTTTTCCTATATTTCACCATCCCAATCCTTTTCATGTATTCTACTCCTTACTCAGGTTTAAAACTAGTTTGTTCTTGACTGAGCCTATAACTATCCATTAGGGTGTCTTGAGTGCATTCAAGGGTTTGTAGGACTCCATTACTATCTTTGACATATAAATTAATTTTTATAATTTTTTATATTCTAACACATTTATTTATCAATCTCAAGTCATTATTATTCCATAATATATAATATTCAAGACTACCTTCTTTAATTCTAACTAGAGGTGCCAATATTTTAGGTCTTGACTGTACTTTGGGTCTCAAGGTCTTAAATTTTAATTATTTAAACCTCCTAATGAATATATAATGTTTATTATATCTTAATAGATTCATAATGTCTTAAAAATATATACTTAAAAAACACCACTGTTCAAGACAACCTCCTCAAAGGGTGGCTATAGGTGTCTATTTGAGAAGCTTGAGCATAAGGTTTGAAAGCTGAATTTCTCAATATTGTCATGGACTTGAAGATATATAAAAATTATAGGATTTTCATTCTCAATATCTTACAAGGTTTATTAGCTAATTCATGATGTTTTCAACCTTTTGCCTTCTCAATTCTGTACACAGACCTATGCAAGCATCTAGGCTTGCAGGCCCTATCTCATTGACCATCTCTTGACTTACAAGTGGATATGTGCTTCTAATGGTTTGTTTATTATCACTAATATTAATTTAGTTATTATCCATGATTTTAATTTTTTTTATAGTTGGTTTGAGTCTAAAATGAGGACCTACAAGTCTAGGGCATGTAGGTCTCTATTTTCTTACACAAGCTATGAGAATCAACTTCTTGAATCTTAAGAAAACATCAAAAATTTGAATTGTCAACCTTGTCCCACTTATTTTTCACTATATAAATATCTTAAAAACCCTCTAACCAAGCATTACATCACCTTAATATTTTAATCACCTATACAAAATATATGCACAATTAGTTTATGTGCAATGTCTGTGTGTTGATAATTAGAGTCTTTCACAAGGTTAATGTTATTTTGATGGTACAAAAGAGTTTATAAAGGGTCACATAACTATTTATGAGTATATATCACACTTCAAACTTCCCAAACATACTCCTCATAGATCTTAGGTTCCATGGATGTCCATCGATAGGTCTGTAGACTTATGAGTGGCTAGAACACACTTTATGACTCTTATTTGAGGGTATGATTGCAATATTATCTTCATTATCCCATACATATAATGGTAAAATTTTTTCTTTGGAAATTATAATATGATTTCTCATTGAAATTTGAGCCAAATTTGGTAATGAAACATGTAGAGGATTATTCATACATTGATAATGTCTCCAAAGACTAAACTACTTAAAGACTATGGATAAGAATCAAATATCAGGGGAATAACACATGAAATATATGAAGTTGAGGGATATTACATGAATGATGAATCATTTGGGATCCTATGAGAGTTACAACAACTAAAACAAGTCAAAAAATTTATAGGAGGGACTAAACAACTTATACTTGAGACACTTTTACTTCTATTAAAGACACTTCATAAAGATGAGTTAGATGATAAAAATACCATTTAAAGGAGATATTTTACCTATAAAAACATCCATCAAAACCATTCTTCTCTGTATAATTTTTAAGTGGATAAATATAAGAAAAATTATACCCTACTTAGATGGATAAGGCATAGTGACATGCTATCACTCTTAGCAATTATTAATAAAAGAGGGAACATGAATCTATAAAAAAATGAAACTAATTTAAATATTATTATATTCTCTAATAATGGCCAAAGTTTTAGCTCCTAACTCTATCTCTATTGGCTATACCATCCACTTGAATTTTGCATTTCTGAGCTTATGAAGGTAGCAATGGAGGAGATAATGTCTAAAGTTTCCATTTGACCTAAAACTTGGTATAAAACCTAAAACTGATTTGAGGAAGCCTAAGGGACACTTTGAAACAATTTTCAACTAAAAGGTGATCTTATAAGGTTGTACAAGTGCCCAAAATGCTTGTAAAGTGGTATTTTGCTCATTTTAGGCATTTAATCTACAAGTATACCATTTTATGACCATTAATAAACATTATATAACATTAGGTACATTTAATAACTTTATTTAAATGTTTTCATTTGAATATGGTATGTACAACTCCATAAAATAGGCCAAAAGGGGACCAAAATGACAATTTAGCACATAAGGACATAATAAAATGTTAACACATGATAATATGACCTTAAAGACTCATTAATATCCATTTATAATGACTCAAACCATTTCAAAACTTTAACCACACTTGGAAATAGTAAGACCTTATAAATGACCCCTAGGACTAGACAAGTCATATGAGATTAAACCTTGGGTAAAGCTAAAAAAAGTATAAGTATGATCACATGAAGACCATTCAAGACAATAAAAAGACATTTTTAATGCCACATACAAGTTTTCATAACCCTATGAAATTTTTAATCTATAGGGAATTGACCTTTATGACTTGGGAGTCAAAATTGGTCAACAATTACTAGGATATAAAGTATCAACATCTCTAGATAATGGTCTACTAAAGTGTCTCCTAAGGTCATCAAAGGTAAGATGTTGATTAAATTCACATGTTCCAACGTCTGAGGGAGGTTGATGAGGATGAAAGGGAATTCCCACTATGGGTTTGGAGAGAGTCACTTAGTTGTATTTTTTTGGCATAATAACATAATGGCTCATAAAGAGTCATAAGTATCAATGACACCATCATCTATAACATGTTTATTCTTAGGTCTTATAAGCATTCAACTTCCTTGCTTATGTTGGGAAGGATATAATTGTCTTAGGATATTGTATTATCATTTATCTTAGTTTAAGGCTTCCTAAAGGGAATTTAGAGATAATGACCTAAAAATTTATTGTAATATAGTGTTTAATGTGGTAGTAAAGAGATGGAAGATGTTGCATTTTTTTCATATTATGCTAATATTTGTTATCTAAGGTTTTCCAACATTTATTTAAATCTTTGGTAATATCATTTTACATTTTCTTACAATGGATAAAATTATCAAAATTATTTTTAGATAAGTCATTGCATTGAAAGTCTTTAATAAATGCATTAACTAGGTCCTCTAAGCTAGTAATAAAGATAGGCATAAGTTGGTTTTACAACTTTAAAGCATCACTGATTAAATTTCTAACTAATAGTTTGGAAAAAATAAAGGCATTAATTTTAATTCAATCCTTATAAAGATTAACAAAGGCATTTAGATGCAAATAAGGATATCAATAGTTGTAGGAGTGATTTCATTGATATTAATGTCAACAATTTGAGGGATTAAGGGTTAATTTTGAAAGTGTTTAATGAATTTGTTGTAAATTTAGGGTTTTATAATGACGTTTCCAAACTAATATATAAGGATATGGAGTTAATTTTGATTTGGCATTTCTCACTAAACCTCTTAATGTTTAGATTTAATTTTCAAAAGATTGTTTTAAGAAATTATAACATTTAAGCATTATTAAAAGCTTATATGGTATCCATTTGGATCAATGCTTGTGATATTAATTGATTATTATTAGGATTATTTTGGTTGGAAGTAGAGGCTTGATTGGCCTATTGATGTGCACTAGAAGTGACATTAATTTTAGCATTGACATGACCTCCTTGGGTAGGTCCACTAAAATAAAGACTTACCTTGTTAGTGGAAATACTAGGCATGGTGGATGATGAAGGAAAGAGGGAAATCATAAATGGATTCAACCATGTCCTATGGGAAAATTTTTATTAGGGTAAGGATGGTATTCCACATGAGGTTCCATCATGTTTTGATAGAAAATTAAAGTGTCCTTTCCCCTATGCTCAAGATGCTCTTGGAGAAATATTATTATTTCAACTGTATACTCTAGGTCACATTTTAATTAAACCTCAAATTCATGGGATTTTAGTAGGTGAGATATCCTAGGTTCCTTAAGTTTTTTATATGGATCATATATTTTGGATCTAGTGGAAGTTGTGTTATAATTTCTGGTAGAGTGATCTTGAGAAATAAGAAAATGGTAAGGTATACATTTTTTGGTGTTAGTTAATTCCATAGAATTTGGATTATTATCATGAAATCCTTCAAAATCATAGTAAGTTTTATCTTTAGATTAAACATATTTAATCCAAAATATGTTTAATTTTTAAATATAAAGACATGATTGTATTAAGCTAGCCAATGTAGTTGGTTGGATAAGGATGTTATAAATGGACTATATCAGGTTGATTGATAGGGTTGAAACAGAGAGGAAAATAAAGTTGTTTCAATAAAGTTGATATAGTAGGGTTAAAAAATGAACTATATAGGGCTAGCCAATATAGTTGGTTGAAACACAAAGCTATATTAGGCTAACCAATAAAATGGGAAAAAATAGGAGGAATGTATTGGGTTGTATAAAACACTTGCAAACATAAGAAAATGTATTGAGATATATGGTATAGTTTTGATAAAATATTTACTAAAATGTATGATGATGTGAAGACAATGTCGAGAATAAAAAAATGAAAAACATGAAACTAATCCAATTAAAGGTGGGATAATATTTATGTTAGGTTCACTAGAATGTATGCATGGGATAGAATAACCAATAACAATCTTCTTTTTCTATATAGAATAACACACAAAAAAAGGTCATTAACAATAAAGATTGCATATACTTTGGTTTCCAAAAAGATCACTTGGAGCCATACATATAGCATAGGGAAATCTATACTCAATATAAACTGTATAGGGTTCAAAATCCCATGCCTAAGATACAAGGTATGGCTCCAACTAGATCCAAAATAAAATAAATAATATAACAAATGATAATAAAAGGGTGTATCAAGGATATAATAAGGTTAACACATGAAATAAACTAAAAAACATGGGTAACATAGATCCAAGATAGCTATAACACACTAAACTAATAAGAAATTAAGTGGTGCAATGGTCAACCAATGGGCAGTCTAAAAAACCCAAGGTGATAAATGGAAAGCCTAAGCAACCCTATAGCTATACCAACTTATTTAGTATGAGGAACATATACAAGGACACCCAAAAATGTATCTATTATAAACAATAAATAAATTATATCTATCTACTAGGCAAATAAAATAAATACAATAGCGATATAAATACCTACCTTTGGGGTGAATCATTAGGACATCAATATCCTCCTGGGCTCTAGTGGCACTTTGTATGATATCACATAGGTTGAAGACATCAAATCAAAATAATAATATAGTGATATCCTTAATTAGGGACTCCAAATACTAGGACACCTACTCAACATGACTCCTCCTCATTTTGAGTTTCAAATACCTCTAAGAAACAATAGACCTATATGAATAATAACTTAACCTCTAACTACCAATTTTACTACTTAAGAGAAGAAATACAAGTGCAAGCTTAGTTGATGAGTGTTATGATATGTCCAAAATAATATAACCCCTATATATATAAATCTAAACCCAAAATTAACCTTGAAATATGATATGATTATATCAACTAGGTTGATATAGGAAACATGGATGTTAATTGACATTAAGCTGTATTAGCTAGGACAATATAGTATAAATAATAATGAAAATACATAGAACTATATCAGCTAGGAAAATATAGTGTAAGGAAAGATAATCATGAAATAGAATGTATTGGTTTGGTGTATATAGTAGGAACATAGGGTGGCCAAAAAAATCTAGACATAAAGTAGACAAAGAGGTAAGATGGAAAGAGACTTAGGGGGGGTCAGACTGATAGCAATGAAGGTATGAAATAATAATATACAAAAAATATATTACAAATTGATCCCAACCCTTCTTTAGTGCACTCTATATAATATGCAGTCAAGGATATTGATGTTCCAACATCCACTACAAGATAATTTTTTAATAAATTGAAAAAGATGAAAAATATTAGGTGTATGCACATGCACCAATTTAATCTCATCACATGTCACAATAGTGTAACATAGGATGGTGTTTTGTGAAAGATACATATAAACACAAAATATCATAGCAATAAATTCTAAAAGTATTAAAAGGAAGATGAAAGTAAATAAATAAATATAAATATGTACCTTCACTTACCATATTGATGGAAGAGATAATGATGTGTGCACTGTAACTCATGGAAGGTGCCAATATGTAAGCTAGATGAAAAGTAAGAAATATATATATTTTTATATTTTTTCTATTAACACCTAAAATTTCATCACTTGTTAGGATCCTAATGCTTCTTTTAGATCATGAAAATTACGTAAAAAAATAAAGATACAATAAAAATAAGAAAACATAGAGGTAAATAAAAAGAAGTTTTGAAATTTGAATTGTGAGGTATAAATAGGAAAATATAAAATCATTTGGTCATTTTATATTTTTAGAAAATAGATCTCTCGAGCAACATTTTTGGTGTGACAAAAGATTATGGCTTGAGGATGGTGAGGTAGATGCATAAGAGGTCACCTAGGGTAAACCACAAGCATGTGAAACATTAATTGTTTTATTTGGTAAAATGATTAAAATAATTAGAATTAGGAACTTTAAGCATTGGGGAAAATTCATGTAATAGAATTTACCCTAGAAAGTATCAAAATGTATAATTTTTTTTTATTAGTGACATGTAGAAAACCAAGTTTCAAATTTAGGGTTGAGGATATTTAATAGGGATAAGGGCATAAATAATCTCCACCAATAAACTGTGGCCTAATTGATATAGTTAAGAAAGAAAAAATTGTCATATTGATTGATAATTTTTAGATTTATTGATGTACTTAAGACTCTGAAATCACTGTAGAGGCCATTATCATATATGGTGCCCAATACAATATAAAGGATAAAAAAATTGTTTGATGCAATAAAATCATGGCTAGTAATTTAAAGGGTTAACTTCATGGTTGATGCATTAGGAATTAAATAACATGGATAATATAGTATGTATGTGGTTGATGACATAGGGAATAAATGGATGGACAATATAGTAGAGGTACGATTAAAACATTTTAATAAAAAATACATGGCCAGTATAGTATAAATTATAGTTAGCTGATGTAGTATAAAAATAACTAAAATGGTTGATACAATAGAAATAAATACTATTTTTAATTTTAGTATAATTTTTAGTTATATTTTAATTTTATTTTAGATTTTTTTATCATAATATATCTAAGTATTATTGTTTGACATTTGTAGAGATGGAGGTGAGTTTTGAGGATCAAACATTAACTAATTTCCATATACACTAGCCAAAATAATGTATTTGGAAAGAAATTGATCACTCTAGATTTTAGTTACATCATGGAGATGTGCCAAGTACCTTTTAGTGTAGATCTAGTAGACATGAGACTTGGATGGTGGGAGAAGATTACTAACAAATTTAAGTAGGTGGTGGATGGGGACATGATGGATGTGGCCATCACCTTATATAATTTTCATGATGTACAATGGATTCCTATTGAGGGCACACTTATGATTTGGAATTCACTTATAACTATAGTATAGTGTCAAGAGTTGGTCTGATGGGTCACAAGGTTTGATGAGTATGATAAACACAAGATAATTTTTAAACTCTTCATTGTCCTTGTATTAGGAAATATAGACATTTGAAAGGACCTTATCAGCTTAGTATAACCATGTGAGTGCTATATCACAAGTTATATGACATGGTTGTAGTGTAAATTGTAGCCCTGTGTTGACATGCCTTGGATTGGGGCACTATATATGTTATGGGAGATAAAATATAAGTGAAAATTTTGCATGATTTTCTTAGGATTCTAAGTTAGGGACAACATGTTATGAACCTCATTACACTTTATGCATAATAGATATATGATAGGTTACCCATGTATCAACCAATAGAAATTCCACTCAAGATCATGCACTACCTAAATTTAGTGAGGAGGTGGAATCAAGATCACATGGTGTGAAATATCCATCTATAACTATCACTAGAGACTATACATAGGGATTAGATCATATGGAAACCATAACAGGGTACCATAGATACATGTGCATCATTGAATTCCATGGTATAATAAAAATAAAGGACTTGAATCATGTGTCTATATATATATATATAGTGGTCTAAGACTCACTCATGAAATTGATTCTTAGGGTAGCTTAGACAACTACATCTAATAGCACCACTAACAATCACACTCTATTGGGTGATATATTTAAGGGACACATAAAAAATGTGAGGGGGGCATGACATACTAGATAATGTCCCAAATTTTAGGCCTCATTATTCCCCATGTGGTAAGATATGGCAAAAATGGAAATAATAATAGAGGAGAGGAGTAGGTGGGAGCTAGTATCTATGCACTAATGGCAGAGGTAGAGCCACCTAAAGATGAAAATCGGTCACCTGGGGATGGGTGAGGTCTGATGGGAATTAGGTCTTGGTGGTTTTAAAAGAGTATGGATAGGGGATCTACCAAGATTAAGTCAAGATATTGAGCCTATTCTTAGAGGCAAGATATATGGAGAGACTATTGTCAAGGAACACCCATGAACAAGTAAAAAGGAACATGCATTAAGTAATTAATATCACTTTACTTTTATAAATTTAGATATACATTCTAGGTACTAGTGATATATTTACTTGTAGACAAAATAAATTTAGAGATATAATGTTAGATTTAGTTTTATTTTAATGCATGCTATAGTTGAGATGACATTATGGAGATCTATTATAGAGACTACCCACCACAAGATCCTATATGACATGCTACCTGAACATGAAACCACATAGATAGGGTATCCATTTATATCATCTAACGGGATAGAATGCAAGTTAGTTTAGACTAGTTGGAGTGACTACATGGGACATATGGTGGTGGGAGTAGGTTGTTACATCTTCTTTATGAATAGTCTTGGTAGGAGGAGAGGTTACACCATGGGAGTAAGTGGATGAAAAACAAGATACATTGGGCACAATAGATGCACAAAACTAGTTATGGTTAGAGATGATACATAGTGTAAGAGAGTTTTGACACAATGGATACATGATATACATATATAGCTAGCTAAGACACATGGGGATATCATAAGATTATGGTCTCACACATAGATGCTGGAGAGGTCTCTAAAGGCAACTAGATCCACAACCTCATTAAGGAGCATGGTGCCTCACCCACCACCTTGGGATGAAATAAGACAACATATATAGATGTATATATGTTATAATTTTGATGTTTTTGACACATTTTTTTACCCAATTTTAATTAATTTCTAACCCTTAATAATATTTTAAGTAATGTTTAATTAATTTAGATTATTATCTATTACATTGAAACTTAAATATGAATGTAAAGGACTGAAGTTAATTTAGTAATTTCACTTGATAAATATGGAAAATACTAAAGAGGAATTGATACTTCAATTTATTTCATTTTATGAAAAACTAGAACTGCATATAGGTGGAAATGTAGGGAGGAAGTTGGACTATGAGTCTCTTAGATAAGGACCTAGAATTTTGGGATCACTTAGATGCTACCATAATTCTTAGACACTACCTTTGTAATTATGTTCTAGGTCTGATAGTTATGTATATGTAAATATTATACTCTTAATGTAGCACAAGATATTATGACTACTTATATTATGTTTTTATGTATGATCCCAATGTCTAATAATGTGTGAAATAACAAGAAAGATATATCCTTCACTTGAAACTCTAGGTCCACTATTGACACTAGTTTTATTTCTAAAAAGAGGAAAAAATGTGGGTTAATATCACCCAAACCACCCCCCATAAATTAGCTAAGCACTGCATACATATCAAATACTCTTAAGAGGGAATTAAAATTACATGTAAATTCTATACATTAGGTGAATATGTGGAATAATGTTCCTTAAACATATGCAAACTATAATATAACTTTTGATAATTGAGGAATGACAAATTTGGATTGGGATTGAGGTGCTTTAGACTTAGTTAATACATTTTCCTTGTGAGTAACAGGTAAATTGGGAAGAATAGGGCAATGCCATTAAATGTGAAAGTGTTAGAGTATGCTTGATAGATACTTTCTAAATGGGTAATAAACTTACACCTACTTTGTATTTATATGAGACTCTTTATGTAATTTATCATTCCACCAACATTATAGATGAATGGGCTAACCCATAATAATTATTTTAATTTTAAATATGATTTTTTCTTGGTGTAGGGTGAAACCATTAGTCTAAGTAGGTACCATCAGATGGTATGTTATGTGTTTGATGTTACTATCTAGGAGATATGAGAAATGATATGGTGATTTGGAGCTATTTGAGTAGGTTAAATAGCCAATTTGACAAAGATTGTGGAACTTCCTATAGTTGATAGATATAAACTTTCAAAGGATATCATTGTAGAAGGAATGAGGATGCAGTAAAAAGGTGAATAATAAACATATATTTACCCATAAATAATTAGGATGAATATAGGTAAAAAATGGCATTGCCAAATATATAATTCTATAATTTCATATTACAAATCCACCTCATTTTATTATAGTATTATAATATAATACAAATACTAGAGTAAAAGGATAAATATATGTACTTGAGTTTGAAAAAAACACTTTATCTTTTGGATAAGGATTCAAATAGGCATCTTACTCCAAGAAAACCTAAAATTAATATATATTAGTCAATCTCCATTGAATGAAATCGAGCATAAGAACTATAATTAAAATTTGTAACTTAAGAGTAAGGAATGAGTACAACTATAAGTGAGTAGACCAAGTTTCCATATATCTTGTTAGAGATAATTCATACTTATTGAAGCATTGAATAACTATGATTCCTTATTGAATCAATTAGAAAATTTAGGTTATTACGACATACATTTGTGTACATAAGGTAAGGTAATGGGTTGGAAAACAAATGTCCCAAATCATCATGAATAGGGGTTAATGTGAAGGTTGTTGAGCATCACTGAATCTCAACCAAACTAACTCATGTAACTTATCTTTCACTAATCTTTGAACCCTAAGTGAAAGGTGGGAGACACATATTGTGATTACTATGAGTAATCCTAGGGCCATTAAGTATGATTTAACCTCAACCAAATTACCTAAAAATACATGAATTAGTTATATTAGATAGAATTATAGATTCAAGGGTAATCACTTATAGTTAACATTAAATGTTTGATAATAGTGTGTACATGCATGAAAATTATTCATGCCCCATGAATCAATGACAACTGACAACTTTAATAATGATAACATGACATGTTATCATACCCCCAATCTTGGTACCAACATGATATGAAATACTATGCATCTATATGCTATTTATAATTAATTTTATAACTTGAATCTCATTATGGTAAAACATTAATGCATATGCATTACATAGGACCCAAAATATATCTAAATATGTGAATATACTAAAATTATAACTTATTTTCCTATAAAAATATGGAAGTTTCATGGCACACACACTCAAGTGTATCTAAATATGTACTTGTGTCCTTATAGATTTAGTATATATGCATGACATATGGCCCAAAATATGTTTTGATGCATAACTTTCAATCCTATATTTGAATCAAATTGATATATGAACCACTCTAAAATATATGAATCTTATATCCTGTCTTAAAATTTAAATTTTGTGTGCATGGAGAATTAAGTATCTATTACAAACACACTAATATGCCCCCATTTTGAGGTGAGGGATGCAAATTGTGAGTAACTTATCTCAAGACAAAGAGAAAATTATATCATGTTATGTATAAATATGTAACCATGTCAATTATGTGGAGGCTATGTCATCCTAGTAAAGTATGTTTCATTAAGACATGTAGAAAACATATCTAATGCAAGGAATACTAGTGTCATTTCAAGATAGATATATAAATTAGGCAAGTAGTAATAACCATACTTATAAATACACTTAGAAATACTACATAGTAAAGGTACATGAAATTTATCATGGAAAAACACAAAAATGGGGATGTGTGTGATATGAAACATGACACTTAAAATTTCAAAAAACACATAAATATAAAATATATTAACATGCTCAATAGATAATGTTTATCGATGACACACACAATATAAGCTCGTAATAATACTCAATTTCACACATTACTACACGATCCACATAAAAGGGACATGAAGATGTCACAAAACATAAGGCCAAGGTACCACAATAGGGGACATAATGTCTCAATAAATAAGTCTAATGGGTAGTAAAAAGGGACATAAAGATGTGACAAAAACTAAGGATAAGGAGTTGTAAATAGGGTACATGAATATGTCATAGAAAATAATTCTAAGGGGTTGCAAACAATAGAAAATAAATGAATAGCCTATAATGAAATAAAAATAACATCAATGAAACATAGAAAAAGTCACACTAGTCTACACTATTAATGTATTCAATCTCACATCATACTAAAGTAACATACCCACATAGTCTATACACAATATATATTTAAACTTTATCATTTAATGATGTGTTCTCTCTTACAATAACCTATAAAGTTCAAATATATATGAGTGCACACCTTGGGTGCACTAGGAAAGGGGTGGGTAGACCATTATTGCTTCTAAATATTATTTGTTAATTATATCACAACTAAACCCACTAACATTACCTAAACCCATTACAAATCCCACTTATCCAAATCCCCAAGAAAATAAACCATGTTTATCTATTTACCTAAAAAATTATCTTTTAAATATCTCTTAACTAATAAAACACCCATTTTTCATACTAAGTTGGCCTAGTCAACCCAAATATGAAATTTAAAGTGAATGTTATAGAACTAAGTCAGTTTGGCCAACCAAGTTCATAGCCTAATGGTAATTTTTTATTAAAATTGGGTCATGTTAGATGACCTTGTCAACTAAACATTTTAAAGGGTTAATACCTCTACATTACTATAAATACAACCATAACTTTAATATAATATAGAGGAAAATTTAATTTTAACATTATTACAACTCATAATTCTTATACATCTACATTTAAAAGAGTCATTACTTGGGGTTTTATTTGAAGGGAAGATAGCTTGCCTTGTGATAAGTATTGGATGCAAGGTAGGAGTGTTTTAACCTATAAATTATTTATATAGTATGATCCTTATAAATCCACAACAATATCTTGCAAATTACCACTAGCTAAGGGGGAGATTTAAACTTGACATGCTCATCTAAAGATGAAAATCACTAAATTTTGCTATTTCATTTTATAGATATATATTGCATAAAGTAATAGGTTTTTATAGATTCTATATATAAATTATATAACACCTTAGTCTTGTACACTTGGTAAACTCAAACCTTGGTTGTTCCTCTCATTTATAGACCTTTTATTACTTATGTAAGTCTCATATCTACTCTCTCTTGTGAACCTTGTCCTATCTCTTAGTTTGACCAATATTATTTTGATGATCCATGCCTTCTATATTTCCTAGAATGCTTAAAAACTAATTATCTTATGCCTTTGAAAAATATGAGCCTATACCTACTTTCCTAATCCCTAAACACTTGCATCCTAGATATACACCTTTATCAATATAGGTGTCCTAATCTAATTAAAGTGTCCAGTTTCCTAAAGTAGTCTAATATTCAAATGAAACATATCCTAATGGTTGACCTAAGTGATTTAATGTGAGTTATTTATTCAAAGGGATTGGTATAAATAAAAGATCAACCCTTATTCATTCCAAACTTACACCTAGCAAAGACCAATTTTTTTTATCAAAAGCATTCAATTAATCACTTAATAAAGCAAAGCTTACCTATTTAAATATCAATCATAAGGACAACACATACAAGTTTGAAATACTGAAGGAGTAGTCCAAGAGATGGATTTTCTAAGTTACAAACTAGGTCATTATTGTAATTAATTTCCACATATTGCATGATTTACACACAAGACACCATCTAGGGGAGAAGTACATAAGTCTAAGGCCATATTTAGAGATATTTAGTTAGGCGCTCATTGACTACTAGCCTACTAACCATCTTACCCCATAACCACTATGGGGATGAATAACTAGGGTTTTCTACTTTACAAGGAGTGATAATCTATGACCCATATCTAAATACACTAGAGTGAAGGTGATGAAAAAACCATAAACATCCAACTGGTCACATCTTTTTCTAGTAGTTATTTTATACAAGACACCTATGTCCAACCTAAACACTAGCATCGATGCAACTATCTAAGGCTAACACAAGTGTCTAAGGCTACCTAGGGGCTAAATCTAGAATTTAGTAATTGTTCTAGAATACTCTTCTAGTCTACTTCCTACCTATTATAGATTTAGATCTATATTAGTGTCAAAACCAATTAAGTACTTGTTTCCATTATCATTGTAATATCTAGCATAACTATACTTTCCATTTTTAGCATATCTTAGTACAATAAAATTAAATATATGTTCTATCTAAGTTTGTTAATTAATTGGCTTGCTATAGATCTATTGATCACCCTTGTGCTTATTTATATCTATATATTAACCCTGGATCCCCCATAATATATATTTTTAGGGTTAAACATTTGGTGAACTTTATCTTTTATCTCTAAACCCTAGTTGCTTTAGGGTTTCTTATTTTTTAAACAAAACTCTAATTTCCATTTTTTTTCAAAAATAAAATTAAAATTTACAAATAATCATATATATATATATATATATATCAATATGTACACTATAAAAACATATATCAACTATTTTGGATTCTAATTCATAATAGTTTTGTGGTTTGATATATAACATCCCATGTCAAATCTATTAAGTAAATTCATAAACATCATGAGAGAGATTTAAAATAGATACAAAACTTAATTTATCTACATAATTCCTTTGGTAATATTATAGAACTAGTATCTAGATGGCAATGGGTATGCTCTCAACCATTTATTCCTAAGCCTTATTTGAATGATAACTACAATCCAACACCCATTATTCTCCCATATATTATGTTAGATCATGTGGCCCATGTTGTTAATAATCGAAGAGGTAAGGTTATCCAACCTAATCCAATACCTCTTAATATAAAATAGATGCCTCCTAAGCCTAAGCTTGTGATAAAATCTAAGGCTATGACCTTATTGACCAATTGAGAAATACACATGTTAAAATTGAAATCTTTGAACTCCTAAAATAATACACTATTTACAAGGATATCCTATATAAGGCATTAAGTGAGACCCAAGTTCCAATTAATATTAAACCCACTTATTTTATGGACGTCATGAAATATTTAAAGAACAATGCAAAGATTATTACTTTTGATCCAACATATTTACCATCCAAATATATTATTGACAAAAATTTACCTTTGTTCATACAATGGACCATGCAAAATAAGGGCATCGAAAGGGTGCTCATTAATAATGGACTGGTCCTAAATATTTATAGCATAAACTTCCTAACCACCATGGGTATCAACACCAATATTCTTCAAAAAATGGTTATGCATATAAAGGGTTTGATAATTCACATAACCCTATGTTTGGTC
This sequence comes from Torreya grandis, assembly GCA_037957365.1. Classification (NCBI taxonomy): domain Eukaryota; kingdom Viridiplantae; phylum Streptophyta; class Pinopsida; order Cupressales; family Taxaceae; genus Torreya; species Torreya grandis. Next base: position 4,081,682 of record JARHVA010000442.1, read on the forward strand.
AAATCACATTAGACGTAACATTGGGATAAAAAATAGTTTTAACTACTTTTCAAGTAATGTCTCAATTTAAAAATTATAATTTAATCTTGGGTAGACCTTGGATACATTCAATGGAATGTATCTCATCTATGTGTAAAATTCATACATGATGGGACATTATTAACCATGTTTATTGATGATTAAACTTTTCAAATTTTGAACAATGATACTTTCCAAAATTGAAGGCATTCCCATAGTGGTGACACCTAAACAATGTATTCCTCTTGAGCATATGCACACATATGAAATATGTGATTCAATTACAATGGATCCTTCATCTCTATATGTAGATAAGGCACTAAATATAGAGGAAAACATAGATGCACATAAAAATAAAGAACCATTACCAAAAATCTAATAAATCTATAAGATACCCCAACATTTGAGCTTCCTTTATTGGTCAATACTAAGTAAAAATATGGCCATGTTTTAGATTATTATGATAGTGATGATGATATCACTTATGATATGATAGATGATAAAATTCAAAAACTAAAATTTGATCCACTTGATCACCTTTCACCTAACATATTTAAACCTATTGGTCCTAGTACATATAAATTAAATCCACTTGTAGAAAATACAAAATTAAATCTAAGTAAGGGGAAAAAAATAGTAGATGAGCATGTAAATGCTTGTTACTCCATACATCCATGTTGTTTAAAAACATTGATTCAACCATACAAGGTTCAAATGTAATTACATCATGTGAAGAATGTGGATTCTTGTCAAAAGGATTTATAATATATTTTATAGATCATAACATAACAAGATATTACAAATACCATATAATTTATGTTAATTAAACATAGAATTATTTCTTTACCTTCTAACAACCACATATCAAGTAGTAGACTTATACCTATATAGGGAGTACCATATTATAATTATCATCAAATTATTGGTCATAATACCAATCAATATGAGGCATTGAATAACCTAATTTATAAATATAAGAATAAAAGATACATTATTTTCAACATGAGAAGAAGGCAAAATACTTCTTATCATTTAGAATAGAAATATCTCTCAAAGCTATCAAATCATGTATATTTAACTATTACCACTAATATTGAATGGGTATATTTGCACCGTCTCTAGTTTGATAGTCAAAAGTGTGATATAACTTGTGGTACCACATTTATCACATAATTAGGACATAATATAGATGAAATAATATACTATCCATTGATGCCATAATCTTAATGATGCATTTGGTTACCTATAACTTGTGGCCCACATGTGGAAACTTTGACCATATGTATATTAGACCATGAACCACATTTACAACTAAAGTTTGGACAAAATTGGATAGTTGAGTGGAATGTTAAGATAAATAATACAAATATGTGTGATACTTTTCCTAATATGGATACATAAATTTGAATAAATCATGATGGCTATGGTTATTTCCTACACCATTAGCTTTATGTAAACCTTTAGATATAAGTATTGAAGAGGTGGTAGTGCATCAATATAAACAAAGCTTGAAATTTTTTCATGTGGCCCTACACCTTTTTATGACAAGGACTTCCTTGATTAAAATGATTTCCCATATTGCAAAAATACCAAAAAAAATAATAATTCAAAAATCCAAAAATATTTTTTCTATTATATCTTTAGCATATGTGTGTTAGTTATAAGTTCATGGATAACATATAATTGCTTCTACATACACATGTTTCACACTTCTATTGACTATGATATAGGCATACATAGATACATGATTTATACACCTATGGATGTTGGGATTTCTCTCTACTCATGTCACTAGGACATTGAGATAATCTACCTTTATGTTCATGATACTTCCAAGTTACATCATTCTATGGTCACTTTAGATTATCATGTTTTGAGGTCATAAATATACTTACACATGCCTTTATCCATGATTATATCTTTTTTAGTGTACTTGATATGTTATATAATTGACATTTTTTGTTAGCACATTAGATACATGGGATTCTATGATATATTTATGTTGGCTGCTTGTAATTCACTTTATGCACTTCATTAAGTGTCTTACCTTACTATTGTCTTATTTTTCAAGCATGTGAATATGTTCCATTTTTCGTGGCTCTTGATCCTTTGTTTGATTCTTTAATATGCCATTTATTATTGTATAGAAATTTTAATATGCCATTCTTGATTTTATGGATATTTGACTAAGTCATGTCCATTCGATTGTAATGAATTTGAATATGACCCTTGTTTGCTATCTCATTAGACCATTACCTTTTGAATTACTTTTGAGTGCTCTTGTGTATGTGTGTTTAATTTACTTGTTCACATTATACTATTACTATATAGACATTTCCATGATATTAATCTTGAATATTAAGCCTTAATTTGATCAAATTATATGTGCTTCAATGATAAATTTACCTATACATGTTCTCCTATATGCTACATGGTTTATTCATAGTTATATGGTTATCTTATCCTTTTGAGGTGAGGTAACTACTAGTTTCTATTCTTCCCTCACCTCAAAGGTGTGGCATATCAATGGGGCCATGTCATAGAGGCATGTATTGCACACATTTATAGTTACAAATTTAGTGGGGGTATGTCATAGAGACATGGCTTCCACACAATCATAGTGTTAGATATACACTGGTAAGGCATGTTTTGGAAACATGTTCTCCACACTTATTTAGTATTCATCATACCTAGATTGTAGTAGGGGAATGTTTTGGAAACATTTTATACACATTTGAACTTATATAAATTTTAATATTTCTCCATATATATTGGGGGAATGCTTTGGAAGCATGTTCTTCACACTTACACAATTTATGAATTGGAAAACACACACAGTTACATGATTCAAATTCACATTTGTGGTATAATTCTATACATTGGTACCACTGTTATACATAGTTTTAGCATGAGACATATATAAGGTGCATATGCTATGAAATGTGTACCTAAGAATACAAAATCTAATTATTATATATTTAGAATACTTTAGGGACTATCACCACCCACCATGTCAGACTTTTATGAACTATATCGAGCCAATCTACTGTAGTAGTTGGTTCAATTTTTAGTAGGGTTGATATGATTAAATTATTCAATCTTGTAAATATTTAAATTTGGACTTGATTATATCATCCAACCTCACTAGTTTGATAGTGCAAGTTGACTTGGTTCATTCACATTCACCAGGTTATAAGTATGATTAGGTTACATAGTTGAGCTAGTCTCAATTACCACGTGGCAATTCATCTTTGCTACAAGGTTGGGGGCATGGGCCCTCATACATATCTCTCCATGTATCTCCTTAGGTACATGCAAATTCTTAGATTTATATATTTATACTAATCTAATTTTTAGTTATTCACAATAATACATATTTCAAATCAAGTTACCAATAGGCAAGATGGTTACATCGATACATAAGTGTTCTCTTAAACCTTACTCTTTGAATTTAAATCATTTTAAATGATTTAAATTTTAGATTATATGTATTAATTATATAATTTAAAATTATATTGGTTTTAGGTTGGTCACCAATAAATCACTCAATATGGACTCAAGCAAAGATAAGGGGTGTTATACACACCCAAGTACACATTCTTTTTCCATAAAAATAAAAATTTTGTTACTAGATTAAAGGGGGAAAATGTAGACACTATTTTTGAATTATATATCACCTCAGTCTTGTACAGTTGAAAAACTTAGACCTTGGTTTTTCCTCTTAGTTATATACATATTCTCACTTCTACAAGTCTCATATCTACTCTTTCTTATGCTACTTTGCCTATCTCTTACTTTGACCAATCTTATGTTGATGACCTAGGCCTTATATCTTACCCAAAATGCTTAAAACATGATTATATTATGCCTTTATAAGTTTTAAATCTGTACCTTCTTTCTTGCTCTCTAGACACTTGCATCCTAGATAAACACCTACATCAACATACGTGTCATGCTATGATGGAAGTGTTTAGTGACCTAAAGTCATCTAATTTTCAAATGAAACATATCTTAATGGTTGATCTAATTAATTTTAATGTGATTTATTTCTAAGGGGACTGGTATAAATAAAGTATTAACCCCCATTCATTTTGAAACTACACCTAACACATACCAAGGAAACTTATCAAAAGCATTCAATCAAGCACTCAATAAAGTAAAGCTTCCCTATTTCCATATCAGTCACAAGGACAACACATACATAGGTTTGAAGTACTGAAGGAGTAACCTAAGAACTTATTTTCCAAGTTACAAGCTAGGTCATTATTGTACTTGCTTTTCACATATTACATGATCCACACATAAGCCAACACGTAGGGGACAAATACATAAGTTTGAGGTCATATTCATAGCATTGGTTATGTAGGTAAAACTCATTGATAGTGGGGTATTTATGGTAGATCAAAACTATGTGTCTATTAAACCATTTTCCCCACAACCACTATGAGAATGAAGAACTAGGATTTTACTACTTGACAAGGAGCTATAGTCCATGACCTGGATATAAATGCACTAGAGCAAAGGTGAAAAAAACTTAAAAATCATCCAGGTGTTTAGATCTTATTCCTACAGGTATTTTATATAGGACACCTATGTCCAAACTAAAAATTAGCATTGGAATAATAATCTAGGTATGACACAAGTGTCTGAGGCTATAGAAGCACTAAATCCAAAATTTGGTGACTGTTCCATAATACTCTTCTAGTCTGCTTCTTACCTATTCTAGATCCAAATATGTATTAACATCATAATGAACTAAGTACTTATTTTAATTATCATTGTAATATAAAACATAGTTGTACTTTCCATTTTTATATCTTAGTACAATAAAGTTAGTATATGTTCTATCCAAGTTTTGTAATTAATTGGCCTGCTATAAATCTGTTTATCACCAATGTGCTTATTCATTTCTATATTCATAATCCTAGATCCCCCACAATCTAGATTTTTAGGGTTAAATAGTTTTGAATGCATAAATCCTTCCTTATATAACTTATATACTTAAACTTATTATAGATAGAGGGTCTTCTTTACTTTTCATCTTCCAACTTAGGTGATCTAGGCCCCTATTTGCCTACCACTATCTCTTGATTTTTTATTTGTATTAAACCATATCCTTTTACATCATAAGCTCTAATAAGCACTAAATTAGTTTTAATTTATGTATTAAAATATTTAGCTAGGGTTATTGCATAGTGTTATTTGACTAGAAACTTTAGAACCCTCTCCTTTAGTATTGTGTGATAAGAGATCCCTTGGTTAGTTTTAGAAAATTAAATTTGGTCATGCCCTTGATATATAAATGATCATAATAGATGTTAGTTGGTTACCTTCTCTAAGATTCAATTTACTAAATAGGATAAGTTTTAGATATATATTAATCCATTTCATACATGCTAGTGAACCTGATGTAAATCTGAGCCTTGCATTTTTAATTTTTCATTTATTGTCAACTAGGTTGCATTTGTCGACCTAGTTATAACCTCTATTTATAGATCTAAGTTTTTAATTTAACTAGGTCATACTAGTTGACCTAATTTTATTTTTTATTTGTAGGGTTCCATCCAAAGTTAACTAGGTTGGGTTAGTGGACCTGATTATTTACTTTGTTTGTAGGGTTCCATCCACAATCAACTTGGTTATGATGGTCAACCTAGTTATTCTCTATTTGTATTTCCTTGAGCTATAGTAAAGTAGGTCATGTTGTTTGACCCAAGTTTGTCCTCTATTTATAGGGTTTCATTTTTTTAGTTAACTAGGTCACACTGGTAAATTTAGTTATTTTTACTTTTTTTTTTCAATTTTTATTTATAGTCAACTAGGTTGGGTTGGTTGACCTAGTTCATTTCTACAGACTTTATTTTTCATTTTTCAACCAACTAGGTCATACTAGTCGACCTAGGTTTATTTTATTATTTTTAGTTTTTTAGCTTTTTACAGATTAAATTCAACTTAGTTGACCCTTTTTAACCTCTATTTTTTTAGATTTTTACCTTTGTAGGACTAAAGCAAGCATGTATGACCCAATCAATAATTAGATATTCAACACTCTTAGTCAACCAATCAAATTAACCTAGTTATATTACTTAGGTTCATCCTAACTAGCTTCAAAATTTAATTTTGTTAATCATCTCAATTTATCATTTATTTTTCAATAAAATTACTCAGTATTTGAAAAGTCATACTTTATTTTTCTAAGATTTTTAGTATTTTAAAATTGTATCACATATTTAACTAAGTTGACCTATCCAAATTTGTTCTTTTTTATAAAACCTGGTAATAAATTAAGTCAACCTAGCTAACCTTGTTTATTTTATCCTATTTTTATAATAGAGTATGTCAACCAATGTCAACCTTGTCCTATTCTATTTTCTCAACTAGATCACTTTGGCTGACCTTTTTGTGTAATTTAATTTTATAATAAGCAAGAAAATTCATTTTATTTTTGTAGTAATTGATCTTACTTTTCCTTTGAAAATATTTGAATTCTTGTTTATTATATTTTCTTAAATTTCAAATTGGTTTTTGACACTTGATTTTCACTTTATCTTGATTTCCATATAAATTGTGTACTGACAATTTTAAAAATACTTAGCTATTATCATGAAGGGAACATTTTAATCTATTTATAGTCTTTGTCTATTTTTTATAGATATCATGGTGAGATGGGATCGCCCCAATACTCAGCCATAGTATAAAATTAAACATGATATTTAGTTTCCATGTACCTCATGGTGTTTTGGAAATTCCTAGGATTTCCATTTGTATTGAACCTTAAAAATATAGCCATATATTTCATCTTGTGGTGCATCAGTTAAAAATTAATACTAAGAAGTTGCTTCTAGCTTACCCTTGATATTGGGTTTACTAGGTTAAGGGAATGATACATCCTCTATAGCCAATGCTCTAAAACATTTGGCTCTCACTATTCAATAGACAATCAAGTATCTTGGGGAGTGTACACTATCAAATAAAATATTTTAGTATAGATTTTTGATCTTATTTTTAAATAAGTAGTTAGAATTAATAGTTACAAAATTACATTTTCTACTTGCTGCTTACTATTCTCTATTATATTGCAAATTATATTGACTAGCATTGATATAATTTTGTGTTGTGTTTCAACTAGATAAGATACTATTTATCTAATTGAATGTGTGTGAAATAATAAGTCAACTAGGATAGAATTAGTCTTATTTATTATATTTGATTTACTTTTATTTCCAAACTACATCATCTAAATTACTATTACTTTTTTTCCAGATTCAACTAGTTAACTAGTTTGACCTAGTTAAACTCTATCTTTTCCTACTTGTATAACAAAGTTGACCAACTTGACTTAGTAGGATGTCATATATATATATATATACACCCAACTAGGTTGACCAACTCAACCCAGTAGGTTTATAGACTATTATTTCTCCTTATTTGCCCAAATAGGTCAACCAACTTAACCCAATAGGTTTCTAGACTATTATTTATCCTTGTGTTCCCAACTAGGCTGACCATCTTGACCCAATAGGTTTTTAGGTTATATTTTTTTCATGTCTACCCAATGAGGTTGATTATATTGACACAATAGGTTTTCATACTTTTATTTCTCCCTGTCTTCCTAACTAGGTCAACTAACTCAACCTAGTAGATTTTCCCACTTTTATTTTTCCCTATTTTCCCAACTAGGTCAACCAATTCAATCTAGTAGGTTTACTGATTGTTAATTTTCCTTGTCTGAACAAATATGTTTACCATCTTGATCCAATAGGTTTAAATCTTGATATTTTTATCTTTATCTTTCATCATGTAATATATTTTTGATGAAATTAAACTGTAAAAATCAAAATGATATGATGAATTTAACTAACCCCCCTAAACATCCTCATTCTTTCATTCCTTATAATTTCATATAAAATCCATATGTAAGAAATATTCATGTGGCCACTAGAACCAAAAACTATGGGTAACCTCCTTCCAAAACTTTGGATCCATTTATTTATCCTCCAAAAATTCCTATAGTCAAGGATGAGAGTGATCTCAAATATACTACCAAAATGATACTTTTCTTCAATTAAAACCATCAACATCAAGGAAAGGATCCCATGATAATATATATTCTCATGATGGGACCTTACCTTGATTTTCCACCTTCACCCACACATAAATTTTCTACAAGTCTTGGAAGTCACCCTATATCTTCTTCCATTTTTTATTCTTCTTCCATGGCTACTTCTTCCTTATCTTTAAATTTATCTACTATTTATTCTTTTACCTTGCCTAGTATCTCAACTACTATGGATGGTATTTATTCTAGTGGTCCTAATCAAAGTGCTCATGTTCACTTTAAATTCAAGGTTACCTCCAGTACATCTCAATCCACTTTTACTAATCAAGCCACTATTAATAATAATCAAATTCTATTACAAGTCATGAATGAAATGACTGCTTTTAAAACTAATAGTGAAAATCAAATGATGAAAATGCAAAAAAGCTTTTATAATTAAAAAATCATCTTCAACCCTCTCAATGAGGAGTAAAAAATCCAAATTCCCCTTACCTTCCTTAGATATACACAAGGCAACCTTATAACTCAACCCCCACTTTTTAACAAAGCTATCAAACACTTATAAAATTAACCCTTAGTTCCTCAAATTGTAAACATTAACATAGGTGGTATTGTTTGTACTATCACTTATAACAGATCCATTGATCCTACATTACATTTGAAAATTATTTTAAACTTGTATAAAGATTAGATTAATCTCAAAATCTTTATTTACACCAATCTCTTAGATAAAACCTTCACAAGTGATGCCTTGGACTGGTATAATCAACTCAAATCTCATACTATATACAATTTAGAATATTTATTTAATGCATTGGTACAACAATTTCAAACTAAAAATATTACTGAAGTAAACTTATATCACTTTATCAACTATAAATGATTATAATCTAAAACTGCCCAAGTGTTCATTAAATGATGGAAATCCTTATCCAATGAAGCTAAACATAACATGTTAGAAGAAAATCTCTTCTGATTATTAACTAATGATATTAATCTTAAATTGTAGTACCATGTTAGGACTCTCACTCTAACATATTTGGAATAATCACTTGGCCAATCCAAATGATAATATTTTCTCATAAGATAATTTTAGTTTTCCCATCCTCTTGTTAAAACTTGAATGCTTATGAAATATAAAAATTGACATGTTAATAATGATGGTGCTATAGATACATATGATTACACAAACATGATTCATGCTATTATCATAAGTAGTTCTAGTGATGTTACTCTTTCACGATGACTTTCAAACAATACTTTACCACAACCTAGTTCTATATTTTCCCAAGTGAATAATGTATATTATCACAAACTTCTTTCCATGTCAAAAATTTAAAAGCATCTTCCTAAGCCTTCACCATGAGATCTTGACCCTACTCACCATAGAAAACATTGGTATGATCCATAAATGTTTTTTGGTATCATCTAAGTTGTGGTAATTACCATGAGACTTGTTGGCAAAAAAAAAACTTTGCTCTTGAATATCTTCTTATTCCTAATTTTGATCATGAAACCCTAATTCATGAGCATCAACAAGATTATGAAGTCATAGTCAAGGTTAATGAAACCAAAACTAAACACAATGCCCTTAATCAAGCTAGAACACATCTCTCTATTTACAAGGATCCTCTTACTAATCACCAATCAAGTACTACTCAACCTCCCACTACCAACACTATCGAAACTTATGTTGATCCTAATTATTTCACTAATGATGAGAATGTTTTAAATATGAACAATACAAGGAAATTATTTTATTATATCAATCCTTATCCACATTATACTATTAAAAATTTCTAAATTTATATACTATTGAATATTCTTATCCATCTCATTTGATTGAACTTGGGAATATGATAATGATTCAAACAAATCTAACAACACAACCCACTCCTTAATCCATTATCCCACATGTTTATAATTAAATGACATATTTGTATATTCATTGAATTTACATTGATATAAATTCTATTCCTCACTTATCATTAAATTCTCCTCAATCCAAATTACCTAAAACTCCAAATCAACCTACTTCTTGGATTACTTCAATACCTACAAAATATTCAAAATAACTAGGCATAGACCCAACCAAGACACTAAAACATTAAATAATTCAACCCAATCAAATAAACTTGGAAAAACCACATTTGTTAAGACATAATAAACTATTCCTTATCAACATAGATTTCTATGCACTTACGCTCCTCCTTTAATAGATTTTCTTCACCATTATGTGCCTCTATTCGATACAATTCTAACTAGATATGATGAATGGGATCATATAACATAATTTTTTATTCTCCCATATCAAATTAATTTTATATAAATCATGAGGACTTCTCCTTGTCATTGTAATAATATAATACAACTCTTATTAAAAATGAACATCCCTCAACCTCCACTTGTGGGTAAAGAAGCCAATTTATTTGGGTTTGAAGCTTACATCCTTCAACAATTCAAAGAAGTCTCTATATACATTGATGAAACTATAAATATTTATCTCTCAATAAAATTTCCTATCACTTAAATGATTCCTTATGAAATCTTTCTCCATGTGGATGATCCTCCATTATTCATTAGTGTCCAAATTGGTGATATCTAAGTCAAGTATGATTTGATTGATAAATGCTTTGGCACTTGTATTGCCTCTCTTGAATTTAATAAAACACTTAGGTAATCTAAATTCAATCTTAAATATATCTAAATTACTTGTCAAGGCTATGACCAAAGATAGGTTCTTCCTCTAGGTTGTGTTTGGCTTCCTGTCATGGTTATTCTTGTCATAGTTTGCATAAATTTATGATCTTTAATTTCCCATTATCATATAACATTTTACTTAGTTAACCTTAGACACACCATATGATAGTTGTACCCTCATCAACATGCCAATGTGTCAAATTTACTTACAATGGTGCTATTTATAGGTTTCAAGGAGATAAAAACTCTTAGAGTTTTGAATAATTTAAGGAATGTGCTGTTTTTAAAATTACCACCCTTGAACCTTTACCTAACATCACCTTTCATGAATCTCAATGATTTAATTATCTAGTCAATGTTACTAGAATTTATAATGGCCACCCAAAACTTGTGGGACATATACCACTTTATCTCTTAGATTTTGATGATGATGAACCTAATGAGATCAGTTTGAAAATTAAAACTTCATCTCTCTCTCCTAACATAAATGCTTAATTACCTCCTTATTTAAAACCTTGGTCTCGATAAGAACCAATGAATGAAATTCTCATTACTCTAACCAAGACTAAACACTCCATTCTTCACTCTTCTTTGACTGATAAAATTATATATGATTTCACTATAAATCTTCATAATTTTGATTATGATGATGGATATGAATTAGATGACCCCTTTTTAGTTTTATTTACTCAAGCTAAAAACATATAAATACATAGATATTGTTATTCTTTACAACATTATTTTCATAGTATTCGTTCTATTAATATTGTCCCTTCTCATTCTACTACACCTAACATGATCTCTTCTTCACTGCATGTTCACATATATGAGATGGAACACACACACACACTACTTATCAGCTAATCATTGATGATACTCTTCATAATATGATTATTGATCATTCCATGATGAGACCATATCAATTCACTATATTTTTTGATCTTTGAAGCATGCTCCCTCCTAATATGTTGGCCACATTACACTGACCTGTACTAAGATCTTATCTCATAGCTATTGAGCCTAGTATAGACTCTATTATGAGTTATCCTAATGATGGTGATGGCATATTATCTTTTCATAATCTTGATTTTCTACTAAAAATTGGGAAGATGAACCATATTGTGAGTATAGAGTATATACCTAAACATGGGGATGTTTATTGTATATATAATCCAGGTAAAACACATCATACATATAGGTTTAGTTTGTTGTAGCAACATTTTTATGATTTCCCATGTCTTATGCTATCATTTTTTCAATAACATACTTTATGTTTTTCAGGGACAAAGGCTCAACCTTCTTCATAACCTTTATACTTTTTTAGTTTAGATGCTTTAGTCACATTGTGATACCAATTCATCACATTGACTACCCTCCATAGGAGATTCCATATGCATATTATTATTATTATTATTATTATTATAGCATACATATTTTCTCCATAGAGACAGTGTGTCATAAATTCCTCTCATGACTCTCTATAACTATATATGAAACTTTGATAAAAGTCTGATTATAGTTAAAACATGATGTATCTAATATTATTAATGATGTATGTCATGAAATCTACCAGTATTTATGAACAAATTATTGCATTTCATAACATTATTATTCACATTTTCTTATGATTTGGACTTGATATTTCACTACTACATTTATAATTCTTTATTTTTTTGATGATATTTATCTTTCACATCTTTGTAATCACTTTAATTTTCAAAAATTTTCTTTTATCAATATCACTTATTTTTTACCTATCTTGGGATGATTTTTCCTTAAATACATATTTATGTTAGATCACTTGATGAATAGTATAGCTATTCATATGACATGGTTATTAGACCACACCCTAGACTATCCTATTTTTCTTATGATGAGTTACAAAGCATATTCATCATTTTAACATTTATTACATAGATCTCTCACTATCCCCATTTCTCCCATATTTCTCCCTCATCTTAAGCACACATATAGTTAGTATTGAGATTTCATACTTACTTGTGGGTAAATCTAATAATCTTGAAGCCAACATCATCTTTAATTACTTATGTCTTGTAACCTAAGAATAAGCTTATTTGTGTTCATCACCTATATCACTCATTTTTGGTTTTTAAAAATCCATAAAAGTTAAAAGCCAAATCATTAAAACAAAGGGAAATGATCAAAAGACAAAAAAAAAATATTCAAAAGTCCAAATCACACCAAAAGACATGATTATTCTTTGGGACATATCCTATCCTAGTTGAATTTCAAAATCCATAATTGGTCTTATGATATAGCTACGGTCTAGTAGGGTATGCTAGGATAGTAAAATGGGATAGGTATCATTATTATATCTAGTGCCACCTACTTTATCATGTAAGTAACCTATCTTCACAATAAGATAATGAATTTGTAAGGGGTCCTAAGGAATGGGGACCACATCAGGGGAAGGTAGATACATTTTAATTTTTATGTATATATAACATTCATGAGATCATCTAGGTACTTCAATCATTATCCAATAACTTTGTGGCTACTAGTAAGAGTATCATACATTTTTATTGTCAAAATAAAATATTAGCACTTCCATACTTGATTTGTGTCTCATTTATGTTAAGGATTGTGTTTATGTGGGGTTTATATACACACCACAAATATTGGGTTTCACCCTCTCATTTTAGGATAAATGAGTAATCACTCCAAGGCATGAGTTTAAGGTATGTGCTTTTAGATTAACTAAATGGTGGAATAGAAACATGTGACATACATCCCATGAAGGGAAATTCACTAAAGTGATCAAATTAATATCTAAGAACACATTTATATTGATGTTATATTAAAATCATAAGAAGATCCCATAAAAAATCCAAAAAAATGAAAGACTAGGGTAGAGAAGAAGGCTTGTGGACCAAACAAGATGAAACCTTTATAAGACAACACTTGAACTAAAGGTTTGATAATCAATAATAAACCAATGTATGTTTCAAGCTAATAAAAACACACCAAAAATCAAGTACAGTTAAGGGTCTAAGAAAAAATGAAATATAGTAAACTTAAGTATATAAAATTAAAGGTAATCATGTTTTAAAGATTACATTTGCACGTCTACAAGGGGGGATTATACACAACATACAAAAGAATTCAAATCAGCAATAACATAATAAGAATAAATATATTGAAAACATAAATCATACACAACTAAGAGACTAAGATACTTAAATGATAGAAATTATTAAAAAATCTATAGGTTTGGAGAAAAATCAAGATTTGAATATGAAGAATAACTACCAAACTTTCCATAGAATTTCTTATTAATCTTAATATCTAAAATCTCATCCTTTTAGGATCATGAGGTTACAAGTATATATAATCTTGGGATTGGGGATGCCTTATCTCTCAATAAAATTATAAAAATAATTTTTTTGAAATATAAATGTGTGTCAAATCTCATGTGAAGCATGTATGTTGTTGGCCATTTTTGGCCCACATATGAAGCTCTTGCATGGTTTGATGAAGTAATGGATCAAAGGGTTAGAAATGAGTCTAAGATTATAAAATGGAGAGGATATAAGTAGGCTATCATATGTTCTAAGAATTAAGAATCATGGACCAAGTTATACAAACCTTAAGAATCCATCAAAACTTTGAAGGATTGATCAAAAGTTGAGATTTTCAAGTTTAAGAGTCAGACTGTCACCAGGATGTTAGGCAAGGGCAAACAAAATAGTCCACTTATGTAATTTTTATCTTCACTTAGGAAGACCCCATGAGCCGATAGATCACATGCAATTGTAATTCTACATGCCAAAAACATACTCTAAAAGTTTTAAGTTTGTGCAAGCTTTCTGGGTCAAGTTATAAGCTTCTAAAGTTAGACCTGAAACATAAGATGTTTATACTAACATCAAGTTAACAAGATGAACTAGTAACTAGGTGAGATCATGATTTAACAAGGGATATATTTTTACCACATATGAAAAACCAACATGTACACATTATACCAGAATAATGAAATCAGGAAATAGTCTTGTATTCATCTTAAGATGTTACGAGCTCCATCTTGGTAGAGTTTAGTCATGCCCAAGAGAGGGAGTAGAGAGGATATAGAGAGGAATCCATTTTTGGCTCAAAAGCCTCTATATATAATAGAAGGATAGAAAGAGAGATATGGGAACAATGGCTTAGAGAGTGGATAAAGAGTCCTCAAGATCAAGAAGTGAGGTGGTAGCTCATTGATTGCTTTTTATATGCATGATTTGATAAATAAATGGATTTACCTTTGTCCCAATAGTCCCCAGGCTCCTCTCATTAGCTGAAATATCCCAATAGAGACAAAAGTTGGTTCAATGTGATGAAAAAATTTGTTTGAGTGGAATTAATGTTTTTAACTACTTCGCTAACCACTAGTTCACCACTTTAGGACCCTAAGTCCACTTGACATGTTCATGAGGATCAAATCCTTAAATCTTGATACTAATAGTGCCATGTCATAGATGGTGATTAGTACCTACTTTGTCAATGATGGAGCCATGTTGGTAGATGAGACCCTTTAAATTAAACATATATCTACTCCATTTCCATATCTGGATCATGGGTTCATCTATAGATGGAAAACCAATATAAGATTATTGTTTTTCCTATAGTTATACATATTAATGTATACCTATATATCACATATCCTTTTTCTAGATCTAAATACATCCAAAAAACCCAATCTATCTCTACAAGAACCAAAAGCTTGTATATGCGTGGACCCTTCTTAAAATGGTAAACACAATTGTAGAAATAACCTTGCCCAATACAAAAATATGAACTAGAGGTCCATATTTAGCCTTAATAGTGGTCCCATATATGTTACTTATATCTTATTGTATTAGTGTGTCCCTTTAATGGCATTGGATCAAAATTTGATAGTGCCAAGATGATCTTAAAGGACTTATTTATTTCCATAAAAAATGGCTTCTTGACTTAAAACTTTATTTTAATTGGTCATCGATACTATCTCAAGCCAATCAAAATTTTCCAAATTATCTTTGCTCCAATTGGTCCCATAGTCCTTATAACTTATTAACTTCTCTCACACTATAAATACTGACTTATATGATGCAACATGATCCATCGATCTTGCCTTTAACTTATCAACTCTATCCAAGATTATGCCATGTGGCATCTTTATGTTTGATTTTAGGATTTATTGTCAGTCTATTAGCTCACATGCTTATGCCACATGTTAATCTCTCAATTTCCTTGATTGTTTGACCCATCTCATACCATTGGATCAAGATGTATGATCGAGTGAGGACCATTAGATCAATTGGGACCTTTTATTTGAAATCTAATGGCTACTTCATGAGCTTAAATTTGATAGTCACATGAATGTCAGTTAAAATCATGTGAATATCATTTGATAAGAGTGAGGACATCAATTTTAAACTCATGAATTATTCATTAGATTTCAAATAGTGGGTCCTAGTTGATATAATGGTCCTCACTTGATCGTATATCTTGATCCAATGATGTGAGATGGGTCAAATAATCAAGGATCTCAAGAGATTGACACATGGTGTAAATACATGAGATGATTGACTGACAATAGATGCTAAAATAAAATGTTGGGCTACCACATAACATAAGCTTGGATAGAGTTGACAAGTCAAAGGCAAGATTGATGGACTGCATTACATAATGTAAATTAGGATCTATAGTGTGAGAGAAGTCAAGAAGTTAGTAGGATCTATAGGACTAATGAGAACAAAGATAGTTTGGCATAATTTTATTATCTTGAGTTAGTATTGATGACCAATTAAAATAAAAGTCAAAGTCAAAAAGCTATTTTTGATAGAAGTAAATAGGTCCTTTAAGATCATCTTGGCACCATCAAATCTCAATCCAATTCCATGAAAGGGACACACTAATCTAGTAAGATATAAATAACATATATGGGACCACCATTAAAGCTAAATATGGACCTTTGGTTCATATTTTTTGCATCAGGCAGGGTTATTTCTATAACTTTGTTCACCATTTTAAGAAGGGTCTATCCATATATGAGCTTTTGGTTCCTACAAAGATAGATTGGGTATTTTTGGACTTATTTAGATCTAGAAAAAGGCTATATAGTCTATCATTTTGAATTAATATGGATAACTATAGGAAAACCAATAATCCTAGATTAGTTTTCCATCTATAAATGAACCCATGATCTAGATATGGAAATGGAGAATATATATGTTTAATGCAAAGGGTCTCATCTATCGACATAAAACCATCATCAATAAAGGAGGTACTAACCACTATCCATGGCATGGCACTATTAATATCAGGATTCGATGATTTGATCCTCATGAACATGTCAAGTGGAATTAGGGTCCCAAGGTGGTGAACTACTGGTTGGAGAAGTAGTAAAGAGCATTGATTCTACTTAAACAGACTTTGTCATCACGTAGAAGCAACCTTTGTATCTAGTGGGATCTCTCAACCAATGAGAGGAGGCTGGGGACTATTGAGACAAAAAGAATTTTTTTTGGATCAAATCATGCATATAGAAAGCAATCAATGAGATACCACCTCATTTCTTGATCTTGAGGACTCTTTCTCCACTCTCTAAGGCATTGTTCCCATATCTCTCTTTCTCTACTATTATATATAGAGGATTTGAGACAAAAAATGGATCCCTCTTTGTATCCTCTCTACTCCCTCTCTTGGGCATGACTAACCTCTACCAAGATGGAGCTTGTAACCTCTTGAGATGAATACTAGATTGTTTTTTATATTTCATCATTTTGGTATAGTGTGTACATGTCAGATTTACATGTGGTAGAAATATCTCCCTTATCAAGTCATGATATCACCTAGTTACTAGTTCATCTTATTATTTAGGTCATGTTTAGTATTCTACATCTCTTGATTGAAGCCCATATGTGGATATTGTGACTAGTTAGTGTCTTGCTTTAGACCTCTCCTTCATTTTCCTCAACTTTTGGTCATTTTGTGAATCTCTTCATGAAACATTGATGTATGCCAGATATTTATAATCCCAGATCTAGTCTTGTGCTTATTTCATTAGTGTTTAAGAGTCAAGAAGATTAGATCAACCATAATTTAGGTGCATCACCATATTTACCTTAGGTTTCCCTTTTAAGTTTTCTCTCCCTCTCTCTCTCTCTCCCCCTTTTCCCTAGTTATTAGTAAGTTTTAGTAGTGGGAATGAGCTAAATGATGCATCAAAGGAGCTAGCCTCATTAGAAAACTAGAGGTATGACCCCATTATAGGATACCCATATCTTGGGGTCAGTACCATGTTGAGCTAGATTAGGAAGTATAACCTAAACACTCTTATTTTTAGCTAGGGTACAATCTAGGTCTCTAATAATTATGGCATGCCTGGTGGGACCAAATCTAAAAGAGCATAAATATCTTGATGTGTTTTCCCTTTAATCAACTTTTGGAAGAAATCAAATTAACACTAATGGTGACTCTGAATCAAGGCTTCTAGTTATGAGTAGACCATGTGTAGACACCTAAATCTAGCCACCAATGACCTCTAATCAGGCTTTTGGCCAATTTCCATCCAAAATGCACAATTTGGCCTAAAAACACTAAAACATGATAAATGATGTGAAACTGATAAATTCAAGTGCCAATTTTGGCTAAAGTATCATTAAATAGGGAAATATAATTTATGGTCCAGCTAACTTTGATTAGATCATTTCAATTCAAAATACCAATTTTACACCTGGGTGCTTTAGATTGCTCTTTCCTATCAAATCTCTTGCACGAGACATGTGCCTTTGTTATTTGCTATTGGTAACATTATAAATGGAAATATGGTTCTAATGCATCTAACATTGACTTCCAATTCCAGTTTAGTAGAATTTTTGATCAATAATAAGGCATTATAATCAATTTAAGTAATTTGTGCATAAAGTGCTTCATCATGATTAAGAATTAATTAAACCAAATTAGAGACTAATTAATAATTCCATGGAAACTTGTTAAATACTTGTTTTTATAAATGA
The DNA here is from genome assembly GCA_037957365.1 of Torreya grandis. Taxonomy (NCBI): domain Eukaryota; kingdom Viridiplantae; phylum Streptophyta; class Pinopsida; order Cupressales; family Taxaceae; genus Torreya; species Torreya grandis. The sequence goes on from JARHVA010000442.1 coordinate 4,100,459, forward strand.
ATATTAAATATCTACATCATCAGGTGACCTCGTTTCTTGAGAAGAAATCCCTAAGCTATAAATGTCATAAATATCAAGATTCATGCCTCCCATTCCTCATCAAATCCCTCAATGGCTTGTAATTACTCCTCTATCCCTAATATTGATGAGCCTATTTATTAATTTTAATTACACAATTGGATTAATCCTTAGCTACACATCTCAATCCTGAGATGGATGGTTTAGGTTGATTCTAGTCTTTTAAATCTATAAATAGAGAGGCCATAAACATCATTTATAAGCTATTGTGGTGTAAAGTTATTGTATTCAAATATCTTAAAAAATATTGATAATGCAAAGTTATAATGTAAAAATGACTCCAAAATCTATTACAATTAGTGTTACTATGCCAAATTAATTCCAAGCCAAGCCAAGCCAAAGCCACAAGGTGCCAAGGAGAAGAGGAGATAGCCAAACCTCCTTTGATGAAGACTTCATGAGCACAAGCCAAGCAAGCCACTACAACAAGAATTTTGGAGCATCCAAGGAAGGTAAAAGAGGGTTTCTTTTGCATTTTAGTTGTGTGTTTTATTCATGTTTGTTAACTAATCTCTCCCTAGTGTCTAAGCCTAGAGATGTTATGCTAGTTAGTGTGTTTCTTTAATTTTATTTTCATTTTGAAACTAACATGATATTAATATCCTCTTCTTAGTAATTTTTTTTCTTTCACATAATGGCATGCCCGATGGGACCAAATGCATCCCACACATGAAGAAGATCATTCTACAGCTTTAAAATCTTCATTTAGATCATTAAAACTTTCACAATTTGATTTTCTAAATTTGTTTTGCCATTTTTATTTATCATAGGTTTACACAGTAACCATCATCAGTTAGTAAAACCATCATCAGTTGGCATAGCCATCATTGGTCACTATTGGTATAACCATTGTCGATTAGATAACCATCACCGATTAGTAAGTGTAACCATCATGGATTATATAACCAATATTGATCACTGTGTTTTTCTTAAAAACACAAACTTGAGAGCTAATAGGCCATTTTAAAATTCTTGGTTGGGGTCATATAGACTTTGTTTTAGATGATTTTTTTTAAACCATGTGTTTTCTCCTAAATTTTCAAAATTTTACATTAGTTTAGCTTCAAGTTTCATATATTTTTCACAAAATTTTGAAAATATATTTGAAATGTTTCTAATCTAACATATTTGCTTTTGAGGTGATGCCTTAAGGGTAGACAGGTAACCAGTGGACTTAGAACTTGTTAAAACATGCTATTAAGACATATTTAACATGCCTTTAAAATGAATTAGGAATCTTGTTTTTGGTGCTTAATGAAAAATTTAATTGCTTAAGTGAATGCTTTTAGAAGTTAGGCTTTCAAAGTTCATAAACTTAAGACCAATGGGTCAAATGAACACCACCAAATCTTACATTTGGGCTTAAAATTGAACACACTTGTCATTTTTATCTTCAATAGTTATTTGATCTAATTTTGATTATAAAAGAGGGGTATTTCATGTATGCTCTTCCATTTTTCCCTTTTAGGGAACCCTTGGAATCAAAAGTGCCATTCCTATTACAAAAATCCTAGTCCAAAGCTTTGAAAGAATGTCATCTAAAGCACTCCCCAAAAGCTCATCAAAGTTTGGGTGACCTTGAAAATGACCCTAAAGTCTTTTTATTAGCCTTTAATTTTATTCAAACTTGGCTTATGAGAGGGACATCATTACTTCCCACAAGTTCTTTAGGGAAGCTTTGAATTAGGGTTTCACCTCCCAGTATTGACTTCATTTACTCATTTTGAGTTGCACATGGGATGTATCTGCATTTGGACATCACACTAAACTGAGAAAAAATAGAATGTAGTGGTTATAAAAAGGATTAGACATTTTTACAACTAGATAATGCCATGGTCACCCAATTTATGTGATTTTATTTTGCATCATTTGATGTGAAATTCATTATGCAATTAATTCCCCTAGAAACATTCAAAAGCTTGCTAGTTAGTCAACACCACATTACCATACCCTTGATAGGATTTGTATGATTATACTTAGTATATTTTGGTAATTTTTACTTGGTATGTTTTGAGACTAATTTTTTTTTGTTTTTTCATAAGCCATGTCAAAATCAATTTGTCTATACATCACTTTTTTGTCTAAAGAGGCGTTATGCTATCCGTTTTACATCACACTTGTGACTTGATTTTTTTTTTCTAAACTTGTTTGTGTGTGTGTCATTTGATTTGAGGAGGGTAGTGTTATGCTACCCAAAACATGTTAAAACCATTTTTCATTTTGAGTCTTTGAAGCATAACATAGATCACATCATTTGAGCATGCTTACATCGTTAGGCTGCTTAATTTATTTTAAGACTTGTTTCAGCTTGTATAAAAAACCATTTGTTTCAAACTATTTTGTGTATACCATTTAGAAATTTGTCTTATGCTTTCATACTATCCAGTCTTGTCTAGCTTATTTGGTAAAATCCTAGTTTTCAACATTGTGTTTTCAATTAGCCTTGTCAAGTTTAGATTTAAACATTGATTAATTTCTATTTAGGCCTTAATTCATGGGGTTGATACACAGATTTTTCTCTTTTGGGTTGCATAATTTCAGTTAATTTATTACCCAAATTTGAAAACTATTGATGGTTTGTTTGTTTAATGCCTATCCTCATCATTATTTGTGACTTTATTTGAAAGAACACAACCTTTTTTAAAGAGCCTTTTGTCTTATGCCTTATGCCAACTAATTATATTTATGTTTGATTCTATGTGCCAAGTATATGTCAAAGTTATTTCCAAACTTGTTAGATTAAATCAAATCACATTATTCTTTGTTTCAAGTCTAGTTTTTGATGCTATTTGGCCAAACGTCCTAGCACATGCCTATTTTTTTGAGCCTAGAGTTTGACTCCACATTTGGATAAAAGACCTAGTAACTCAAATTTTCCCTTTTCTAAGTTTATACCTTGTTTGGAACATTTTGACCTAGACCTCTAACATGCTAGTTTTTATTGAGATGCTTGACCTATTATGTATATGACATTTGAAATTAGACATTTGATGTTAGAATATTTTATGCCAAGTCTTAGAAAAAATCATTTTGGAGATACAAATCCACTTTCAAACCATATTGAAGATATAGCTCCACCCCTTCAACCAAACTAGACCAAGTTTAAACCATTTTTCTTTTGGATGATTTTTCAAAGTTTGTATAACTCTAAGCCTTTTTATTTTAGAGATTTTATCATTTATGTGGATATGTCTGGCTATACTTATGGTGGAGTCATGTACAATCCAAATTATGATAGAATGGCCACATAAAATCCCACTAGGAACCCCTATAAAGAAAGATATTCTAAGGAGTTTTATTATTCTCCCTACAATACTCCATATGGGGAGCATAGTCAAAATCCACATGATCCAACTTGAGACATAGATTGGTATGAAGAGACTTGTGAGGAGGAATTTAAAGAACCAACTATAGATAATGTTGTTTGGGATATAAATCCATACCCTCTTTACAATAATCAGTACGTGGAACATAGTCAAACACCATCTTATGATCTAACTCACAACTAAGATGATATGGTTTATGAGGAAGACTTGGATGATTTGGATTATGAGAGTAATTAGGCTCTACCAAATCATACAATTTATATTCCAAGACCATAATGTCACACCATTCCCATACCAAGACCTCATCCTTTGGTTTGTGTGAGCAATCAAGTTCCACAATACCAAACCATTTCTATCTAGGACCTCATCCTTTGGCTTGTGTGGGCAATCAAGCCCCACAACACCTTATCATTACCATTTTAGGACTTCATCATTTGGCTCATGCAAGCAATCATACTCTCTAATGCCCTACCATTATTCAACCACAAGCCATTCCTCATCTAGAACCAATCCCATCTAAACCTCAACTGATCCAATCCTTCAATGATGAAGCTGTGTTTAAAATTGGTATTTTCCAACTCATTAGAAACCAAATCCAAGACAACCAACTAATACAAGATGTTTTTATTGAATCAACCACTTGTTATAAATTAGCCTATGATGAATCATGTATTGATCTTATCTTAGTTGTCAAGGAGTCTCACACTAATGAGCTAGTCTTTGCTGAGTCACTTCTTAATGAATATAACTACCTTTGAGCAAATCATTACCTTGACCATGTGCCTATTTTTCAAGAGCCTCATATTGAAAATTCAATTTTTGAGGAGTTGTCTCTTGACCTTTTTCCCATCCTAGAGGAGTCCCACTTTGATAAACTAGTTTTTTTGGAGCCCATTATGCCATCACAAGTTGTTACTTATCCAAAACCAGATATTCAATAAGACATCATTATAATAGAGTACCCATCAAATGAAGAATCAAAGTTAAATTCAAGTTCCATTCTTGAAATAACATTAGATTTACCATTAAAATCTAAATCCACATTAGTCTCAATATCAGATTTAGAGTCCCTTGAGTTAGAATCAGATTCAAAAGAAGAATATGTTCATGGCTATTACAATATTGGTTATGCATGCCTTATAGATCAATTTAAATACATTTGTGATCCTTCTATAGTTTTTGAGGATGAGTAATTTAGCTTTGACACAAGTTATCCTAATATCTTATACAAGGATTGTGTAGCCTCTTGATGAAACTGATCTTACACAACTCTGTAACCATCAACTGTGAGCTAACTTCATATACATGCCTATTTAGTTCAAGCATTCCTTGTAGCCCTATTTTCCCTATTTATTGGCCATAACTATTTATAGGTAGACTCAATAATGAAAGTAAGACCATTTATGGATACCCATTAAGCCTTTCTATAACATACTTAAAAATATCCTGAGGTTGCTTTGTACGGAATTGTACTTTCTTCTTTAGGCCCTGTTTTAATTAGCCCTCCTTTAGTGCAAAACCCCTTGTCTAGAGTGATGTACGGAATTTCTAAGAAAACCAAGCATCATTCCAGATACCCATTACCTTTTTACAGGTGAATCAATCATTTATTAGGGTACTTCTTTGGAGAAATCCACTTTTCCTCTATTGGCCTACGCTCTTCCCTTCACATGCACCTAGGCTCCACTTGACAATTGACTTTTTCCGTACTTATCCATAATTTGGCACCTTGAAACCACTTCAAACAGTTTTATAACATCATCAAGGGTCAAATTACAAAGTTTCAAGAGTTTTCAAGCTTTAAAACTCATTTTGAGGGTTTGAACCTAATTCAGAATTTTTCCATGACAGTCACAGGCCGAGAGCTTATTATTTTTGCTGGGAGTGTTCTAGATAGTTTCAAGGGTTCTAATCACTTTTATAGGGTCTGTTTTAACCCCCTACACCTTCTCCAATAATCATCCAAGTCATATCAACCCTCTGTACCTTCCTTTGCTTAACCATTTAGTGTCTTTTGACTGCATTTTTATAACAGTCAACAGGGTTCTTAGTTTTCTCCTCTATTTCAAGAATAAATAGGCTCTCAAGAGGATATACAAACATGTCAAACTATAAATGACTTACCCATTCATATGCTTTATCAAATATGACCTTATCAACCCATCTACTATGCAAAACATGCAACTTTCTTAACTTGCCTGTATACTATCACCTACAGGCCTGAATTCCAACTGTTGGAGTTTTGAGACATCAAGGGATTTCTAACGCCTGTTTATTCCTTTCTTAAGTTTATACCTGCCTCACAAACTTATTTACATGTCATTATAATCTTTATGAAAATATTTACATGTTGGTTTTTATCTTAGACAGTGGGCTGTAGTTTTTGGATGCTTGAATACCCTGTTTAGGCCTGTTTAGGCTTTTTATACATTCAAAATACTTAAGGATCTCTTGGACACATCATATTGGTTTTAAAATCATTCTAAACATTCCAAATAACCAGTTTACATGTAGCTTTCTCAATGTTCTATAGAAAAACCATCAAACACATCCATACACACAGGCCTACTACCATAATTTCATCAACAACAGTATAATCATCTGAAACAAAATATTCATTCTTTCTTAGATCAAATAGAAGACTTACATTACAATATTAAATTCCATGTATTTCAAATCCTTGTCTGCACATTCTCTTGACTTCAATCAAATTTGCTCCTTCTCTTTTCTTCACATTTCTTGAGTGAGGTCCTCCCTCACTAATTCTTCTCTCTTTTCTTCATTCCATTCTTTTCCCTTGAATGAGAGAACTTTTCCTTTCTGTCCTTGTTCCTTTCTATGCCCCTCTCCTTCTCTCTCATTACTGAATTCTCTTCTTTTTTTCTCTTTTCAAGAACTTTCCTTCTAACTTCTACGCCCAAATTGGGCTTAAGGCAAACAAAAGACTGTTTTTAAGTTTTAACAATTTACTAAGGTTGAAAATAGTTTCAACCATTTCCCCCTAATTTACTCAATAGCCTAACCATCACTTTTTACCTTTCACCTTTTACCTTTTGATAATTATATTTTACTTTCAAGGTGAAATTTTGAAATCTCATAATTTGGAGGGAAAACCAAAATTTGAATTTTCACACTAAAATTTGAACTATTGTAGATGCTCCTACATCATACTCTCCCTCTAGAAAAGATTTGAACCTTAGTTCAAATGGGATGCTTCCTCCATGCTTTAGCCTTCACTTGTATACCTGGATTTCAAGGTCATGTTGTCAATGCCAATGCTTGTCTTTGATAGTCTTTGTCTTTCATCTTGCTATTCTTCCTCTTCTGGTATGTTCTTCTCCTCATCTCTTTCTCAGCTGCCATCTCCCACTTCCATGCTTCTTCATCTTCATACATGTCTTCAAGATCTTTTTTTTGTTCTTCTTGGTTCATGAGCTTCTCCAATGACTCATGTATGTCCTTCACTTCAGCAACCTTCATACCTGCATATAAAACATTCAAAGCCACCTTAGAATCAAAATCTTTAGGCCATGAAGCCTCTTGGCTGTCTCCATGTTCTTGTTTTTTGACTAAAACTGTCCTTGTCTCTTTGATTTGCTCTTGTCTTGTTCTACTCTTCCCAATGGTGTCTTCACCATGGATTGTACCTTCCTTCATCTCTCTTGAATAATCAAACAACTGCTCCAACATCTTCAACTGTTCCTTTAGTAAGATCTCATCTATCTCACTATTCTCTTCATCAAACTTGGGCTGATCACTCACAAGGCCTACTTGCCCCTTACCTCTTATCTCTTCTTTTCTTAGCTTTTCTTCACATAAATCAAATTCTTCATCAATATAATCATCAAATACAATTGAAACACCCTTACCTTGTCTCTCCTTGCTTTCTTCAATCTTTTCTTGAAGCCATCTTGTTTGCTTTGCTGCATACTCTCCCCTTTCCTCATCATCCATCCATTTGGAACTCTCTCCTTGATGCATATTAGTCTTCATAGCTACTTTCCATTCCTCATTTTCAATAAACATATCATTAAATGCTTCAAACAACTCATTATCCCATTCATTGTAAGCAATTGACTTACCTTTTATATTTGTATCGTCATGTTTCACCTCATTATTCTGTGAGAAGTTTTCTTTCTCACCTTTAGCCATCCATACCTTCTTCATAGCTTTAGGATGACACTTGTTCAATTTACCAACCAATTTCTTCTCCTTGACATCTTCATGTTGTCTTGCTTGATAGCTGGTCTTGCTCACTTTGCATTCTACCTCTTTCTTCATGCTTTGTATTTGCTTCTTGCTTGAGTCATCATCTTGATTGAACTTTGTGTCTTTCGTTACATTTGCTGATCCCTTAAGCCATTTTGGTATCACATAGCCATGGTCTATTTCTGGATTTGAAGGCTTGTTATTAATCTTCTTCATCTCCATCTGTACAGCAGTAGTCTTACTCTTATATGCATTTGAAAAATCTGAATTTGAACTTATTTTTACCTTTTCAATGGCTTGATGTTTAGCCATACTCTTCCTCATAGTTTCCTTGCTTGCATTCACTTTCCTTAGGTGTGTTTCCTTCCTTTGTTCTATTGGAATGTTTTTCAAGTCATCATAATATTCTATACCCTCTTCTTCATTGGCATGATGATGGACTTCCACTACTTCCTTATGGAATTTTTCAACCTGTTCAACAGCTGTTCCATAATTAAGTGGATGAGAAAAATCAATGCTATAATTCACCTTTACCTCCTTGATGGGCTGCTTCATGGTTTCCTTCATTTGCATGGCTTCTTTGATTGCACTATCCTCTTTTGTGCATAGTTTTCCATTTGCTTCTTCAAGGTACTCCATGGCATCATGGAATTCATCTTCATCTTCTATCTCTCTTACTTGTATGGATTCTTCAACACCTCCATTACGCATTAACCAATGCATCTCTTCTTCTTTATCAACAACAAACTCACTTCTCTCTCTTGCACCAATATTTTCATTCTTCAAGGCCCTTCTCTTGACCTTCATAAGGCTTCTCATACCTACGTTTACCCACTCAAAAATAGCATTAGATATAAAAACAAGAGACCATAATGTCTCCATGAGTGCTCTCTTCATCCACACTCTCATCTTTTCAAGTGCTCTTCCTAGCACTTCATCTTTTCTCTCTTCTTTACTCTTGTTCTCCTTAATGAGAACCTTCTTCTCAACTTCTTCCTCTTGCTGCTCACTTGGAAACCTTCTCATGCTCTTGCCTCTATGGGCTTCTCTCTTCATGGCAATCTTCTTTTGCCTTCTTCTCCTCTTCATTAGGAGATCTATTGGCCACTTCAACCTCCTCCTCATTGGCCATACACATGCTTGCTTATCCATCTGCATCCAAGACTCATATTCATCTTTAATCTTAGATAACTCTCTCTTCAAATTAGCAATTTCTTTATCAAGTACAAAACTGTCCATACCTTTGATGCTTGCTTTCTTCTTGGTGCCCTCCTGTACCTTGCTGCTCTGTAGTGCCTTCAACAACACTTCCATCTCTAAGATATTCACCCAAGTCTTTTCCACCTTGGTCTCTTGATCCCTTGTCTCACCCAAGCCTTTTCTCCTTGACTGGTCTTTTGACAATCTCCTTGATCTCACCTAGGCCTTTTGCATCCTAGTCTTTTGATCCTCTTCTCAATCCTGCAGCAACTCTTATACAACACTTCATCAAATACAAATCATAAATCCAAGCTTACCTTGCTTTGGATATTCTTCTTGAGCATTCACTTTCTCTCTTACTTTTGAGCTCTCCAAGCTTCAAACTCCATCCTTTACCTCACCCAAGTCTATTTCACCTTAGTCTTTTGGCAAACTATCCAAGCTTCTTCTTGGACCTTCACTAAGCCTTCCTTGGCTTCTTCTCTTCTTAAGCCTCAATGGCTTGGCTGCCTTTCTCTTTAATTCTTAAAAAAATAAACTCAAATCAAAAGCAAAGTTGCTCATACCTTTTCTCCTCAGGTTCTAGCACTTTGTCCTACTGATCCTTGCCAAATCCTTCACAACTGCAACATCATTCTTTTCTTAATTCTGCAGCAACAAATTATCAATTCCCAAGAGCTTCAAGCTCTGATACCAAATGATGAAACTAATCTTACACAACTCTGTAACCATCAACTATGAGCTAACTTCATATACAGGCCTATTTAGTTCAAGCATTCCTTGTAGCCCTATTTTCCCTATTTATTGGCCATAACTATTTATAGGTAGACTCAATAATGAAATTAAGACCATTTATGGATACCCATTAAGCCTTTCTATAACATACTTAAAAATATCCTGAGGTTGCTTTGTACGGAATTGTACTTTCTTCTTTAGGCCCTGTTCCAATTAGCCCTCCTTTAGTGCAAAACCCCTTGTCTAGAGTGATGTACAGACTTTCTAAGAAAACAAAGCATCATTCCAGATACCCATTACCTTTTTATAGGTGAATCAATCATTTATTAGGGTACTTCTTTGGAGAAATCCACTTTTCCTCTATTGGCCTACGCTCTTCCCTTCACATGCACCTAGGCTCCACTTGGAAATTGAATTTTTCCGTACTTATCTGTATTTTGGAACCTTGAAACCACTTCCAAAAGTTTTATAACATCATCAAGGGTCAAATTACAAATTTTTAAGAGTTTTCAAGCTTTAAAACTCATTTTGAGGGTTTGAACCTAATTCAGAATTTTCCCATGACAGTCACAGGCCGAGAGCTTATTATTTTTGCTGGGAGTGTTCTAGACAGTTTCAAGGGTTCTAATCACTTTTATAGGGTCTTTTTTAACCCCCTACACCTTCTCCAATAATCAGCCAAGTCATATCAACCCTCTGTACCTTCCTTTGCTTAACCATTTAGTGTCTTTTGACTGTATTTTTATAACAGTCAACAGGGTTATTAGTTTTCTCCTCTATTTCAAGAATCAATAGGCTCTCAAGAGGATATACAAACATGTCAACCTCTAAATGAATTCCCCATTCATATGCTTTATCAAAGATGACCTTATCAACCCATCTACTATGCAAAACATGCAACTTTCTGAACTTGCCTGTATACTATCACCTACAGGCCTGAATTCCAACTGTTGGAGTTTTGAGACATCAAGAGATTTCTAATGCCTGTTTATTCTTTTTTTAAGTTTATACCTGCCTCAAAAACTTATTTCCATGTCATTATAATCTTTATGCAAACATTTACATGTTGGTTTTTATCTTAGACAGTGGGCTGTAGTTTTTGGATGCTTGAATACCCTGTTTAGACCTGTTTAGGCTTTTTATACATTCAAAATACTTAAGGATCTCTTGGACACATCATATTGATTTTAAACTCATTCTAAACATTCCAAATAACCAGTTTACATGTAGCTTTCTCAATGTTCTATAGAAAAACCATCAAACACATCCATACACACAGGCCTACTATCAGAATTTCATCAACAACAGTATAATCATCTGAAACAAAATATTCATTCTTTCTTAGATCAAATAGAAGACTTACATTACAATATTAAAGTCCGTGGATTTAAAATCCTTGTCTGTACATTCTCTTGACTTCAATCAAATTTGCTCCTCTTTTCTTCACATTTCTTGAGTGAGGTCCTCCCTCACTAATTCTTCTCTCTTTTCTTCATTCCATTCTTTTCCCTTGAATGAGAGAACTTTTACTTTCTATCCTTCTTCCTTTCTACGCTCCTATCCTTCTCTCTCATTACTGAATTCTCTTCTTTTTTTCTCTTTTCAAGAACTTTCCTTCTAACTTCTACGCCCAAATTGGGCTTAAGGCAAACAAAAGATTGTTTTTAAGTTTTAACAATTTACTAAGGTTGAAAATAGTTTCAACCATTTCCCCCTAATTTACTCAACAGCCTAACCATCACTTTTTACCTTTCACCTTTTACCTTTTGATAATTATATTTTACTTTCAAGGTGAAATTTTGAAATCTCACAATTTGGAGGGAAAACCAAAATTTGAATTTTCACACTAGAATTTGAACTATTGTAGATGCTCCTGCATCACCTCTCCCCATTCTATTATCATTCCATAGGCCATTACCATCAACCAAAATAGCCATATCATTGACATTCGATCTCCCACAAGTGTTAATTAAGATTGATGAAATTGCACTTTTTTGAATTGCATCCATGGCAACATAGTAGTTGAAAAAGAGTAAGGATGCCAAGACCACATTCATATATCATAAGAACACTCTCCTAGTGAAACCTTTTCAAAGGTGTAAGGGGACAATCAAAGTTAGAACTTAACATCTTCTAGTGAAATGTTTTCAAAAGTGATAGAAGACAATCAAAGTCAAAATTCAATAATCCTTAGTGAAACCTTATCAAAGGTGCTACAAGACAATCAAGACAACTTCATTTATGAAAACCTATTTTAAGCACCAATAGATGAGCATAAAAATTCTTCACTTCTTGATGAAGGCAAAATAAAATATCAAATCAAAATAACTTCTAATATATATCTTGATTAGATGGTAGCTACTCTCAAGATCAAATAACAAAAAAATCTGGTGGTCCTATCAAGAGAATAAGTCTTTGACCCCATCACAACCAAAGTTATGTTGAATCTAGCATTAACAACATTATGTATGACTAAATGTCCTGATCTTCATTTGTTTTCCAACCATTCTACATTCAATTATCATCTACCATTCCATTTCACAATCAAACCTACCATTCATTATTTGTCTTTATGTACCATCTATGACCATAATTTCCTTTGTAGAGGCTACAAAGATACCTTGTCTCAACACTTGAAGGAATCCAAATCAATGACCAATAAAAATCACAAAAAAATTCTTGACAACCAAATATATAACTAGTTCTTGATAGAGTAACTATTCAAATGAGGTGTGGGCTAATAATTAACATGATCAAGTATTTTGTTTGTATCATTTATTAATTAGGACGTACATTTCCCCATCACAAAGAATAATAGAATCAAAAACCACACCTAGGCCAAAAATATGTACCATACCATTTCAAATTTTCCATTGTTCCATACCCTTCCATTTACCTTACCTTACCACTTGGGGGCAACCCTCTTACCATTTTATCAAACCATCATTATCCTTAGCAAGACCATGCCATCTAACCATTCCATTCCTATCTAGACCAAAGCCTATTTTTAGTCATCCTACCCAATCCTATTTTGATCTTGGTTCCTTTAGTTTTTCCCACACTTTTTGTGAGAGGATTCAAATCAAGTTTCAATAATCAATCCAATCCATGTTTTAATAATAATCTATGAAATTAGTGTGACAGTTGATCTAACAAGATATCTATCATTCTAACAAGTTTGTTTATGTGAGCCTGATCATAACTACCTATGGGAAAATTAGTATCATTGATCTATGTTTTTTTATCCTAGTTATAACCACCTATGGGAAAACTAGGGGTAATACTTGTTTATCATGCATTACCACATCACCTTGCCATTACTATTTTCATTTGCATGGTCATTTTCTAAATTTGAGAACTTATTGGGACCTAGTTGGTTTTTTCCCACCTTTTGTATGGATGGAATTAATATGAATTAAGGTCATTTTAGGACTATGTTGGTCATGCTCAATCATGTTGAGATCACCCTAGTCCTCCTTTCCATACACTCTCACTATTTTATAAGCAACCTAAGCCAAATGCTCTCACTATTTTTTGAGCAGGTATCTTGTCATTCTCTAATGAATTAAGATACCTCAAAATGCCAAAAATATTCATAACATTTCAAAAATCCAAAAATATTTGTCTTGTCTAAGCCTAGTCAGTTATCCTCAATCCACCTTACTGGGGCATTGCCAGTGTTAGGATGCTTCTTTTTGCTTTTATTTTCAAGCTTTCTATTTATTTGTTTATTTTAGGTTGTTTGTTTGTTTGTTTATTTATTTAATCACCTATTTATTTTATTTCAACATTGTTGCCTTGACTCAGTCTATATGCATTCATGGGTGATTCCTTGTGCACATTATTCTTGAGTCTATCCATATTCATACGACAATATTATCATCATGGTTTTTATCATTGGTGTATTGTTTTCAAGTGTTTATTGAATTAGGATTCAATCCTTACACATATTTCAGCCAAGTCTTCATGGTGTTCTATCATGAAGCTTACCGTCACATGCTATAGAAAAATTAGCTTTAGAAAGGTCTATAATAAATGGAGCTATAGAAGTTTCTCCTTGGCACCTTGGCAAACCCTTCTACCACTCTTGATCAAATTAACCCATTGGCCATTCTAGTTGTATCATTACTAATAAGGATGAGCATCTCCTCATTGGTAGGTACAACTGAATCATTTTTAATGATCAATCTTATTCCTCTATTCATCTCTTTTATCACTTTGCATCCACTTATCTTTAATCTATATTCTAAGTTATATCCTTGAATTATTCTTGATAATCATCCCTATTTGGGACACCATCAATTTTAACCAATCCAAGTCTGCTTAATGATTATAACTGCCTATGGACAAATCATTATTTTTACTTTTATTCCTGATTATAACCACCTTTAGGTGAATCAACATCTTTTTTACATCAATGCATGCAAGAATTTTATTATTTGGATTAATCTCAACCACATATATATTCCACCTTTCTTATTATTTCTTTTTGAGGGACTATCTATCAATAAATATGATGTCCACTCCCTCAAGGGGCATCATTATAGGCTTTCCAATAACCATTTAGAGCTTTGTTCTTCAACTATTATCTTCTTTTTGGCATATAGGCCATCTCTCATTATTTGAGAATACATTGCTTTGCCTATGGTTTTCAACATCTTCCTAAACAAGGGCAAACTGTAGACACCTAAATCTAGCCACCAATGAACTTCAATAAGGGTTTTGGCCAATTTCCACCCAAAATACACAATTTAGCCTAAAAACACTAAAACATGTTAAATTATGTGAAACTATCATATTCAAGTGCTGATTTTAGCTAAAGTATTATTAAATGGGGCAATGCACTTTATGGGCTAGCTAACTTTGATCAGATCATTTCGAGTCAAAATGCTAATTTTGCACCTAGGTGCTCTAGATTGTTCTATCCTATAGAATCTCTTGCATAAGACACATGCCTTTATTATTTTCTATTGGTAACATCCTAAATGGGAATATGATTTTAATGCATTTGACATTGACTTCTTATTTTGATCTAGTGGAATTTTGGACCAATAACAAGGCATTATGATCAATTTGAGTAATTTGTGCATAAAGTGTTTAATCATGCTTAATAACTAATTAAACTAAATTAGAGCCTAATTAAGAATTCTATGGAAAATTGTTGAATACTTGTTTTTATAAATGAATATTGATTATCTACATCATCAAGTGATCTTATTTCTTGGGAAGACATCCCTAGGCTATAAATATCACAAATATCAAGATTGATGCCTCCCATGCCTCATTAAAGCCTTCAATGCCTCTTAATTACGCCTATATCCCAAATATTTATGAGCCTATTTATTAATTTTAATTGAATAATTGGATTGATCCTTAACCACACATCTCAATCTTGAGATGGATGGTTTAGGTTGATTCTAGTCATTTACAAAAATCTATAAATAGAGAGGCCATGAACATCATTTCTAAGCTATTTTGGTGCAAAGTTATTATGTTTAAATATATTCAAAAATATTGATAATGCAAAGTTATAATGAAAAAATGATTCCAAAATCTATTGCAATTAGTGTTACTATGCGAAATTGATTCCAAGCCAAGCCAAGCCAAATCCACAAGGTGCCAAGGAGAAGAGGAGATAGCCAAGCCTCCTTTGATGAATACTTCATGAGCACAAGCCAAATCAGCCAATAAAAAAAACATTTTTGAGCATCCAAGGATGGTAAAAGAGGGTTTCTTTTGCATTTTAGTTGTGTGTTTTATTCATGTTTGTTAACTAAGATCTCCCTAGTGTCTAAGCCTAGAGATGTTATGCTAGTTAGTGTGTTTCTTTCATTTTGTTTTCATTTTGAAACTAACACAATACTAACCATCCTCTGTTGAGTCAAATTCCTAGTTCACACCAAGTATGTCTCAATGAAGTCTCTAATTAGTTCTTGCATCTCCTGTAATATATGAGGTTAACATGAATAACTATGGTGAATATCCTTATTATCTACCTCATTATAAACAACCCCAATATGATCCTTATAATCCATATGACCTTTATCAACATTATCAAGAATTCTATCAAATATATGAGGAACCTTGTCAAGTTCCTCATGATCCATCTATGCAAGAGTATTACCCTAATCCTTCCTATAGACAACAATCCCATCTTAAAATTTATCCTCATCAACCCTATCATGAGCCATCCATACCAGCACTTAGGTGAGCTTTAACCTTAACAAGCATGCATTAGAATTGTGCTCACAAAATAATTATGGCCAAGATGTCCCTACTCACTAGATCTATTATGTGAGACAATCATTATAACAACTGAAAGAAAAATGGACACTTGTTGAAAGAGAAAATTAGAACAATCTCATAGGTGAGATGATAGATGTAGGTGGTTACATTCAAGGAATTTAAAACAAGCTATGATGCCTTAAAGTATAATAGGTCCAACCTTACCAATCTTATGAGCCTTCATATACATCACCTTAGCCTTATTATGTGCCACCCATTCCTCCCCAAGAGACCATTCCAAGTGACCCTTTGAGTATGAAAATTTATTCATGTGTTCCTTGGACCTTTTCTTCTTAGAGATCTATCCAAGAGAGTTGTCAAAGAAATAAGGAGATTGTTTTGGAACAATCTGTTGTTGATATCCCAGACTCCATCCTTCTTCAAGAACCCCTTATGAAGTCCTTCAAGGTTTCAAGATGGAACCAAATGGTGATGTCATAAGGTGGGGAAATCAAGATAAATATAGATTTAAAAGCCCAAAATAAAGGAGGATTTGAACCTATGTAAACCTCTCTGACCCCTCCTTAAGAGTCTTCTCGTGTTCCTTATCTTCATGAAGTCACTGACCACCTTAAAGAGGAGATATTCCAAAAGAATATTGATGAGTAGATGAAAGAGTTAGAGTTAAAGATAAGGAAAGAGGAGGAGAACCAAAATTAGAATGATAAAGAAGGACCTTTATCTTTTCCATCTTAGAACCAAGTCATGCAATCAAGTAAATCCAAGGTTATTCAAACCCCATCCCTCCCTCCTCAAGAATCTAGGTCATTTCCATCTTAGAAATCCATCTAGATTAGTATGAAAAATAAGGACATGAATGTTAAAGATAATTAGTTGGACCAAAGAGGTGACACATGTGTCTCATCTCTCTTGGAGTCATACCAAGAAAATATTATGCCACTCCTTGAAAAGGTAAGCAGTGAACTCCATGTTAAACTCACAACTAATAATGATGAATTATCAGATTCAGAAGAGATTATTATGTGGACACCACTTGGCAAGAGAAAACATGTTTAAGTATTTCATAATGTCAAAGAGGATGAGTTGTAGGAGAAAGTACAATTTGGAGATGAGATCGAATAGGAAGATGACCATTGGTAGTAGCTATACCAAGATTTCAAGAGTCAGATTGATGAACTTAAGATGTCAAGCTTCGATGATGAGATGGTATAGTAGCTTGGGTCTTCTAGGTATTTCATTAATGTTTTTAAGCATGAATAATACTAGCTCAATGACTTGTTACATCAAGAAGTGAAGATTGAAGTAGTGGTTCTAGATGATAAGGAGGGTAATGACCAAGATTGGGAAGAATATGTAGAGATCCTTGATGAGCTTGAAGAACTTGAATCAAAGAAGGATCCTAGTCTTATTAAGGATACCATAGAAACTAAGGAGGTATGTCTTATTGAACCACCATTATATGTTGTAGTTGAGGATCTATATGAAGAATTTGAGACTATCTGGATGCACATAGCTGACCTATTTAGAGCTACTTCGTTCTCATTGAACATAATGCCAATGAAGTTGGTATATACTATAAATAAGATGGAGGCATCAAGACCAAGAGTAAATAAGTTGCATACCTCATTCAATTCCACATCTCATGATGAAAAAAGGTGATCAAACTTTCCTTTTTTATCTAGGAGGAAAAGTACATATAGTTTTAAGCTGTATATATTAGGATAGTTTTATTCAAATTATTTTAAGTTCTATTTCTAGCACATTTATTTGTTGTCTCTATTTTTTTTAGTATGTTAGTTTCCATTCAATAAGTTCCTTGGGTACTCTATCTTGTTTTGTTGTCCTCTTTTCCTTGTATTTTTTTTAAGAGAGGTTAGAGTAGGATTGGTAGCTAATTCCAAATCTAGGTCAATGCATTGGACACACATAGAGACTCCATGCCCAATGGACTAGAATAGGCACATGGTCTATGTTCTCTTGCGTAGATAGGCATGCAACCCATTTTTGGCCAACATATGAATATCTTACATAGTTTGATGACGTATTGGATCAAAGGATTAGAAATGAGTCTAAGATTAAAAAATAGAAAGGATCTAAGTAGGTTCTCATTATTCTAAGAATTCATAAGCATGGATCAGGTTACACAAACCATAAGAATCCATCATAACTTTAAAGGATTGATCAAAAGATGAGTTGTGAAATTTTAAGAGCTAAATTATCACCAAGATGTCATGCAAGGGAAAATAGACTAGTTCACTTGTGAATTTTTTATCTTCACTCAAGAAGACCCCATGAGCTAGTGGATCATGTGTAATTATATTTCTACATGCTAGGAACATACTTTGAAATTTTCAAGTCCATATGAGATTTTTGGATCAAGTTATAAGATTTTGAAGTTAGACCTGCAACATAAGACATTCATGCTAACATCAAGTTTAAGATTGACCAAAATAAATACTTTTGAGATTAAATTTGATGGTCACACAAATGTCAATGATAGTCATGTAAACATCATTTGATAAGATCAAGGATATTAGTTTTAATCTCATGAAGTAGTCATTGGATTTCAAATAATGGGTCCCAGTTGATCTAATGTTCCTCACTCGATCGTACATCTTGATCCAATAGTGTGAGATGGGTCAAACAATCAAGGAGATCAATAGATTGACATGTGTCATAAACACATAATTTATAGATTTATAGTGGAACCTAGAATCAAATTTAGGGTTGTCATGTGGCATAAATTGGATAGAATTGACAAGTTAAAGGCAAGATCAATGGACCAGATTACATTGTGCAAGTCAGGATCTATGGTGTGAGAGAAGTCAAGAAGTTAGTAGGATATATGGGACCAATGTGAGAAAAGATAGTTTGGCATAATTTGATTAGCCCAAGCTAGTATTGATGACCAATTAAAACAAAGGTCAAACTTGAGAAGCCATTTTTGATAGAAGTAAATAGGTCTTGAAGGATCATCCTGGCACCATCAAAGCTCATTCTAATGCTAGTAAAGGGACACATTGATATAGTAAAATATAAGAAACATATATGAGACTACCATTAGGGCTAAATATAGATATATAGTTTGTATTTTTGTATTGGGTAGGGTTATTTCTGTAATTGTCTTCACCATTTTAAGAAGGGTCTATGCACATATAAGCTTTTGGTTCTTATAGAGATAGATTGGGTCTTTTTGGACCTATTTAGATATTAAAAAGGTTATGAAATCTATAGGCCTACATTAATATGGATCACTATAGGAAAACCAATAATCTTAGATTGGTTTTCCATCTATAGATAAACCCATGATCCAAATATGGAAATGGAACAGATATATGTTTAATGCAAAGGGTCTCATCTGCCGACATGGATCCATCATCAACAAAGTAGGTAATAACCACCATCCATGGCATGACACTGCTACTATAAAGATTCATGAATTTTATCCTCATGAACATGTCAATTGGACTTAGGGTCCCAAGGTGTTGAACTGGTGGTTGGAGAAGTAGTTAAGAGTATTGATTTTACTCAAACAGACTTTGCCATCATGTAGAACCAAAATTTATCTCTATTGGGATCTCTCAACCAATGAGAGGATATTGGGGACTATTGGGATAAGGGAAATCCATTTATTGATAAAAACATGTATAAGAAATCAATCAATGAACTACCACCTCACTTCTTGATTTTGAGGACTCTTTCTCCACCATCCAAGGCATTGATCCCATATCTCTCTTTCTTTCCTTTTGTTATATATAGAGGATTTTGAGCCAAAAAATGGATCCCTATCTATTTTATCTCTACTTCCTCTCTTGGAAATGACTAAACTTTGCCAAGATGGAGCTTGTAACCTCTTGAGATGAATACAAGACTATTTTTTAGATTTTATTATTTTTGTATAGTGTATACATGTTAGATTTGCATATGTGGTAGAAATATCTCCCTTGTCAAGTCATGATCTCACTTAATTACTATTTCATCTTGTTATTAAGGTCACATTTAGTGTTCTACATCTCTTTATTAAAGCTTGCATGTGGATACTATGACTTATTAATGTCTTTCTTTAGACCTCTCCTTCATTTCCCTTAACTTTTAGTCATTTATTAAACCTATTCATGAAATAATAATGTATGATAGATATTTAGAATCCTATATCTAGTCTTGTGATTATTTAATTAGTGTTTAAGAGTCAAGCATAGTGGATCAACCATAATTTAGGTGCATCACCATATTTAGTTTAGGTTTCCCTTTCATGTTTTATCTCCCTATCTCCTTCTCCCTTTTTCCTGGTCATTAGTAGGTTTTAGTAGTGGGAATGAGCTAAACGATGCATCAAAAGAGATAGACTCATTAAAAATACTAGAGGTTTGACCCCATTATAGGATACCCATAGCTTGGGGTCAGTCCCATGTTGAACTAGATTTGGAAGTAGGACTTGAACACTCTTATTTCTAGCTAGGGTGTAATCTAGGTCTCTAACACATGTATAATGACAATAACCCAAAATAAATTTCTATGACTAAAATATAATATATGCATGAAAATTAAATTAGGAAACAATTTTCCAAATTAGCCAAACATGCAAATACATATGTATTTTTAGAAGGGGTGTGGATGTGGCACCACTAGAAGAATAAAATGATTTAGTAATAATCATGGGAACTTAAGTAGATGGAACTAATTTTGCACCTTGAATGGTAGCTATAAAAATCACTATCATTACAAACACACTAAAAGTTACCATTGATGTATTTGTTGTATTAAAAATTAGAGGTGACACATATGCTAGCTCTAAAAATTGAATATATTAAATTTTCTAATTCATGCAAATAATAATAGATTTCATTGTTTCTTTCCATTCTATTCTTTCCATTTGAATTTTAATGCTAATTTATACTTATTTTTATTTCCATGTAGCTTCATTTTCCTTCTCCTAGGTCTTTATTCATCATAATATGACAAATGTCTCTTTTCCACTATTTTAGGTTTGGCATCAGTGTCTATATTATTTGATTATGTGGTTGTGAAGGAAATGTGTATTTATATCATTTTTCTACCCATAACTAAGCTATGGATTGATATAATTTGATATTTTGGCCACATGTTAGTGGGATGAAAACACTTGGGAAGATACCAATGATCCACTTTCCTAGGATTGATTGTATAAGGGACTATGTTTATATCACCTATAAGTTAGAAAGATAGTGACACATAGATGGATCTCGATAATTCTCTTACCCAAGATTATCCATACATAGAACTATGCTGACACAACCACTGGGTTAGCAGGATAATGACATATGGATAACTCTCAGTGATCCACTTACCTAGGATGGTCTATACAAATAAAACTAATAATGTCACATTTGGGTTAGAAATATGGTGACATGTGGATGGGTATTTTTAGAGATTTATCTTTCCAAGGCCAAATTACAACCCCTAAAATTAAAAACTTTTCATGACATCCACTTAAGCCTCTACATGGTGCTATCTTGAATCATGATGTCTCCTATTTGCTTTTTGAAGTCATTCAAACATTCTTAAGAGATGCTATTGAGTCTACTTATGATATCCATATATCCTAGATATCCTCAGTCTTTAGATGATGTGTTTGATCTTCATAGTGTTTATTAAATATCAAGTGAAGGGAATAGGTCGCAGTCTTGTCATTGTCATAGCTCTTTTAAAATGGTATTAAGTATCATCATGATGTTTGATAATGTTTGAAGGTCTTTGATAAGGAACTCAAGTGGTCTTGTTATCTAAAGTGCCTTGATGGAGATGTATGAGAGGTGGTAATTGATAACTCATCAAGAGATTCTCTAGTATATTTAGTATATGCAAGGTATGAGGATGGCTATAAGCTTTGAAGTGTGACAAAAATACATAGAAGTTTAATTGAAACTTTTTAGAAGGCTATAACATACTCTTTATGACATTCAGTGGCAAATATCCTTTGTGAATCTATGTGTACATTATCGAAAAGGAAGGTTTTGGTTTTAAAATGGAAAAATTACACCTTAAAAGGCCACTAAATCATCCACAATATCTCTAAACACCCTCATGAT
Organism: Torreya grandis; assembly: GCA_037957365.1. NCBI lineage: Eukaryota > Viridiplantae > Streptophyta > Pinopsida > Cupressales > Taxaceae > Torreya > Torreya grandis. The sequence continues at coordinate 4,122,321 of JARHVA010000442.1, forward strand.
CATGATTTTGTTTTAATAAAGTGGTTTCATGCTTTGAAAAGGTCTCCTCTATAAGTCTAAATTGATGTTTAGCCTCCAAAGAGTTCCCACATGTCAAATATGCCTCATTTTAATATTCAAATAAGTATTACTTATTTTAATATTCCCTTTAACTCATACTCTTCCTTATGTTACCCTAAATTGGTAGTTTCAAACTTGAAGTATGGAGAAAATACAAGAGAAAGGGAATTTTCATGTGTTTAATGTAATATGTATGGATTTGTATGAAATTTTCCATACAACAAAGGTTAAAATTTTGAAGATGGATTTATGGTAGGTGTTTTAGAGAAGATTAATGGCAAAAATATCTCAAATAGACTCAAAATTGACCCTTAAACACTACCTAGTTTTTTTGAAACTCAAGAGAGACCTTTATGTTTGCAGATGGAACAACCATGAGATAAAATATCAAGATATAAAATTTTGGGAAAAGGAAGGGGTTTGAGAGAGCTTCCATATTTTGGCATTTTTCTTCAATTGGCTCTTTCTCCTTTATGAATAATCCTTTACAAGTTAAGGCACTCATAATGGCTTCTTCATTCAGGTAGGTAACTAGTTTTCTTTATTTTCTCATCTCATCGAGCATGGTTACAAAGAAATGAAAGTTTTGAGTGATATATAAGAGTCTGATACAACTTCCCACACAATCCTTCAGCCTCATCTCACACATGTGAGCTCAGGGAAATAAGAGATCCTTATTAGAAGTAGTTTGCAAAAGGTGAATATGTTTTCTTAATGCCTTGGGATTCCCATCTCATTTGAGGTATATTGGTGAAGCTTAAATAAGTACCATACATCTTATTTAGACCTTGAAATTTTAATTCACTACCTTCATAAGCTGAAATCTCTATTTCATGATGTTTACTTGATTCTGGTCAAATACACAATTAGAAAGAATAGTTGTAGAGGTTTGAATCTTAAATAATCACTCTGTGATCATCTCAAGAGTTTTCATATATAAAAAAGATGACAATAGTTTTCACCAAATATATATATATATATATATATATTTTTAGTGCATTGAATATGTATGTGAAGCAGATAGACCTGGGATCTATCAATGAAAAGGTTTAATATTTTTTTGTCCACCCATAGGTCTATAGACTGGTAGGTGGACATTAGTAACTTACAAAGCCATTTTACATTATGTAAAGGCTGAAATAAGACCTAATACATGTATCTAAATATGAATCTATCCCTAAGTAGACATAAAATGTTATGATTAGGATTATATGTGGGCAACCAATCCATAAACCCAAATTAAGATAGTTAAGAACCTAAATTGACTCAATGAGAAGGGCCTATAATCTATCTTTTAGGAAATGTTATTTCCTAAAAAATAGGATGGTCATAAAGGAACATGAAAAATTTGAGTTATTATTTGAGGAGTTACAAAGAACAGTCTCAAAGGTGTCCATATATTAAATTTATCCAAGGAATCAAAATGAGTGCGATATGGAGCATTCTATTCAACACCTTCATAAAAGCCTTGGTAGGTGAGATGATGATGAGTGTATTGAGTGAAATATCCACCTAAAAAAGTCCTATGAATTAGATATCTTGAGAATGTGGATGAAGTTTTTGAGGGTCTAGCTCAGAGTTCAAGAATACTAGATGAGATCACCTTGATCGAAACCAATGTAACTATGAAGACTTCAAACATGAATAGATAAGATTGTTCGATAGAAGGAAACATTGTATTTCCCTTATTAGTATACATTAAGGTAATTTTGTATTGTTTAAGGTAATGGAACTTTTCTTGTTCTCATTATTATTCAAATATCTTATGGTTAGTTGAGGTTTCTCCAAGAAAGGTGTGGAATATGGAGAGTCAATGAGAGTCTTGGAATAACTTTTTCCTCTTGAGGTCAACCTCCTACCTATCATCAGTCTATAGAGAGGTGTCTCATGACCACCTACAACCAAGGAAAGTGTAGTCAAGAATATGCTTCATGAAGTGATGCATGGAAGAGGTTAGAGGATATCTCATTGAAAGACCTTGTTTGAATCATCTCTCTAGGTTGCAATGAATGGATAAGATGTTCATGAATATGTTTTTGACCTTCTTAAGGTCTCACTCTATCCTAGTTCATATAATTAACAAAATCATTTATAATCTATAGTCATACTAGGACACAATTAGGCTATTATCTTCTAAGGAGGTTATATGTTTTGGTTTTGGAGAAAGAAGGTAAACATGGATTGGATGTTTTGATCAAGGTATAAGGATCCATATGGTGATCTAGGGAGACATTGTCTACAGTCAATCATGGATAGTAATACATAATCACACCCTCAATCTCCACCTATAGGCCTTTCAGAGAGACCTTCAAGGTTTGTTAAAAAGATGGAAGATAGAGGTTGTGTGAAACATTCAAGGATTGAAACATTCAATATCAATAAAAATCAAGGATGAAGTGATAAGATCCTTGACCAAATGAGATAACCATATACACCTACAACCATCCTAATGGAGCTATGTAGATAAGTATACAAACTCAATATTGATATAGGAGTTAATATTTAATTTTTAAAGTATAAAACATCAAGATATGTTTAATTCTATTGAAGTAGAGATAATTAAAGGGTTATGAACCAAGATACAATAGTCACCATCTCCTAAGACAACCTACAAGTACTAGTATTGTGCTATGTATATAAGTAAAGTAAGTATGTTGGAATTCTTAGAAAAAGATAAAAGAGATAATTCAAGCCTATATATGACTTAAAACAAATTTTAAGGACTATGGAAATCCTTATTATCCTATGAAATGGTCTTAAGACAAAACATAGTCAAAAGTGAACTACAATCTACTTTTCTTAAAGATCTCTTATTTGCAATGAAAGAGAAAGAGGACTATTGGTATGTTAAGGGAATGTATTTCATTTTAATATGATGAATATAAGGTTTTTAAACCATTAAACCACTCATAAAACTTATTAGAAACATGAAATTATTAATAAATGGCCTAAATCTATTGAAATGTAGGAAAACTTGCACACAACCAACATATGAAACCAGTCTTAGAGGAATTTATGGTTTTGAGGCCTCTATAGATAGAGTTAATATATAAAATTTATTAAATATTGTATTCATGACTATATTTATATTATTATTCTATCCTAAAGGTCATACCAATAGTGGAAACTTCTAATATTTTGTCATAGACAAACCCTAGTTTGCTAGCAATCATGGATGATACCAAGAGCATCATTTGGGAGGTGTGAGGGTAAGATAGATAGTTATGAATTAATAAAATTTATTTTTATAAGAAAATATAATGGAAAAGTGTATTAAAATACTCTTTAAGATAATTAACACTCAGCTTTGATGACAACATGCCCTTGAGTGCTAGTTTAAGAAGAGAGACCTTAAATAGGCCTGTGTATAATGATTGGTGGCATCCATGTATCTTGAGTGGTTTTGAATATATTAGAGTCTATGATAGGAAGGTAATAAATTGATAATTTTATATAATAATTTAATTATTAAAATATACTCAGGTTAAACAAGAAAATCACCAAACCTAACCATCAAGGTTTCACTCACTTGACTACTTAAAACCCTAGGTAGAGGAATCAAGGATAAAAGGCTATTAGGTGATTAGAAGGGGTATAAAAAGGAATTTTATCACTATTTTAACATGATACATGGAGTTTAAAATCCATAAAATATGTATTTTAAGGAGAAGTAACTCTCAAACCTCAAAATCCCAAACACATAGTTTTAATAGTGCTATTTACAGGCACACTCATTAGATAATGGAGACAAAATGATATTTTGAGTGGTAGGGGTAGTTGTAAAAGGTTTAAAAAAATTATAAGTAAGATAATATTATGATTTTTAATCCCAAAATCACATACATGTCTCTAAAACCTTCAAAATAAAGTTTAAGCCTTTTAGGCCTAAAAACCAATTTTGAGGCCTAGAAGACCCACACCACCATTGAAGCACTCTCAGCCTCCCTAAAGAAAAATAAGACCATAAGGATGTGTAATAGAAATTTTTATATCTTATAAAAGTGTATTAAATTAGATAATAATAAGGTAAGGGTCAATTTGGTCCTTGGAAGCTAACTCAAAGTATGCAGTCTAGGTAGCTAGTTCGACCCCTCATTTTGGATGCTTATATATTTCACTACTTAAGTACTTGGACCAAATGATATTATTAGGATTTGAGGACCCCTATGTAATTTAGATTCATAGAGAAATTTTTTTTTGAGGATCTAAGTTTTATGAACCATTTTTAAGAGTATAAATAGGTCTAGAATGCATGCAGAGAGCTCATCGTCAACTTTTCTACTTACATATCTTGACACACCTTTTACATGGGAACCCAAGATTCTCAAGAAATTTTAATGGGTCTATAAAATAAAGATTAATGTAAGGAATTTTTAGTTTGTATTTTTGTACTTTATGAACCATCATTAATATGGTAGACCTACAAAACTCTTTTTGAACCCTAATATAGACTAATCTTGAGAAAAGTGAAGATTATTGCATCCAAAAACCCATGAACCACCTGATAAACACTTGAATAATGAATTAGACTCATAGAGTGTCTTAACCATGGTACTATTTTGTATGAAACTATAAATGCTTGTCTTAAAATAGTGTTTTTAGGGAAAAAGAGTAGAAAGAGAGGTATAACGTAGTTGAATATGATGCCTATCATTTAAGAATGAATTTTGGCACTTGTTCCACCTTCTCAAGGTATTGGAAGTCCAATTTTTTTGATTGTAAGTGCATTTGAAACTCTCTTCTAATCAACCAGTCTATAAGAGTGAAGGATAAGGTGAGATAGTCACCTAGTTTGACAAGTTTATAGGTGTTTTTTGCCCAAAAAGACTAATATCATGATTTGAGGCTTTGATTAAGGCCTAAACATCACTTTTTCATAGGTTCTCAAGGTTTTATATAGGTTTTTATGGCCATAAAACACTAGAAAATAGGCTACTAAGCCTAATTAGCCTAATAGACCTACTTTATCGATAAGTGAAGATGAAGAATGACATAGATAAATATTGGATGAAATAATGTAGAGTAATCAATCCATGCATAATTGATCCTTATCCATATATAACTAACCCTTAAGTGAAAATCCATGTAAAATAACCCTTAAGTGGTAAAGTAAAAGAGTTATTTGACAAGTTAGAGGCATATCATGCTTCAAAATAGGGTGGAGTCAATCAAAATACATCTTTAACTACCTAATTTCAATGCCTAATAACTCATTTAAGATCATTCAAGAGCATTAAATAGGGAGAGATTTCTTAAAGACTATTTATAAATAGTTGCAATTGAAGTAAGGTTAAGTTAATGATGGTCATTGATGACCTTTTATCCTCTCATTTATGCCATTCTTCTTTTTATCTCCTCTCTCTCTCTCTCTTTATATATATATAGGCCCGATGTCTTTATTTGGGATGCCTCAAGCTGGTTTATGAAAACTATGCTAAAATTGTAACTTGTACCTTGAGTTAATGAGAAAAGGTTGTTTCAAACTTATTCATGGTTGTTAGTGTTGTAGGATGGAATAAAACTATTTTTAGTCAATCATTAGTTAATAAATACATGAAAATGCATAAATAAATAAACAAATAAAGGTAGTCTATTCATGTAGGTTTTGATAATGATAATGAAGAACACAATCAAAGAAATCAATATCTATTACCTTCCCAAATCGATTCCACCACCCAAGAAAATCTCTAAGCATGTTTTACCCTTGATTTAGAGATCTAATCTTTGTCAACAATGGTTTCTTTGCTCTTCCATTTCCTCAAGAACTCTATGCATAACCTAGAATCAATAAAAGAAACCTCTAAATTGGTCTATCAAATGAAGCTTACCCAAATGCAAATAACATAATAATAATAAAAAAATTACTTGTGGAGATATTTTAGCATTATAAGTATACACAATTTTAAGCTTAAGAAATGGTATTCTATGCTCTATTATTTATAGATTTTGGAAATGGTATAAGATCAACCATGACCATCCATCTCAAGATTGAGATGTGTGTCCATGGATTAATCTAATATTTGAAATTAATTCTATAAATATCCTCATAATTATTTGGGTGGAAGGGGCATTAAATAGGCATGGGTGCCCATAATTTAGATATTTTATGCATTTATGGTTTATGGATGTCACACCATAGATGATGTCACTAGGTGATGTAGATATTGGGAATCAATTTATAATATTGAAATAATCAATAACCTCTATGGAAAATCCACTTAAGCTCTTGATTTGAATTAATTATATTTAAACAAGATTAATCAATATTTGTACAATTATTTGGAAATTGTCCCTCATTTAATCAAAATGGTCAAAAATTCATATTATTGGGTTGTAATTTGACTCAAAAAGAATTGGAAGGCAATGCTAGATGAATTGGGACCATTATCCCATTTAGTATGTTTTCAACACAAAATAACAAATGTACGTGATGTGTACTAATGAATTAGAAGCAAAGAGTGATCTAGAGCACAAAAAGGCAAAATCATCATTTTGACTTGAAATGAATTGATCAAAGTTAGGAATCACATAAAATGCATTTCCCCATTTAGGGATATATTAGCCTAAATTGGTATTTCTATATGACAAGTTTGAACCATTTAGCATGTTTTTAGTGATTTTGACCTAAATTGGGCATTTGAGTGTAATTTGAGTAAGATTGACAATTTAAGAACAAATGGTGTTAGGAATTAGATGTCTACATTTTGCCTGTATTTGAGAAGGCACAACAAGACATTTAGGTGAAGCAATATCTTTTCAAAGAAAATATTTGTCAAGAATAAATTAGAAATGACCCATGATTCCCCCTCTAGAGGACATACTAGGATGATAGAGAAGGATGAACTCTCAAAAGAAGAGAGAAAGTGAGATTAACCCATGTAATAGATCACATCCAAACAAGCTAATGCTTGCACATGTAGTTACCATCAATGATCAAAATATAATGAGAGGTATAATGAGCCCCAAATATAGGGGGAATTGGGAAGGATTAAATCCATAAATGTAATGGACATACTTTGAACATACCTAATTTGAGAGTGCAAGCTGTGCACTTATGACATTGATTAATCCTGAGACAAGTTACACACTAAAACAATGACATCATGGGTAGTAATGTGGAGAGCTTGGAATTAGAGGAAAAGGGGAATGTGTTATCCATAAATATGATAATAAGAAGTTCCCCAATAAATAAAATTTGATAATGATAAGATGGTTATGCCCTACTAGGGCTAATTTTGATCATTGATAAAGAATAAATAATGGTTTGCTCCTGTAGGGCTGATTTGATTCTTATGATAGACTTAGATGTGGTGCTCCTACATGGTAAAATTGGCAAGAAATTAGATTAAGGATATAAGCTAATACATATATTAAAGATGAGTTGGCACATATGTAGATGTGATGGTGTAATGGTTTAGAAAAAGCCACAAAAAACTAGGCATACAAGAATGCACAAAGTGATGAAAGAGATCAAAAGAATAATGAAGATGGCCAAGTTGACTTGATATAGGTCATGTATCCAAGCTCTACCTACATAGTCCAAATAGATCTCACACTGATGTAGTTCACCTAAAATTGGGAGAGAATGGAATGAGGGATGATGAAAATTGACCAAAGAATGATTAGATTCATGATATATGTGAAGATATGCATGTCTAAGAATAGAGTCAGGTGTGAAACCTATTGAGCCTAGTATATGCATAGTGATTTTGAGATCTATTCATTAGAGTGGTGTTGACATGAAGACTTGAATATAGAGCACAAAGTGATTGCTATAGCAAAATAAATTAGGCATCATAAATATGAATAACTCATAATGACATGGCATTCAAGTGAATAAAGATGGTTAAAATGTGAATACCTATAACTAAGGATAATGATAAAATAATGACCAAAACTAGATTTATATCTATTTATATTTAAACAAAAAATCAAAGACAAAGAAAAAGATAAACATAAATGAACAAAACTTAAAATCAAGATACGAACAATCAGGGTTTAAGTAGGAACAATAATGTATAAAAATAAAGCGAGAACATCTTAACAAAATGAAATTAGGATATGAATAATCAAAATATATTTGGACCATCAAGATGTACTTGGAAAAAAATAAAACATGACCAAATAGGAACTCAAAAGACCAAACAAATAAATAGTAATCAAATAAACACACACAAAACAAAATATTTTTTTGGGTTTTGAATGTTTTTAAAAATTTCTAAGTATTTCAACTCGATTAAGAATTAAAAGATATAGAATGGTCCAGCTCATGAAATGATGAGAGTGTACCAACCTCAAAATGCTCTCAAAATGGTGAGTTCATGGCTTAGGTTACTTGTAAAATGATGAGAGCATTTAACTTAACTATTGCTTGAAAAATAGTGAGACCATGGTGAAGGTGTGACCGAGCTGACCTTAATAGAAATGAAGCACTACCTACATAGTCCCAAAGGACCTCAAGTCAATGTAGTTTAAATAGTGCAAGATAAATGGAACATAATGATATAATAATGTCTATAATGAAATGGTCTATAGTGTTGCCCCTATGAGGCAAGGCATAATAATGGAAAATGGTAAATGAAAAATGGGTTCTAATACTCTTGATGACATGGAGATGCACATCCTAGTAAATATGTGAGACAATAAAAAAGATCAGCTATAAAAATTGCTACCCAATGCCCTTTCAAAATAGATTCTTTATCAAAAACTTGTTGCTAATCTGGATCTTAATAATGTGTTCATGATCTCCCTTGGTTGTTGACTCTACTTCCTTCAAACATCAAGACAAGATATTATTATGACCTCTATAAAGGAAAGTGCTGCTAGTGATGGTAAATAATGCTAGGATAAATGATATTAGAAGGTAATGAATAGGTGGATGATAATGGAGTGTATAATGAATAAGTAAAAAATGAATATTAAAACTTGTAGTCACATGTAATGTTACTGATTCCATATTTGACTTAATTTTGGTTGTGGTGGGGCTGAAGACATTTGAAGATGCTCTTGATAGGACCACCAATTTTTTTAATTTGATCTTGAGAGTATCTACCATTTGATTATACTATATATTGGAAGTTATTTTTATTTGTTCTTTGATATTTTCTTCATCAAGTAGTCAAGAAATTTTGTGCTCAGCTATTGGTTCCTTAATGAGGTTTTCACTGATAAATTTATCCTAATTATCCCATAGTGCTTCCAAGAAGGTTCCATGAAGATATGTTAAAATTTGAATTTTATTGTCTTTTAGCACCTTCAAAAATGTTTCACTAAATGATGTTGAGTTTATTCTTTGATCATCCCCTAGCATCTCTAAAAAGGTTTCACTAGGAAATTGTTCTTCATTTGCATAAATTTTATCTTATTCCCCTTGATATTTTATAAATGGTATGTTGCCATGGATTCAGTTCAATAATGTGTGATTTTGTCAATCCTAATTAATGTTTATGGGAGGTGGAATGCCAATATAATGGCTATGATGGGGTTTTATAATGGGATGATGATTGGTAGCACAATCCTTATAGAATATACTAGGAGAACATGTGTTGATGCTAAAGTAATCATCCTAAAAAACTATAGAAGGATAAAAAATATATTCAAATTGATCTACAAGGTAATTATAACCAATGTTGTAACAACTAATAATGCACTCTATTTATAAATTTGATTTTGATAAAAGGGATTCTGAATCCAATGTCACAATTTATGTTGATTCTATTTTTGATCCTAAATTTGATGTTAGTTCAAAAATAGAACCTAACCCTACTTTTGATTCTTCATCTAATATGGCTATTTTTATAGTGTTTTATTGAATGTTTGGTATAAAAAAAGTAATGTCTTGTGATGGATAATGGGCTCAATAAAATATGATTCATCTAAAAAAGGTTCAACATAGACTGGATCATCTAAGTGAAACCCATCAAAGAGAGGGAACCAATTGAGAGATGACTTGACAGAATCTTGTCTATTAAAAGAAGACTCCTTAATGAGTGGGAAAAGATCAAGAGATAACTCTATAAAGATTGGCTTTTCAAGGAGATGAGGCTCTTTAAAAATAGGTAAAATAGGAATAGGTGATTCATCACAGGTTGACTCATCACAAATTAGTCTTTCAACAATAACATTAGGGTTTTGGTTCACAATTATTTATAAAATATCAAATTAGACCACATTATGATCCTCATAAGATGGCTCTTGAAGAGGTAATGGTTCTTATTTTGGCTCAAATATTAGCATGTAATCTTTCTAAAGTGGGGAATATTTGGTTTAGGGAGAATAATGATTTGTGGTTCAATAATGGGATCTCCAATAATTAGACTATTAAAGAAGGAATCAACATAATCAAGTTCTTCTAATGGGTTTTCTTCAATAATAGGCTGAATAACTACATGTAATGGGCTTAGAATGGTAGTAATTAGATGGTATTTAGTTTGGTTACTTGTACAAACCAAAGGAGGAGGTCCTAAAATGGTAACCTTTGAGCACAATTTGGAAATCAGAGGAGGGTATCCTAAAATAGTAACCTTCACATGTGATGGAGCTTGATCACTCACACTAGCCAAATGGAGATAAACTAAAATGGTAACCTTCAAGTGTGGTTCATAAGTTGAAGGAGCATATCCCAAAACAGTAACCTTTGAGTAAAACATGCAAATTGAAGGGGAAGGATGAGGATGATGCACAAAAATTGACATGTATTGGAATGTTTTTAAATAAATAGGCTCAAAGAGAGTGACATCCTCAAACAAGATGGAACGCTCATGTCTACCATAGAAGTGCTCTACCTTATAACTAGGGTAATAATGTACCCTACTACAAGTGTACTTTAGAGTCATGTCTAAGAACAATGTTCTTTACATTTACCAAGATTTGGATAATGTTTTGTAAATGTTTAAACAAGATATGAATTTTGATCTTTTTTCAAACAAATGACTAAAGTACCCAAAGAGACTATAAAATGAGGGTGGTGTGGAACCACAAGCAATTAGAAAAACGTGTTCACAAAATTATTCAACCTTGGGTAGGGTTGAAATTGTATGAATTGGAAGAGGGTATGATAACTCAAAAATCCTAGAGTGTCACTAGTACACTAAAACATAGACTTTTGACATACATTAATATTGTAAACACTAGTTCAAATTTAATGAGTTGATACTATAAAACTAGAAGAAAGCCCTTTAGATTAGGAAGGAGACAATGTGAACCAAAAAAATTATGATTTGAAAACATGCATGAATTCCTAAGTATAAAACTAGAACCAAATGGATAACACAACGTCACCGTATGGTAATAGGAATGGTAGTATAAAATATGTTCTAGGACTCAAAGCATGAGAAATATGCAAGATGACTTAAGTCCATAAATGATGATAATGTGATGATGAGTCTATAAATGGACTTCAATCCAAATTAGAAATTGAACCCAAATTCCCTCAAGTTAAGTGAAAATGGTGAACCCATTTAATATATCAACCTTATGAACTTAGAAAAGTGAAATTTCGAATTTAATTTATCAATGGACTTAAGAAAATTTGGCAAGTGATCTAGACTCAAATGAGTAGCATAACTACACCAATTATAGGATATGACATAATGTTTAAGATGACAAATTTGAATGAGGAAAAGATTGATTTTCACTTGGACAATGTAATATCTCATTGTTCAAGAAATTATAGACAATGTGTTTGGTTTTGATATTTGGTTTACAAGTAAGTTTTGATTGAAATAAACACCAAGTAATCTAAGACCAATTTAGACAAATACAACTAAGTAATCATATTAAGTCCTAAATTGACAAGGTGTGGCAAAGTGGTGACTAAAATTAACAAGTTTTACATGTTTTTAGATGGATCCCATGTGTACCAAATTTCACATTACATACACAAGAGAAGTAACACATCAATTGGGTTTACGCCAAATATCTTCTTGTGAAAAGGTCTAGTCCTTTCCACAACCACTACATAAATTGTTTGTTTAGTGTAGTATGATTTCCAAAATGATCATAAGTCTTAGGCTAGCCTCTAATAATGGATATGATTTAATCTCTCAAACCATCATCCTAGTGAGGGGATCTAGATTTATATACCCCTCGTGGAGAGGGATTGAAGATGATGCCAAGAAATGAATTCCCAAGTCAAAGCTTCCCTATATAACTTATATGAGGTAATTAGGTTCCCCTCATAATACAAAAATGTGTGAAATAAAAACTAAGTAAAAAGGCTTTATGGTTATTTATAGGTCACCCAAGCCATGCGGGTCTTGGGGAGAGCCTTCACAACACCCTTTATATGCATTTGGACTAATGCATACTATTATAATGAAGATGTTGATTTTGATCCCATAAGTTCCCTATAGGGGATAGGGGGAGAGCATACATGCACAACTAACTTTTTTCACAAACAAATCTAACTAATAAAATGATAAATAACTTGCATAAAATAAAAACTTGGAAGTGAGTTCAATTTTAAAGCAATAAAATGGAAGATTTGGTGGTGTTCTTTGCCCCCTTATCCTTAAGTTGAAAATATTTGAAATAAATACAAAATGATTCAAGTAAACACCCTAAATTTTCCTTTAAGAACTAAATAGAAATTCTAAATTATTTTTAAGCATCCAAAATAGGTTTAAAAAGACTTAATTAAGCATGATTTGATCACTTTCCAAGTAGTTCATGCAAGAAAATTGTCAAAATGTTGTTTAGCTTATAAGTTCTTTTGTTGGTTAGGAAATGATGTTTGAAAATAACTAATATAAATCATGAGAATTGATTCTAATCAACTAAGACCATCATCGACCACCTATAAACCCAAAGGCAAAACCATAAAATATAAACACATTAGGTTAGGTAATGGTTATAAAAAATCTTAATAAAGCTTGCAAGGTAAGAATTAGACAAAGAAAAAACAATTCAATGAAACAAATGAATGATGATTTTAAAAATTAAAAAGTTTCAAAATCCTATTTCAATATTTTATGAAAAATATATGTAACTTAAAACTAAATTGATAGCATATTCAAAAATTTAGAAGAAAACATGTGGTTTTGAAAAAAACATCAAAAATGGAGTCTGTATGACCCCAAACCAAGCTCTAGAAGATGGCTTATTAGCTTGTTGCCTTGCATAGTGATCGTCAGTGGTTTTGGGATGCACACAATGACTATGGTCAGTTATATGTGACCATCACCAATTAGTTCTTGATCATCACTAGTTATTTCATGGCTGTCTCTGGTTATAAAAGTCTGCTACCAGTCTTTGTGTAAACCTGAGTGAACACAAAAATGGTAAAAATAAAACTAAAACTCTAATCTAAATATTTTAAAGAATTAATTCAAATATTTTAGAGTTTTATCTTGGTCTCCTTGGTATTTTGGATGCATTCAGTCCCACCGAGCATGCCAAAATGTAGGATAGAATACAGAGGTTGTTAGTCAAGCATTAGTCAATAAATCCATGAAAATACATAAATAACTAAAAAAAATCCAACCTATTCATGTGGGGTTTGATAATGATAATGAAGAACAAAATGAGAGAAATAAATATCTATTACCTTTCCAAATCGATTCCACCACCCAAGAGTGACTCCAAGCATGTTCTCCCTTTGATCTAGAGCTCTATTCTTTATCAACAATGGTTTCTTTGCTCCTCCATTTCCTCAATAATTCTATGCATTACATAGACTCAATAGAAGAAATATCCAATTTGGTCTATCAAATGAAGCTTACCCTAATGTAAATAACATAATAATCAAAACATAAATGACTTGTGGAGAGATTTTAACGTTATAAGTTTACATCATTTTAAGCTTAAGAAATGGTGTTCTATGCCCTCTTATTTATAGATTTTGGGAATGGTCTAAGATAAACCATGACCATCCATATCAAGATTGAGATGTGTGGCCATAGATTAATCTAATATTTGAAATTAAATCTATAAATATCCTCATAATGATTTGGGGGGAAGGGGCACTAATTAGGCATGGATGCCCATAATTCAGATATTTTATTCATTTATGGCTTATAAATGCCACCCTATAGATGATGTCATTAGGTGATGCAAATATAAGGAATCAATTTACAATATTAAAATAATAAATAACATCCATGGAAAATCCACTTAAGCTCTTGATTTTAATTAATTATATTTAAACAAGATTAATCAATATTTGTGCAATTCTTTGGAAATTGACCCTTAATTAATTAAAATGGTCAAAAAAGTCATATTATCAAGTTATAATTTGAATCAAGAAGAATTATAAGGAGATTTTATATTCATTGGGACCATTATCCCATTTAGGATGTTTTCAACACAAAATAACAAATGTACGTGATGTGTACTAAAAAAATAGAAACAAAGAGTGATTCAGAGCATAAAAAGGTGAAATTATCATTTTGAATCAAAATGAATTGATCAAAGTTAGGAATCACATAGAATGCATTACCCCATTTAGGGATGTATTAGCTTAAATTGGAATTTTTGTATTACAAGTTTGAACCATTTACCACATTTTTATTGATTTTGACCTAAATTGGACATTTGAGTGTAATTCAAGTAAGATTGACAATTGCAACACAAATATGTTAGGAATTGGATGTCTACAAGTGTGTTTTATTTATTTTTGATTTTTAGATAAGTATTATATTCATCTTATTTTTGAGGTCCTCTCCTTCACCTATTTCTATGTTATCATCCTCTATAGGTCACCTGAAGTGTTGAGAGATAGAAACTGTGTTTAAGAGTGAGGTTGTTTGTAGTGTCTTTCATAGATCTCTATTCCTTTACCTTCAATTTGAAAATATTTTATCTAATTTTCATCTAAAATACTCATGTTTAGGATTGTATTAATAAAGTCTAGTTGATAAGCTATTCCTTTCTAACTCACAAGTGTGTTTAAGAATAAGGTTTAGAGAGGATTATTAAAGAATTGGTGAATCACCATCACTAGTATAGGTTTTCCCTTTCAGTTATATTTCTAACTCTATTCACCCATAAAAAAAAATAGTTTTAGGAAAATGATTCAAAGTTGATACATCAGAGGATCTAGCCTCATAATCTAGAGGTTTAATCTAGTTATAGGTAACCCATAACCTATAGACCAATCCAATATTAGTCCAAGTTTGAAGGAAAACTAACAATATACTTCATAGGGTAGAACTTAGGTTGCTAATAGTTTTATAACAGCCAATGTAACTTAGACCTAACCATTGGAGTACTCATTTACATCTTGGTCTTCACAAGCAATTTCAAGCACTCATATGGTCATCATCTTTAAGGTAAGGAAGGTTCTTATTCATAGTTCATTGATATAAATACATATGAAGTAGAATCCTTTCACATAACTCCTTATCAACAGCCCTACGATCCATCTAAATTCCATCATGATCCTTATCCATCTCATTATGACCCCTATTATCCCTAAATTCACCCATATCAACTTTATGATGAGCCTCACCAACCCTATATTGAACCCTATCAATAGTATGGTGGATCATACTAACCCTATGATACCCCTCATGAAATTTTTTATCCTCCATATGAGCCATATTAGTTTCAAGATCAACCACCCTTCCAAGACACACATAATTTCTATGATGATTTAGAAGAGATGAAGAGAATGAACCAAATCATTTTCAATGAAATATGATCCTTGAGATAAGAACAATCATGCAAATAATCTCATGAGTATCTACCTCCTACTTCCCCATGCCAATATCCTTAGCTTACAATCCTATCCTAGTAGGAATTGCTTCCCTAGTTAGAATACCTTCAATATAAGAAATCCTAAACCCAAGTTTCCAACTTGGAAACAATTATAGCAGTCAAGTATAAGATCAAGTGTTGAAGTCAAGGACAAGCCTAAAATAATTTATCCTCCACCCATCCCTCCTCAATATCCCAAGGCCTTCTCCTCATAAAAGTCTATTCAAGGACAAATTCAATAGAGAGAAGAATTGATGGTTGTCAAAGTTGACCAGCCCAATGAACATGATGAAGTATCTATGGCAACACCTTTGGATTTATTTCGCCTTCTTGAGATTTTTCAAGGGTCCATTATGCCAATCCTTGAGAAGGAGATTATCCTTGAGAAGGAGACTCTCTTTTGTGAGGTAAATAAATAAGATTCAATTGAGGCGATGAGAGATGAGAGTGACTTGAGTGAGCAAGAGGAGGACATCATCATTAGGACACACCTTGGCAAGGATAGGTATGATTCAATCTTCAGAATGCAAAAGAGGATGAGTTACAAGAGCTTATTAGGATGTAATATGAGATACAAGTACAAGATGAGATATAAGAGAAAGAGGTTTTAGTTGATAAATAAGAAGATGTTTCTCAATAACTCCTTGGTTACATGGTAGTTGTATTTCATCATGATAGTCTTCAATAAATTACAACAATTAACATAGAGAAGTGCAAGCTAGATAATGAAGATGAGTGTCAAGGTGATAATGATGAACTTTGGTAGAAATACATGATCATTTGAAATTAATATCAAACCTTCAAGGACTCACACTTCTTATGACACCTATTTAATATTAATTGGATGTTAAACATGTCAAGTTTTGTACACAAGAAGAGTAGGCACAAGATGATTAAAATAATAAATAAATGTTTGTTGAAGTAGTAACTCAAGTTGATACTCTTGAACATAAACCAAATGAATATATCTTGTCCTTTAGTATTATTAATGAAGTTTAATATATCCATCATGAAGTTCTTCACAAGTCACCATTCCATGTGGAGTAGAGTGAAAACATCAACCAAGACATGGTAGACCTTTGGCAGCCCATGACTAAGGAAAAATTAACATTGTTCTTACAAAGTATGCAAATTTGGAAGGAATGCGATTGGGTGTTATAATAAAATGTACAATATATGCAATTGAAAGTGGAACTAGAAGGCCCAACTACTTCCCTAAGAGGCCATGAATGTGTTAATACTCCTATCTTCAAGGAGCTATCAAGATGTGGCAATCATATTTCATGGTGCCATGGTGGTCAATCAAGTTTTCAATTTGACCCTAGAATAAAGAATATGATCTTAGGTTAATTATTTTAATTTTTTGTCTTGTTGTAATAAGTTATGAGCACAAACAATAGTCTATTACCTTGTTTTGTTTTTTTTGTTTTATTATTTTCTTTAGGTTAGGTGTGTTTTCTTCTTAGTTTAGTGGCTTTCCTTTTATTGCCTCTATTTGTGTCATGTTGTTTGTTGAATTAAGAGGTGTCACAAAGTAAAAAATCTATTTAACAATCCAATATAGTCATCAAATTCATGTTTTTATGTTTCAAAACTATCATTATCAAGAAAATTAGTTTTTTACCTTGACCAAGAAGCTAGTCAACCCCTATGAGTCATGAAAAATGTTTGCAATTTGGCCTACCAAGGCTAAATGCAAACCCTTAAAAATAAAAACTTTTCATGTAATACACTTAAGCCTCTACATGGTTCTATCTTGAGTGATGATGTCTCCTATTTTCTTCTTGAATTCATTCACACATTCTTAAGAGATGTCATTGAGTCTATTTATGATCACCATATATCCTAGATGTCCTTGGTCCTTAGATGATGTGCTTGATCTTCATAGTGTTCATTGATTATCAAGTTAAGAGAGTAGGTATTAGTATTTTCATTGTCATATCTCTTTTAAAATGATATTAAGTATCATCATGATGTTTGAGAATGTTTGGAGGTATTTGACAAGGAATTAAAGTGGTCTTGTGATCTAAAGTGCCTTGATGGAGATGCATGAGAGGTGAAAACTAATAACTCATCATGATATTATATAGTATATTGAATATATGAAAGGTATGGGGATGGATATAAGCTTTGAAGTGTGATCAAAATACATAAAAGTCTATTTTAAACCCTTTATAAGGTTATAAAACACTCTCTATGACATATAGTGGAAAATCTCCTTTGTGAAGCTATGTGTACATTATCTAAAAGGAAGGTTTTGATTTTTAAATGGAAAAATTACACCTCAAAATGCCACTAAATCATCCATAATCTCTCTAAACACCCTCATGATCATGACTTTGTTTTAATCAAATTGTTTCATGCTTTGAAAATTTCTCCTCTACAAGGCTAAAGCATTGTTTGCCCTCTAAAGAGTTCCCACATGTTAGATATGCCCCATTTTTCTCTCCAAATACTTATTAATTATTTTAATATTCCAATTTACTTATAATCTTCCTTATGTTTCCCTAAATTGGTGGTTCCAAACATGAAGTATGGAAAAAATTAAATACAAAAGGGTATTTTCATGTGTTTCATACAAGATGAATGGATTTGTATGGTCTTTTACATACAATAGAGGTCAAGAGTTTGAAGGTAGATTCATGGTAGGTGTTTTAGAGAAGATTCATGTCAAAATAATCTCAAATAGACTCAAAACCAATCCTCAAACACCACCTAGTTTATTTGTAACTCAAGAGAGGCCTTCAAGTTTGTAGATGGCATGGCCATGAGAGAATATCAAGATCTAGAATTTTATGTAGAGGAAGAGGTATGAGAGAGCTTCCATCTTTGAGAATTTGTCTTTATTTTATCTCTCTCTCATTTATGAATAATCATTTACAAGTTAAGTCACTCAAAATGGCTTCTTCATTCAGGTAGGCAACATGTTTTCCTTGTTTTGTCCTCTCCTAATCATGGTTATATAGAAATGAAAGTTTGGATTGATATTTAAGAGTTTGATCCAACTTCCCACACCATCCTTCAACCTCATCTCACATGTGTGAGCTTAGGGAAATAAGAGATCCTTATTGGAATAGTTTGTAGAAGGTAGCTATGTTTTCTCAATGCTTTGGGGTTCTTAGTTGGTTGGAGGTATACTAGTGAATCTTCAACAAGTCCCATACATACTCTTGAGACTCTATAATGTTCCTTCACTACCTTCATAAGATAAAATCTCAATTTTGTGATGTTTACCTGATCCTGGTCAAATACATAGTTGGAAATAATAGTTACAAAGGTCTGAATCTTACATAAGGACTCTGTGATCATCTCAAGAGTTATCATATATAAAAAATATGAAAAAGGTTTTCACCATATTTATATAGATATATTTAGTAAATTGAAGATGTATGTGAAGGAGATAGACTTAGAATCCATCAATGAAAAGGTTTACTATTGTTTTGTCCACCTAAAGGTTTGTAGACCTGTAAGTGGACATTAGTAACTTCCAAATCTATTTTAAATTGTGTAAAGGCTGAAAGGAGACCTAATCCATGTATATAAATATGAATTTATCCCTAGTTATACATAAAATTTTATGATTAGGATTATATGTGGGTGATTGGTCCTTAAACCCCTAGCATGATAGTTAAGAATCTAAACTGACTCAATGAGAAGGGCCTAAAATCTATCTTTTAGGTAGTGTTGTTTCTTGAAAAATAGGATGGTCAGAAAGGAACACGAAAAACTTGAGGGAAGATTTGAGGAGTTAGAAATAATAGTTGTAGAGGTGTCCAGATATTGAATTTATCCAAGGAATCAAAATGAACGCTATATGGAGCATTATAGTCAACACCTTCATAGAGGCCTTGGTAGGTGAGATGATGATGAGTGTCTTGAGTCAAATATCTACTTATAATAGTCTTATGAAATAGAGATAGTGATAAGGTAGATGAATTGTTTGGGGATCTATCTCAGAGTTTAATAATACTGGATGAGATAACCTTGACCATTTCAAGAAACCAATGAAACTATGGAGAGTTCAAGCATGAATAGATAAGACTGTTAGAGAGAAGGCAACATTGCATTTCCCTTATTAGTAGAAGTTAACATAATTTATTATTGTTTAAGTTAATGGACCGTTCCTTGTTCTCATTACTATTCAAAGATCTTATGGCTAGTTGAGGTTTCTTCAAGAAAGGTATGGACTATGGAGAGTTAATGAGAGTCTTGCAACGAATTTTACCTCTTGAGGGAAACCTCTTATCTATCATTAGTCCAACATAGGTGTCTCATGACCACCTATAGCCAAGGCAAGTACAATAAATAATATGCTTCATGAAGTGATGTATAAAAGAGGCTAGAGGATATCTCATTGAAAGACCTTGTTTAAATCATCTCCCTAGGTTACAATGAATGGATGAGAGGCTAATGAATATGTTTTTTACTTTTTTAAGGTCTCACTCGATCCTATTTTGTATAAGAAACATAGTCAACTATCATCTATAGTCATATTAGGACATAGTTAGGCTATTATATTCCAAGGAGGTTCTATGTTTTGTGTTTTGATAAAAATTCTAAACATGGTTTGAATTTTCAAATCAAGGTATAAGGGTCCATATTATGAGCTAGGGAGACATTGTCTATAGTCAGTCACGAATAATAACACATAGTCATACCCTCAATCTCTACCTACAAGCCTTTTGGAGAGATCTTCAAGTTTTTTCCAAAGAGGGAGGATAAATGTTGTATGAAACATTCAAATATTGAAACATTCATGATCAATACAAACTCAAGTATGAAGTGATAATATCCTAGACCAAATGAGATAACCATATACACCTACAACCAACCTAATGGAGCTATGTAGCTAGGTGGGAAAACTCAGTCTTGGTATATGAGTGAATATTGAATTTATCAATATATGTTTGAGTCTTTTCAAATCCATTGAGGTAGAGATATTTAATGGGTTATGAACCAAGATACACCAGTCATAATCTCCTAAGACAACCTATAGGTACTAGTATTATGCTATGTATATAAATAAAGTAAGCATGTTGAAGTTCTTAGAAAAAGATAAAAGATATAGTTCAAGCCTATATAGGACCTTAAATACATTGAAAGGATTTTAGAAAGACTTATTAGTATGTGAAATGGTCCTAAGACATAAAACACAACCAAAAGTGAACTATAGTCTACTTTTATTAAAGATCTCTCATTTGTAATGAAAGAGAAAGAGGACTATTGGTATGTTAAGGGAATCAAGTTAATTTTAATATGATGAATAAAAGGTTTTAACACATATTAAACACTCATAAACCTTATTATAAACATGAAATGATCAAGAAATGGCCTAAATATATTGAAATATAGGAAAACTTGCACACAATCAACATATGAAACCAATCTTGGAGGAATTTATGATTTTGAGGCCTTTATAGATGGTGTTAAGTTATAAAATTTAGTAAAAATGGTATTCATAAATGGTTTGAGATTTATATGTTATCCTAAATGTTATACCATTAGTTTAAACATCCAATATTTTGTCATAAATAGATCCTAGTCTGCTAACAATCATAGATGAAACCAAGAGAGTTATTTGGGAGGTGTGAGGGAAAGATAGATAGTTGGGAATTTGTAAAAGGTATTTTGAAAATAAAGATAATGGTAAGTGTATTAATATACTATTTCAGGTAATTAACTCTCAGCTTTGAGGAAAACATGCCCTTGAGGGCTAGTTTAAGAAGAGAGACCTTAAACAAGCATGTGTATAAAGATTGGTGGCATCCATGTATCTTGAGTGGTTTTGAAGATATAAAAGTATCTAATAGGAAGGTAAAAAATTTATAATTTTAGATAAGTATTTAATAATCAAAATAAACTTAGGTTAAAAAAGAAAATCACCAAACCTAATCATTAGGGTTTCACACACTTGACTACTTAAAACCCTAGGGTAGAGGAATCAAGGATAAATAGGGTATTATATGATTATAAGGGGAATAAAAAGGAATATTATCACTCTTGGAACATGATAAATAAATTTTAAAATCCATAAAACATTTATTTTAAGCATAAAGAACCTCTCATACCTCAAAACCCCAAACACACAGTCTTAGTAGTGCTATCTACAGACACAATCATTAGATAATGGAGACAATGATATTTTGAGTGGTAGGGGAAGTTATATAAGGTTGAAAAAAGTATAATTAAGATAATATGATGTGTTTTAACCCCAAAATCACCTACAGGTATCTTAGACCTTCGAATCATAGTTCAAGCCTTTTAGGTCTAGAAACCAGTTTTGAGGCCTAGAAGACCCACACAACTATTGATGCACTCTCAGAATCACTAAAGAAAAATCAGACCATAAGGAGGTGTAAGATATTTTTTTATATCATATAAAAGTTTTTAAAATTAAATAATAATAGGGGAAGGGTTAATTTGGTCCTTAGAAGCTAACTCAAAGTATGTAGTCCAAGTACCGAGTTTGATGCCTCATTTTGGATGATTATATCTTTCACCACTTGAGAACCTAGACCAAATTCTCTTATAAATATTTAAGGACCCATATATACTTTATATTCATGTATAATTTTTTTTTGAGGAGCTAAGGTTTATGAACCATTTCTAATACTATAAGTAGGTCTAGAATACATGTAGAGAGCTCATGGTCAGATTTTCTACGTACGTATCTTAACACACCTTTACATGGGAACCCAAGATTCTTAAAAAATTTAAGGGGTATATGGAATAAATATCCGTGAAAAGAAGTTTTGGTTTGAAGGTTTGTACTTTATGAACCATCATTAAGATGGTGGACCTCCAAAATGCTTCCTAAACTCTACTATAGACTAATATTGATAAAAGTAAATATTCTTGCACCCAAACACTCAAAAACCACTTGATAAACACTTGAATCATGAAATACACTCAGATAGGGTCTTGAACATGGTATCATGTTATATATAACTATACAGACCTATCATAAAATTATGTTTTTTGGGAAAAATAGTAGAAAGAGAGGTACAAGGTAGTTTAAGATGATGTCAATCATTAAATAATTAATTTTGGAATTTGTTTCACCTTCTCAAGGTATTGGATGTCCAAAATATTGATTATAAGGGCCTCTGTAACTCTCTTCTAATCAACCAATCTATAGGAGTGAAGGACAAGGTGAGCTAGTCACCTAGTTTGACAAGTTTGTAGGTATTTTTGTCCCAAGAAGACCAATATCATGATTTGAGACATTGATTCAAGATTATAATTCAATTTTTCATAGGTTCTCAAGGTTTCATATAGGGGTTTATGGCCATAAAACACTAGCAAATAGGCTACTAGGCCTAGTAGACTTACTTGGTCAACAAGTGAAGATGAAGAATGACATAAAGAATTATTGGATGATTTAATATAGAGTAATCAATCGATGAATAACTAATCCTTAAGTGTCAATCCATACATAAATGATCCTTATCCATACATAACTAACCCTTAAGTGGTAATTCATGTATAAATGACCCTTAAGTGGAAAAGTATAGGAGTTAATTGACAAGATAGAGGTGTAGCATGCTTCAAGACAGTAAGGAGTTAGTCAAAATATATCCTCAATTACCTCATTTCAAAGCCCAACAACTCATTCAAGATCATGTTAGATCATTAAACAGGGAGAGATTTCTTGAAGAATGTTTATAACTAGTTGTAAATGAAGTAATGTTGAGTTAATGATGCTCATTGATGACCTTTTCTCTTCTCCTTTGAACCATTATTATTCTTATCTTGTCATTTTATATATATTTATGCCTTATGACTTTATTTGGGATCCCTTAAGCTAGTATATAAAAACTATGCTAAAATTGTAACTTGAACCTTGATTTGATGATAAAAGATTATTGCAGACTTATTCATGGTTGTTAGTGTGTTTTATTGATTGTTTATTTGTAGATAAGTATGATATTCATCTTAATTTTTAGGTCCTCTCCTTCACCTAATTCTATTTTATCATCCTCTATAGGTCACCTAAAGTGTGGAGAGATAGAAACTATGTTGAAGAGTGAGTTGGTTTTTAGTGTCTTTCATAGACCTCTATTCTCTTACCTTCAAGTTACAGACCTTTTATCTAACCTTAATTTGAAATAATCATGTTTAGGATTGTATTAAGAAAGTATAGTTGATAATATATTACCATATTATTTAAAAGTGTACTTAAGAACAAGGTTTAGAGAGGATCATTAAAAAATTGGTGCATCACCATCACTAGTATAGGTTTTCCATTTCATTTATCTTTCTAATTCTTTTCACCCTAAAAAAAAAATAGTTTTAGTAAAAAGATTCAAAGTTGATACGTCAAAGGAGATGAGCACGATGGATGAAGGTGAGCAGGAGGGCATAAAAGGGTAGAATGTAGGGTGCAGCTACAGGGAAGCGCTTGGGCTACAACATGCATCCCAGGGAGCATGCAGTAGTGGGAAGGCTCCACTTTTACAAGGTTTAGGTTCTTTCGCTACTCTTGAGCAACCAAGTATGTGCATCCCCAAAGTCAACAGCTATCTAGAAAGATGCAAGGAGAGGCCCAAGCTAGTTATACCAATGGAAATGATTGCTGAAGACATTGAATACTATTCCAATCACTCCCTGTACTGCAAGTTTTTGGGGCTTAAGACGTCACTATTATTATTGGAAGCATGGGCTCAAAGGATGTGGGCACCGAAAGGAGATATGGATATTACATTGCTGGCCAATAGCTATTTCATGGTCACTTTTACCTGTATAATAGATTATCAATGAGTTTTCGCTAGAGGTCTTTACTTGCATAATTAAGTGGGACTGTTTATCAAGCTCTGGCATGCTAATTTCATACCTTTAGAGGAACTACCAAACCATGTTCTGGTGTGGGTGTGTCTGCCCCAATTTTTGATGGAATGCTGTCGAGAAGACACTCTCCAATTGCTTGCATCTTTACTGGGAAGGCCAGTAGGTTCCTTAATGTCACTCCTGGGGAAAAAGGTAATGACTTATGCCCACATTTGTGTTGAAATTGATCTCAGTAAGCCATTACTAGATGCTGTTGAAATGAGTGTGGGCCCTTTTTCATTGGTACAACCACTAGATTATGAAACCCTCCCTTTCCACTGTCATCTATGTCATGCTTATGGGCATTTGCAGTGATGGTGTCCCACCTCAAAATCCACTGCTCCTCAGCCAGCTCAATCTATTTTCACTCCTTCTACTACTAACAAGGAAAGGGGTTTGATTCCAGGTGAGATGCCTAAAAATGATGGTTTTATGCCGGTCAAAGGCCGATATAGAAATAGAGGCCAAAAATGGTCCTTGAAGGAAAGACAATTAGATGAGTCGCTCAATAAATTTGAAATATTGGATGACCTTAATCAGTAGGAGGTGAATCCCAGGCTGATGATTTTGGACCAGGGGATTGAGAGACCAACTCAGGAGACCAATGCTTTAAGGGCTTTAATTGAAACATAGGATGCTGGAGACTGTCATATGGATATGGACCAGTAGTTGATAATTTCAGAAGGAATGACTTCCTCAGTTGCTCCCCTTAAAGAAGACAAAAATATGCCCCTTACTGGGAAAATTGGGGACCCAGGGGTAGCAAGAAGTAGTAAATCTTCTCCTCATCTTAGACTTCTGCAAAAAGACCTTAAGAAAGGAGGGGGAGAGAAATTTGGAAAGCCTAGCAAAAAAAAAGACTAAGAAAAGATCAAGCTAATGGGAGAGACTTTGGTGGAGTCAGGGTCAGTAAAGACTCTGGATGCACACTTTTTGAGCCCTCTGAAATAATTATAATATCTTGGAATGTAAGGGGTTTGAACAACAGCCCCAAACAAAATTATACATCAAAGGAGATAGCCTCATAATCTATAAGTTTGGTCTAGATATAGATAACCCACAACCTTAGACTAATCTAATGTTAGTCCAATTTTGAAGGAGAACTAATAATATACTTCATAGGGTACAACTTGCATTGCTAACAGGTCTCATTACTCTACTTGCCTAAGATCAATCATACATAAAACTCTACTGACATCATATTTGGGTTCGTATGATGGTAAAATGTGAATGACTCTCACTACTCTTGTGAAACAAAATTGTGTTCTTCACTTGAGCTTAAATTTAGTAGGCTGATGTCGCATGGAAAAAATAGATGAGTCATGAGATGTTTTAGGAGATGCCTAAGTAGGAAATCACCTATTTTAGGACACAACAAAGTCACATAACCCACTAAAAAACATAACACATTATCTTGATTAGATTTTAAACCATAAATTAATTACAAATCAAATGTGTTGATAAGTACTAGGTTAAGTAAAATTAAAGGTGAAAAGTAAATCATATAATATGGCTTATGCATAGATTTGATGCTCATACAAATTTGAAACATATTGTAGAGGCTAAAATCTCTAGGTAACATAATAATGGCACCTATATTAGATAAATAAAGTAGGGTCTAGTATTAAATAATTTTCAAATCTTTGCCAATAGTCCTATGATCAAATGAAAACATGAGAACACTAGGGGAAGACATATTAGTTCCATTAGTCCAAACAAATCATAAAAAATATGAGAACCCAAGGTTTAAGATAAATCAAAATGACTGTTTAATCTTTGATTTTCAAATGTTTAATTTATATAACTTAGACTTCAAAGATAATATTTATACTTATGAAAGTTAAGACCAATGTCATGAATGTCTAAGGCTATGTGGAACTTGGATAAAGATATTCAAGAAGTAGTGGGTCCCCATTTGATTTTTTTTGAAATGGTGTTGTGTGTGTGTGTGTTAGGGCACAATAAACGATAGATTAGAAGGAAAAATACTCTTGATTATTTTGAGAACACATAATCTAAATAATGCATCATAATAAAATTTCAGTCCTAATGATAAAAGAATAAATAAACTAGACCCTGAAAAGACTCCTACTTCCTCATGTAACATACTGACCCTTTCTATTCTTTGGATTTAAGTGTATGATTTATTTAAAATTAATTTCCCCTAGTTATGAGACTTTTAACAAAGACTTGGATAAAAACTATAGGTTTAATTTTGACTTTAGATTTTGTAACCAAATAATAAGGAAGTCTAGAAATTTCTATGATATTAATGAGTCATCCATTGACCTGATAGAGATACCTTTGATTCCACTCAAAGTCTTAATATAATTATAGCTAGGTATCCATATCTCTGATAAATATTACTTGAATCACCTATATTCTATTAGTCTATTTGATGATTGTTTTTGAAATGCAGATAGAAGAAGACTTAGGAATCACTATTAGCTGGGTGTATGTATAATAAAACTTATTTTAACCAATACATCCCTGTTAGTGTATATCCATTTTTATGTTTATTACCTCTCATCCAAGTTTTAACATGTTATAGTGAAGTTAATATTTTTAAATGGAAATTTTTAATAAAATTTTCATGAATATATCAACATGAATCCTAGAGGTCTAGTAAACTCATTTAGTCTAAGTAGAACCTAAATTAGTCATAACACATACCTCAATCTCAGAATCTCAAGTATTGGTAGAATAAATCCTTTTGAAAATCAATTATGCATGTTTATAAATCATTCCCTTATTTTTGGCAAGTATTTTATACTTCTAGCATAAAAAATCATTTGGTCTATTCTACAATTTTAGAAAACTAATCTATAAAGCATAATGACTAATCTATTGAAATAAAATTTAGAAAGAATGAAACATTTAATCTAATAAAACATGAAATACTAATTGAGAAAGAAATAAATTTAATCAGACCCTAGAAAAATAATTCCAAACAAAGTTAGAAGGTTGGGTTTGAAAAATGTGTAGAATGTCTCCCTCTCTTTAGTAGAAACTATAGACACCCAATTATAGCCACAAATATATTTTGACCAAACTTTATATTAATTTCTACCAAACATTACAAATTAATCCTTAGAATAACCTCTCATATATTCATCCCCAATTACCTTGTGACCAAACAACTGGCAATTTAGCCGATGGACTCATTAAGTGGGGCACTTGATCAAATATTAAAAGAGATAAAATGATAATCAAAATGAATCATATAATTAAACAATTTTAAATTATTATTTGAATTATCCATTTTATAATTAATGAATATCTAAAGATGAAAATTCTAAAAAATCAAAATATCAAGCCTTTTCATCATTGCCTTGATGAGTTGTCAAGCTCTTCCAAAATATCTTAAAATATCTAATTTAAGATCCATGCCTAGTAATTAAAAATCATAATTAAATGACAAATTTGAACTAAATTGGAGTTATCCTTAACTCACCTAGGGTTAGTTTGAACCCATTCTATGTTTAAACTCAACCTTAACTCACCTTGGGTGAGAGTTAAATTTTTGAGGCCATAAATACAAGGCCAAACCAATTGATCTTTAAGATCTCATAATCCAAATTTTTAGAGAGAAAAGCCTACAATTATTGTTACCATGCTAAATTTATAAGCCAAGTAACCAAGCCAAGGTGCCAAGGAGAGAGGCAGCAAAGAAAGATTCATTGTCAAAGACTTCTTGATGCAAAAATTGAGAAAGCCACTTTAACAAGCCATTTAGAGATCCAAAGAAGGTAAAATAATGTTTTATTTTGTTTTCTAGTTGTCTTTTCATTTATATGCTTGCTACCTATGCTCTTCCTAGTGTCTGGGCTAGAGGTGTTGGGATTTTACTATGTTATTTTGATTTATTTTATTGGACTAACACAATACTAACCTCCCCTCTACATATTCCTTGTTCACATTATGGCATGCCCGATGGGACTTCACACCCCACAAATTTGTTCTCAAGGTATTTTAGGATATCCTCCTAATAATTTTTGTGTCAAAATCCAAACTTACTAATCAATAAAGTGGTAATTGAAGGCTCACGAACATTTTTATAAAAATAATGAAGTTGATCTATACAATCACATTTTTTCTCTCTAGAATCATGATATTGTACAATGTTCCTACTTTTACAATCATGATTTTATTATAATTTTTTAGTATTTCACTAACTATCATGATATTATGCTTAATTGCCATGATTTTACTAACTGTTTGTGCTTATAGGGAAGAATTGTGATATTGAAATACCTCAACTTTGTAGTCATGATATTGCCATATCTTTTTTGATATTGCTACAAATTTTACAATATTATCTTGAACGATGACGGTTTGGTACTAAATATTTTATTTTTTAGGGTAGAGTTGTTATTTTATGCTAAGATCTATGATATTGTGTTTATTTTTGTGATATTGTCTTAACAATAGCAATTTTGCATTAATACTCTATTTTTCAAGAAAATAGTGATATTGTGCTAATAGTTATGGTTTTGAAAGAAAATGGATGATATTATTTTGTGTTTCTATACTTTTATACTCTGTGTAAACTTTTGGAAACACAAGAGATATAATTCAAAAGTCATTTTTCCACTTATGTTTTGATTCTATGCACAAGGACCCCCTAACATCTTTTGTAGGACCCAAAGACCAAGAAAAGATATTTTAAACACTCTAAGTTGCAAAAGTCACATTTGAATTTGGTGTTTTAAAAAATATTTTACTTGAGTCAATTTTTGTTTTTTTAAAAAGTTTTCAACACAATGCCAAGGGGCTTAAACTTCATAACATATTTCATTTTGGTGCTATAAAAATGAGCTCTCACTTTAGTTAAATATTCATAAGAGTTTTCATTTTTATGTTTGTTGTTTGAGTGTTTGTTTAGCAAGATGAGTGCTGTGTGTATGCTCCCCCCCATCCCCATTAGGGAACTTGGGTGGTACAAAATGTTCACTCTTTGCATTTTTGATTTGGTCCAAAAGTGTGAAAGGAAAGTCTCTAAATCCCTCCCCAAAATCCATATTATTTGGGTGACCCTAAAAATACCCTAAAGTCCTTTGAATTTCTTTATTTCATGCATTTTTGGCTTGTGGATAGGATTTCATTGCCTCCCCATAAGTTTTTTAAGGAAGCATTGACCAAATAATTCATATCCCATAATTTTTTTAACCCCACTCCATGGTGGGGTATATAAATTGAGGGTGACTTGGTCGAAATATTTTTTGAGTGGTTAAACAAGTTGCATTAGTGGTACTCAACCTCAGATCATAAGGGTAACTTAGAAATCACACTACACTGAGCAATTGATAGATTTATTGGTTATGAAAAAGATAATACATTTTCACAAAAAGATAATGTGGATATAAATGAAATAATGTGCCCTAGTCTTTACCACACATATAAGACCATTTAGAAATGAATGAAAATTGATAGTTTAGATAACCCCACTTGCTATGAACATAACGTTGATGTAGGATGAGTAGCCCAAAGTTCCATGTCATTATATGAACTTGAGATAAGAGAGGGCCTAAAAACCCTAATTTTAATGCACTTTTAATTTTTGGCTTAACAAACTTAAAACTACTCTCAAGAGTAAGTATATAGATAAAATTTGATAGTTAGATACCACCTTGTCAGTTTTAGGATTTAAGACATTACACTTAGGTGTTTTTGTCATTTTTTCCTTTTTAATTACATGGTCTTATGTAAAAAATATTTTTCAATCATAGTAAACCTAAAATGAGTCTTGTTTAAACATAAATCCTTTATTTTAAAAGGTGTTATGCCATCCATTTGACATCACATATTTGCCTTAGTCATTTATCCAACTTTTTGTGTGTATCACTTATTTGAAAGGGGCATCATTACACTAACCATTATATTATAAGTCTTGTGCCTTTGATTTTTTCATATTTTTGGATCATGACAACATTGTTATGCTACTTGAATTGTTTCAAAACTTATTACTTTGTGTCCCAAAATTATAAAATCAAAACCATGTGTTCCTTCTTGGTCTATGCCTAATACCATCATGCCATTCATTTTTATTTATCTTGTTGTATATTTATGGAACCTAGCCTTCTAAATTGAGTTTTAAATTGGTCTTGATAAGTTTAGATCAAAACATTGATTGATTTATGCCTATGCCTTGCATAATTTTGGCCTAGACATTTATCTCTCAATTTTTGGGTTGTGTAATTTAGACCCATTCTTTGCTTAATTTAAAGACTATTTTTATGCCTAAAATTTGGGAAGTGGTCTATCTTCCATGTACCTAAGGTCTAATATAATTTTCCAAATGATCAAGTTTATGCATAATTTTGAATGTCAAGTTTATGTTAAAGTGTTTCAAATTTGTTAGCCTAATCTCTTACCTTTTAGACCTAGTTTGTTTCAAACTCTAGATTTTGTGCCTTGTTCCCAAAAGAACTAGGAATTTACCTTTGAAATTCTATCTCTTGTGCTATGTTCCCAAGAGTCCTAGAAATTACCTATTTGTTTTAGATGTAGTTATTTTGAGCCTAGCTTTTGTGCCTTGTTTCCAAAAGACCTAACAACCTTTTTTATTTTTAGACCTAGTTTAACATTGTTTGAAACACTATTTACCTAAGTTTGGAATTCATTTTTACCCATGCACTTAACCATTTTTATAAGACATTTGATGTTATACTAATTTAGGCCAAGTTTATCCTAGACCTTTTTGGAGAAGCAACTCCATTCTTAGACCAAGTTAGACTGAGTTTGGACCATTTATATTTTTAGACCTTATTTTTCAATTTTTTTTTAATTATAGGCCTTTTTTTATAAATTTTATTCATTGATTTAGATATGTCTCATTACACTCATAATGAAGCCATGCACAATCTAGTTTATGATAACATGGTCATGAATGATGATTTTTTTAAAAACCCATATAGTGACAATGTAGTTTGTGAGACAGATCCTTATCCTCGTTACACTACTCAATCTGGGGAATAGATTCAAGATCCATTAGCTCATTATTTGGTTAACATGCCTCCATATATAGAGCAGGACCAAGAGTAAATTGCACAAATATCTTGCTAGTGTACCCTCAGTTGTAGAATAAGCTCAACAATAATCATATTATGTTATTATAACATAGACATATGATCCTTATTTATTTAATTTTCACTTGATTGAAAATAAGGATGAGGTTTTAGTTAGATCCACATAAGTAGGGGCCAAGTTTCTAATAAACTTCCCCCATGAAAATCTACCAAGTCTAGTTAGAGTGATTCTCAACATGCCTTATACCCAAACCATCGAACATGCCTCTACTATTAATCATCAATAATTTATGTAGATGTTGCATCAAGACCCAAATATGATTTTCAAAGGAAAGAACCTCATGGAAGACCACTTTATATAAATTTAACAAGCATATCAAACCTATTTGAATCTTGTGCACAATTTTAATAACATGGCTATGTTAAACTCTCCATTAATAGAGTTAACTCCTTAAACCTGAGCATTAATTGAATTTAAAGGTTAAAATAATATGAGTATAGACCCATTTTCATAAAGCACTTCAATTAGTGACATGTATAATGTCCCATATATTGAAAAAATGACTACTAATTCTACACAAAACAATGTGCCCAACATGGTGGATAACATGAAAGTGTCTTCCAATATAGGCTAAAGTGGTTTAAATACACCAAAAAATAGTCTAAAAAAAAGTTCCTTTAGTTAATATGATTAGTGGTTCACAATAGTAGTGGGTAGGAACTCCTATGTCCCAACCACAACAAGTTACCTCTAATCCTCAACTAGTTGCTTCATCAAGAATGCAAACTCATGGATTAAGTAATCAAACATCGATTAATTCTTTGCCTCAACAATAAGTGATTAATGTTACTCCACCTCAATAGGTGATAACTAACATTACATAATAACAATCATAGTCTAATATTCCATCACAATAAAGTTAGAATATTATGCCACCTCAACAAGGGGAAATAAATGTTCTACCTTATTAGGTAGCGATAAATGTACATCTAAAATCACATACCAATATACATTTACAATTATAAATGTTGTCCCATAAACAATGTATATATATTTGTCAAAGACAAATGTTGAACATCTAAAAAATGTCTAATCCATAATAGGTGTTTGTGCAATAAAGAGATACCCCTATCCAATAAGTACCAATTAAGCATAATTTGCCATTTGTTTAACAAGTACCAAAAATATAATGATAGGGTCTTGGTCTAAAACAAGTTCCCCTTTTTCATCTAGGTTTGACTAGTTAGAAACAAGTCCTTACTCAATCTCAACAAGCACAATACTTTACCCCAAGCCATATCCCTCCATCGTAACCACATTTCCCTCAAAACTAAGGATATATACCAAACCCAAACTAGAATATTGCACCATAATGTAAGCAAGTTCAACAATCACATCCTAATACATAGATGCATATTCTTTGTTGGTTCACTTACCAAACTAATGTTCCCCAACAAACCATTCCTCCATTACAACCTAGTTAAGGTAATCTACATTTAACCACCCAACCACAACCTCATCCAAATGTTATATCTATTTTCTTGGCACAAGAACTATAGAAAATGAAGGATGCAATTTATGCCATTTAAGTAGGGAAGTAGACTAATAATTTCATGTTAGATGATGTGTGTTCATACCCATTCAACATGGATCATTTATAGATACCATTTCCTCTAGGGTATGAACCAATGAAGCTTGATAAATACAAGCGTAAAGGAGACCCTAAGGCTCATTTGACAAAATTATTTGTTTCTTGTTAGAAAGTGGCTTATAGTGACACATACCTTCTACTTTTATTTCTTTAAATTCTAGTAGGATAGGATTTGGAGTGGTTCCTAAAATTGCCAAAGAATTTCCATATCTGATTTTGATGACCTTTCAAACAAATTTGTGCAGAATTTATCCTATAATATTGACCATGAGATTTTATTGGTAGATTTGACTCAAGCCAAGCAGAAAGTTAGTGGAAAATTTTCAAGCTATCTATAGTGATGGAGAGTGCTTACTAGTAACTTCACCCATAGCTTATCAAACAAATAATTGGCCACTATGTTTATTGAAAATTTACATAATGATATATACTATCATTTAGAGCTTCAATGAGCACACACTTTCATAGAGATCACTGACAAAGGTTTGATGACTAAAAAGGACCTTATTAACAAAGATATTATCAAGTTAACTTAATCAAATCAAAATCAACCAAAACCAAGGAACAAGTCAAAATCAGAACCAAAACCAAGTCCAAGCACAAGCATTGACACCAACCTAAGCTAGTAATTATGAGAAATCCAAGCAGTTAAACCATAACAAGAATGTTTTTGGAAATGGAGTAACCAAGTCACATCATGTCCAAATGGTGTAAACACTATCTACTCAACTAATGCTAAAAATGTAGCCTATTCCTCACCAATAACCCATTCAACAAGTGAAGCCTTCACAACAACCTAGACTTGATCCATAAATACAATAACCATTACCTTTATAAACCTTCCTCTAATAATAAATGCTCCTACTCATTGAGTTTTTTAGTGATCTTGAAGAACCTATTGAATCCATGTTTCATAAGCTAGACACAACTAAAATGATTAGTTTTCTAATATTGAATCACTATCCAGAGGGTATTCTGTATCTAGATTGGTATAAAGAGAATGATTTTTGTGAATACCATTCATGGACATAATCTATGCAATTATGTTCAAATCAAATAATCATAAAAAAATTACGTTGGAAAATGGGGAGATTACATTAGATAATAGATAATCTATGCCCAATTAGAACTTGGGTATATATCAAAGCCCATTTCCATAATATGACAATAAAAATCAACAATAATAACAAAGAAGTCCACAATAACAACAATATTATCAATAGTCATGACAACAATATCAATACCAACATCAATAATAATAATGTCAATCAAATGGGAAGAACCAAGGTTAGAATGATTCTAACAACCAACAGACCTACCACATAGTTGCACATAACTACACCAAAGTTGTAGGTCATATTGTAGGAGGTCATATTTCCACCATCACCATTAATACTAGAGAAAGTGTTAATAGAATATGACCATTGTCAAACAATTCCAATCAACCCATCTATGCTAGTAATCCTTCCTTGACCTGGGACCAAAAAAAACACAATAATAACTAGGGATTACTCTTTTTGGACCTTATACTGATAAATCATCATTGACCCATAACCAAAATCAAGTGCACTAGAAATCAAGACTTATCTATATTGCCCACCTCCATCATCATTTTATAAAAATAACTATCCTATTTCTAATCCTAATTATATAATCATAACTAAATGGTCAAAGATTACCATTCTTGGCCCATAAACACATGTGAACGAACCCATCCAACCCATTGTCCTAGCTAGAAATAAGCTATATACCACTGTTAATGAAAATACATATGATATTATGGAATGTATTCAAAGGACACCTACACAAATCTCCATTTTAGATTTGTTGCTTACATTTACCATTCACAAAAACATCTTAACATAACTCCTAGGTCAATCCCAAGTTCATAATAACATAAACCTAGACAAATTCCAAGCCTTGGTTGGACATCTATCTCTAGGCCAATAATTGACCTTCGATTAAAGTAATATATCATCCCTTGGCCCTTTCCATAAAAATCCATTGTGCATTAAATTTGTCATCATGTAGCACAAAGTCAAACATTTCCTCATAAACAATGGATCATGCCTAAATATAGTGCCCCTAAAGTTCACCAAGCATCTTGGGTATACAAAAACTAATCTAAAATTGAAAATAATTACTATCAATGCCTACGCTATTGAAGAACAAAAATCACAAGGCACCATAAGCTTGCCATTTATCATTAGGACCTTGAACCATGATACACTTTTCCATGTGTTAGACCTAAAATTATATTATAATTTTATCTTAGGTAGACCTTGGATACATGAAATTCATGTAATTCCTTCAACATTGCACTAGTGTCTCAAGTTCTCTCACTCAGGGATGAAGGTCACTATCAATAGAGATTTATAACCTTATGAACATTGTAATCATTTGGAGGTTGAGTACAAAATTTATAACTACCACTTTGGCCTAGATCTAGTTCCCAAAAAGGATAAAGGTAAATAAATACTTGGTTTATTAGAGGCCAATTATATTGACCTAGATAGCCTTGTTTCATCTTCACATATGCCACCTCTTAAAATGTCCAATAATTTTACCATCTCATCCAATAGCCCAAGAGAGTATTTGACCTGAGATACATTTCACATTTCCAAGATTCCACATAACCCTAAGGCCTATGGAAGACCTAAAGCCAAACCACCTTGCATGGAGTGGAAACAAAAATGAAAAGGTAAACTTCATAGTACAACTCCTATTATTTTCACACTATCCATTAGCTAAGAAGAGGACCCACTTGCAAATAATGAATCATGGTTGTATAATGACAAACTGGATGATTGATACAAAAATGAAAAATATCCCATTCCTAATAGGATTATAGAGAGCCAATCCTATGAAGGTGGAGGCCTCAAGCCAAATCAACATGGTACTCTTGAGCCAATTTTTATAACTCAGTAGAGAGGAACTTATGGTCTCAAATTTAAACCACCTAGGGGTAACCCCATGAATCTTATTCATGTTCTAACACCAATGTCTAGTGATGATGATGTTGATAGTGAAGTAGAGTCTGATCACAACATTTATAAATACATTACCAATACCAACCTATTTTATCCACATTCCATTTTCACCATTACTCTAATTGGCTGACATAATCCACTTCCTCTTCATCACCCTCAACTTATAGCCTAGTTACAATAAGAATCCACTGTGCTTGTAGACAAGTTTGAGAATGATGAGGCCTTTTTGTGATTTTATAGGCCTAATAGACAATGTTATATTGGGAGACCATAAACAAGGGTTCTCTATCAAACTGGATCCTCCAACCTATTTTGGAGAATGGGTGAATACCCTTAGCCACAAACAAAAGATTAAAACATTGAGGTCCCAAAGTGAAAACCTCTCTGAGGTGCTTATGGACCGGGTAAAAGTAAAGAGAAAGGCTAGTATTTTGGTAAAAACCTATTTCAAGCACAATTAGATTAGGGTGTTCACCTTTCTTTGAATGAAGCTTAGGAGTCCACTAATGATGAACTTGCCTATGAGTCTGAGTTTAGTTCTACAAAACAACCTGCCTTTGATCTAATTACCCAGGAATTTTTGACAGTGTTTGTAACATGGCCATCCCTACCATTAGGAGATTCAGATTCATCTTATTTAAGTGAACATGAGGAAATAGTCCAAAAATAACCTTTATAATTATGTAAATTAAGACCAATGTCATGAATGTCTAAGGCTATGAGGACCCTGAATAAAGATATTCAAGCAATAGTGGGTCTCCATTTATTTTTTAAAAAATGGGGTGTGTGTGTTAGGGCATAAAAAAATGATATAAAGCCTCTCTAATGATTTTCACTCCATTTTTCCATACTATTACACCTAATACTCCCCTTGATGCATATTATTTCATAACTGATCATATCTCTTTGGTTCTTCTTTTGTGATTTTTAGTGTAAGACCTTGGATAGAACTAGGACTTCCTCAAAAAATTTCCTTTCCTATAAATAATTCCCATTTTTAAACCTCATTGGTTATCCTTTTATGAGTTTTAGTGTAAAACCTTGGATAAGACCAAGGCATACTTAAAAAAGATACTTGTTATCCTATAAAAACTGTGTCATGTTTTGTCATAAAATAACTATACTCATCTACATTATCAAATAACATAAACCCCAACTTGGGATTGTCACTCTTATTTCAAATTCTATTTTCATGTACTTCATATCTAACTTATTTACATATATTTGTTTTCATATATTTATTTACACTAACATTTATTATTTGAATATCTTTGTTTATGTTCTTACCTTACATCAATATTTCTTATTTTTCATATTTTTATTTGTGTTTTACCTTACATTGATATTTATTATTTACATTATTTCATGTATTCTTATTTTACATTGATAATTCATTTCATTACATTTTATTCACTTTTAACATCTCTCACACATATTATATTTTAAAAATTGGTTTCACATTTTCATTTACTCATAATTCCTATTTCAATTTCTTTATTTATCATTATTTTTGAGCATGCATTTGTTCACATTTTATAAAAAAGAATAAACACACATCACACATTTTCCCATATCATATATAAAGATCAACACATGTTATATAAAGAAAATGAACACATCCATAACATCTGTGAGTCATCAAAATAACATATCTACATATAATAATGACTCAAAATGTATGATACAATATGAAGTGATATAATCATAGTACAAAAATAACTCTATAGATGTGGTCCGCCTTACCTATCTAGTGGGGGATAGGCTAAACTACCCAATGAATCATATAGATTCCCTATATGAATAGTTTATTGAAGTTAATTTATCCATGATCATAGTCCATCCACATATCCCTATAGATGGGCCACCTAGCCCCACATCTATGCCAATTATCTAGTTGTCTCTAAATGTTTGGCTCAATCTGAAGCTAATGAATCCTATGCTCATAGATCCTCATCACCTAATCCTATAAATAATTCTACCTATGCTACATTAGATAGTCTCTATAGCTCTCAAACTACCTCATTGACCAATCAAAACCAATTATTATAAGTAGGTGCTAAAGGCATCACATGATCAATCATCCACATAATATGATGCTGAGATAGTGTGACATCCAATATATCATGATGGGATCTCTCAACCACAATCACCCATCTGGTCAGTTATACTGAAACATATAAAAAATGCAAACTAAAATTACATTATATCTCACACATATATATATATCTTTCTATTTATCCTCATAATTTTAACAAAACACAACTTACTTATCAATAATATCTCAATCTACTCAACTACCAAGTACCTCACATGAAACATGGCTCAACTATGGTGTAAAACCTTTATAATGGATAGGATGAATAACATGACCATGATGTAATCCACTATGAACATACCTCATAATTGACCAACTCAATGCAGGTTACATTATTATATCTCCATGTGATGGTGTATGTGGTTGTGGTTATATATTTTGCTACATTGGATCCTATATCTATCTTTGTATCCATGATGGTTAGTATAATATTTTATGCTATGGAACAATAACTAAATATCCTCCTCTTCTAACCACTACTAGATTTGTTAATTATCACTAACACCATCATCTCACAAGTTTTAGATGACATGGTTGTATGATGATAACATATTTTGGTACTCTTATACCTCCCAAGACATGATTCTCCCTTGAATGACATGCCCATAATTTTGAAACTACTATATGAAATTATAGGTGTGGAAACCCAAACTATCCTCGTAAGTGAGGCACTGGATGTGGCTCTACCTAGCAAGGATAGTGCCCTGTAATACTCACATGAACCTGTTCCTAAAAGGTACTTGGCCATGAGGACCAAGTATCCATCTTTCCCTAATATAGATGACAAATAATCTCTCCCAATGTGATCATATGCAATTCTAGGTCATGTTTTATAACATGTAGCATATGATCCTATGTCCATCATCCCACATGTGGTAAGTCAATATTTATTACATGTAATAATCCCACATGTTAATACATCATAAATATCTCATAAATTCAACTACTAAATAAGATAATGGGTTCCATCATCATCTACCTCAAATATATAATAATATAAAAATCATGCACTAATTACACCCAGTCATAGATCCCAAGTCATACATCATGTCCTGATCTAACATGGTCGATCATAGTGCAATAATATACAATGGGACCTTCCCATCTAACTTGTGATAGATCACAAGCACTGTTACAAGTCTAATAATGGTATTCTATAGATATAAAGTGAATAACACATATACATATAATATATACACTTATAATTTTTCTTGAGTACATCTCTCAAATCTAGTTGCCCATAAGTCTAAGGTTAACTTCTCTACATCTATCTCTAGTGTATCACACACCAAAGACATGCCTAAAATCAAAATTCCCATCACTGCATGGACATCCTCTAGGGTGATACCCACCTCAATGGTATCCCATCCATGACCCACCTAAAAATATTAGTTATTCACTCCCATGATCCTAAGAACATGATGACTAACTCTACACTAAGCAAAATCTAACACATCTCCATATACCACCAAAACCCAATGTATACAACTGCACTTAATTTTCCACATGAAATATATCAAGTATATTAGGTACCCAAACCAAATATACTAATCTCTAATGTCTCTATTACTTCTATAAAATATCAAACAACAAAACATGTATCATCTCTTTATCCTAAATAATAATCAACATACTTCAAAAACTACAAATACAAATAATTAATATACTTAACTCCATCATCATGTTTTTCATTTTATTTATCATTCCTAACTAAGTTAACCATGTACTCTAATACATCAACCACCCCCATTTTTCTACTAAGTCAACCTAACACTACATATTCAACCACTTAACTTAACATAGTTATCTAGAGGGTACATAATCATCCACTTGATGTACTAGTTTGGTCACCTTACCAACCAAG
This sequence comes from Torreya grandis, assembly GCA_037957365.1. Classification (NCBI taxonomy): domain Eukaryota; kingdom Viridiplantae; phylum Streptophyta; class Pinopsida; order Cupressales; family Taxaceae; genus Torreya; species Torreya grandis. The sequence goes on from JARHVA010000442.1 coordinate 4,162,532, forward strand.
TCAACTATCCTAAAAACTAACATGGTAAACCACATTATATGATGTCAGCCACCCTTCCTCATTTAAACTATGTCATCTAACTCTTATACTATGTCATCTATAATAAAACTAATGTAGTCAACCATGGTGTAGGCTATCATCCATCCTTGCTCATTTCAACTATTTCAGCCACCTTCAATGTTATTGGTCACTCTAATTTATAACTAAGCTAGATAATTAATACATAGTTTTCCACCTACCTAAACCTACCAAATTTTGTTGATTTAGTTTTTATGCACACCAATTCATAGTGAAGTATCCTATAACATTTTAAGATCATAATGAAGGTAAACTCAAATCTAGGACATGAGTTTCAGGTATGTTGTTAAACAACTAGGTGATGGAATAATAGGAAGGTCATTCATTAGGTTAACTTAGAATATGTATAAATGAATGGTATCTAAAATAAAGTTAAAACTAGGTGAGTTGGTGAATGGGTGGATACTAATCTAAAGTGGAAAAATCCCAAAATAACCTCTAAAAGAGAGGGAAGGATAGAGAAAAAGAAAGAGATCGATGACTTAAAAAATTATCTTTTAGGATGGATCCTTCATGGATGAGTGTTTTCAAAACTAATGTTTTTTATAGCAGCTACTGCATACACATAGACAAATATAGTCAAGCAATCTTGGAAAAATTGATAAAATAAACTTAGAGATCTAAGCCAAAGGTTACTCCTTTTAGAGTAGCTATTATACACCCATAATTAGGAGATTATGGCTCAGATTAGGGAGGTATATAAGATAGTTTTTTTCACCAAATTTTACACCCTATAAGAGGGCATTCAATCCTTTTCTAGATTTGGCAACATGGGAACACTTCTAGGTACATGCGTGTACCTATGGTGGAAATCAACCTCTAGATTTAAGGGATAGCTCTTTGAATATATCTTGAAGTAAATTCACCTATGTTATTTATTTTATTATGGGGGGAAAGAGATATAATTTACATGAAATAAACCTATTCTAAAAGGGTGATGCACCAAGATTTCTTCCACGTGACCATCATACTTCATTCACTAATAAACAAATCATATAAACTAGTCTCAAAGTCCTAAATGATTATAACATGAGTATTTTGATATAGAGGTGAGATGTATGAAACAATGAAAATGAACCTAAGGGAAAATTGAACACTCTAAGGACAATCATACACTTGAAAGGAGCCTAACACACTTAACTACAATCTATATGACCTATTAGAAGAATAACTCTTGCATAAACATGAAAGGATAAGGGAAGAAAGGATAAAAAGTTATCACTTTACATCACCATACATCAGTTGCATAGATATAAAATTATTCAAAAACTCAAAAATAGATTTGAATTAATGTTCAAATGAAAAATATGACATCATTCCAATAGGACTTCACCATACATGGTGTGGTATTAGATTACAAAGGCCAAAATGGTAGCTACTTATAAAATTTTAGAGAGGAGAAAAGAATGAAGTTCAAAGGTCACTAGAACACATGTCTAGTTGATAGCAGTTACACATGCAAGAGGATGAATTCAAAAATATACCATGAAAGGTCTAATGGGATAAATGCCACATCAAAACATAAAAACTCCTAAAATGTGGCATATAACTCCTTTTGATCACATAAGAAAATACCTTCATCATGGATCATCAACTCAAGAAATTCAAACTAAATTAAGGAGAGTTGATACCTATGCTATGATGGTCATAACACATTTTATTAGTTATTAGATATCTTATAAACACTTATATTCATTATCTTTATTCACTCATTTGTCTCCTAAACTTCAACTCCTCACATCTGGTAGTCACTATTCATCTTGGATCTTGATTGAGCTTTCATGGTGGCATATGAGTCTAAAGTTCTTGATCTAATATATAATCCTTTGATCCTACATGGTTGCCTATGTGGCATTCTCTTTCCATGTCACTCATCTTATTTTCAAGTATGCCTATCATTATTTAGACATGTAGCCTTATCTTGTCCATCTAGAATCTAGTTGAAATTTCTCTATCAATCTCCTCTAGAGTCTCTTCTATTCAACTATTTATGTTTTTAATTGTTATATGACCCAAGCATATGATATTATGACATTTGGCAACTTTGTGTTCAATATCAAGATCTTTGACTCTTTGACTCAATGTACACCATAGGATCTTAGTACCTATGATCAAACACATGCCATTTATATTATCTTTATTGAATTCAATTTCATCACTTGGTATCTTTGTGTTTAATTAGGATATTTTGAGTCTTTGACTCTCACTCATGCCATTGATCTAATTTTACATGATCAAACATGCACCATCAGATCTGTCAAGCCCACTGACATCACCTTTTCCCATGTGCCATTAGATCTGATCTAAACACCCAATATCTTTCCACTTGTTGAGCCTACATTAAACCTTAGGAGCATTTCAATCCAAATAGTCATTTCATGAGGCTTGAATTTGATGTTTCTATGCATGTCTATCTTTGCTAGTTGATATTTAAAGGCTTGTATTTTGAGATGGAAAACTTGTCAAGATGCCATATTTATAGGAGATGATCTTGGCACCAAAATCATCATGTCTATGTAGTCATTTTTACCTAAAAGGTTTTCTAATAACACTTCTAAAATTCATAATCAAACAAATATGTTCATTTCTTTGTGACATGCCATGATGGTTTGACCCCCTATATGACTCAAAATGACATAAGACTAAACTAGATCATGAGTAAAGTTATAATGATATTAAATGACATCAAATATACCAAAACACACCTTATAACACTATGTTCTACCCCCATATCAAATATTGACTATAGGTGGTTGACCCATTTTAACTTGTGATAAAAATGGTCAACATTCTTGGTGATTTACCAAGGTTGGTATGCTTTCTATGCCATGACCAGTTACCTAATCCTATCCATTGGGATATGGAGTCACATGTACATAGGTTTGACACATAAATTTCCTTTGAAAACACACAAAACATAAGGGAAAGGCACACAAAATGAGACAAACTTAGAAGAAATACACATGTGTTCAACTAGAACACTTAGGGAACACAACACACACAACTAAAACAAAACACACATCTAATCTAGTATTTATAAAAATAACCTCTACTCCTCAATAATAAGGTTTAAAATGTATCCCATTCATAGGGATAGGCAGCTCTTCTCCATTCATACTTGCTAGTTGGAAAGAATTATTTTTCTTGCACTTGATGATGACATATGGTCCACTTCATAGGGTGTTAAATTTGGTATGCTTCCCTAGTTTTTCTCTATCTTCATACCACTTAAATACTATGTCACCTTCTTGAAATTATCTTGGATTTTCCTTCTTATCAAAATGCCTCTTCATTAATAATTGGTGGTGCTTGATAGCTTGATGATCCTTATCTCTAGTCTCTTGTAGTTCGATTAATTTTGTTAATCTCACCTCCATTAGAGTGTTTTCAAGCAAATCTAATTGATTTGACAATTATAAGGTAGGAAATTCTTGAGAGATACAAAACCTAGCCTCTCTTGTATAGACCAACATAAAAGGAGAATTCCCTATTGACCTATTGGGAGTTATCCTATCAATCCATAAGGTTGTATTCAATCTGGTTTACCAATCCTTTTAGTTATGCTCCAAAGTTCTTTCAATGATTCTGATCAGATTCTTGTTAGTAGATTTAGACAACCCATTACCTTGAGGGTAATAGTTAGATAAAGTACTCAAGAATATACCATTAATAATTACCTAATCAACTATCTTAGCACCCATAAAATCAAGAGTATTGATTGAAATAATAGTAGGAGTTATAAAACTTGTTATGATGCCCTCATAAAACTCCAATATAACATTCTCATTAGCTTCCTTCAATGCAACTACCTCAACCTACCTTGTAAAATAATAAATTGTTGTGAGTATCAATTTATGACCAACACTTGATAGGGGGTTTATCATGCTAATGAAATCAAGACCCTATTGCATGAAAGGTCGATCCAATTGGATAGGCTTTAATGTAAGAGATACAAGCATCTATTTTCCCATAAAGAAAGCACATTATACACACCTTTTCACCCAAGCATGGAAGTCCTTGAAAAGGATAGGCTAGTAATATCTTGCCTTCATGATCTTAGTAGTTGTATTTCTGGAGGAAAATTGACCTCCTGTTGTTCCATTATGTAATTTCTCAAGCAACACTCCAAATTGGTCTTTGTCAATGCACCTAAATAATACACCATTAATATCTCTTCTAAAAATCACACCTCCTTGAAATCTTGAAATATAAAACATCTCCTTTGATATCTACTCATATCATTAGGATACTCACCACTTTGAAGAAATATGATCACATATTATGTCCAACTCTATATATGCAAGCAACTAGTTGGTTGGGGGAAATCATGATTGATTAAAACCTATTATTTTGACTCATGAATATTTAAATCTAGATGTTCATAAATTCCCTTAACTTTTATCAACTTTGTTACATTGATATCAACATCATATTCCATTACCTTAGTGATCCACCTTGCCCTCTTCTCACTAAGATATTTGCTCAAAAGAAACTCCTTGGTACTATGATGAAAGACCATAACATGAATTTTATTGATTAAAACCATATGCCTAAAATTATTTAGTCCTCTTACAAAAACAAGGACTTGATGCTCAATAAAGGTATACTTGATTTCATAATCTTTTAAACCTTCACTAAAACATTCAGTTATTTGCTCTACACCCTCATCATTCCTTTAAATTAGCATACTTGAGATAGTATCAATGTTAGAAAATGAACACATCATGAAGTCCTTAAAAAATTTAGGATTCACAAGAGTAAGATCTTGTGCAATTTATTTCTTAATGGTTTCAAAATAGTTCTTACCTTCCTTAGTCTATGAAAAGACTTGATTATTTTTTAGCATGGCTATGATAGGTTTAACCAAAGATGCAAAACTAGGTATGAATCTCCTTAAAAAAAATATCTTACCTAATAAATTTTGGAGACATTTATTATGTAAGGGAAATGATAGGCCTAAAATATCCTTTATCATTTTATAATCAATGGCCAAACCATCCTTAGAAACAATGTGTCATAAGAGCTTAGCTTTATGGACAACAAAGATGCATTTTTTTAGAATAAGAGATACTCCATACTACATACATATTTCAAACACTTTTATAACTTGTTGCATATGTTCATTATCATCTTTATAAAACACTATTTATATCATCTAAATAAACCAACAACATCTCATTGATCAAACCTTTGAAGGCCATGTCCATTGCTCTTTGAAAGGTAGCACCAGCATTTGACAAACCAAATGGCATATTTATATAAGTAAAAGTACCCCATTTAGTAGTGAATGTTGTTTTAAACTAATCATATTCATTCAAAAGAATATGATTATAACTCGAATATCCTTCTAAGAGAGAAAAACATTGATATCTTGAAACAACTTGCAAAATTTGGTCCATTAAAGGTAGAGGATAGTGATCTTTGAGTGACGCCCTATTAAGATCTCTGAAGTCTAAATAAATTTTGATATCTCCATTATTACTTATAATAGACACAAAGTTAGCTACCCATGTTTAATGCTAGATAAGAAATATTATTTTAGATTCAAGGATTTTAGTGAGCTCTAACCTCATGAGTTGCTCAACCTTAATATTGATGGGTCTTTATTTCTGTCTAATCAGTTTAACTCCAAGTCCCAATTAAATGGTATGGTATACTAGGATAGGATAAAATACTTTGAGGTCCTTATATTCCCAATAAAAGATATCATGAAACTCTTTACATAACTCAATGAAAGCTTGCTTCTCTAATGTATAACATACCTTGCCTAGTTTGATGACTCTATCTTTGACAATCAAGATTGTTTCGTAGTTATCCTCCTTTATAGACATACCCAATTTTTCATTATTATTTTGATCATTCTCATTAAAGATACTTTCTAAGGTCACCAGACCCTTAGGTATCTTATTTGTCCTTAACTACATAATCTGATCACCAAATTTTTCTTGGAGTCTCATTTGATTCCTTGAAGAGAACTTAACTTCATTTTGAAATAAGCATGTAATGTGTTTATCACTATAAAAAACTTGCCAAGAAACTTCATTATTAGGTATAGATGGTATGATAATGATCTTAATGTGAGATTTCTTTGTCTCTTATTTTATGGCAAATAGTCTATCAACATGATTATTCTACTCCCTTAGGACTGATTGTATGTTGAATACATTAAAGTCTTCCAAAAAATCCCATACCCTATGATTATATGAATTAATCAAGGGGTTATTTTTAGAAAACACATTCCTAACCTAATGAACAACTAGTTTACTATCTCCATATACTTGTAAGTTCGTGATTCCCTTTCTCTTTGCCCATTGAAGGCCATGAATTAAACCTTCATATTTAGCCACATTACAAGTACAAATGAAATGGAATTTATATGAAGCATAGTATTTATATTCATATGGGGAGACCAACATAACACCAGATCCTACACCAATTCTACTTATTGAACCATAAAAAAACATCTTTCACATCTCATCATCTTCACCTTCTTCTTTGACAAGTAGAGGTGTTGGTATTCCTTCTTCATGCACATAATATAATCCTAGATCAGTTTCCTCAATAAATGCATATGGATCATGCTCATAAGTATTGGTACCATATTCATCAATAAACAAATCAGAAATTCATTTAATCTTGGAAGAAGTACCATCATTTCAATATAATCCTTCTCTTCATGAACAACACAATTTAAATTAGAACTTGTCTCAACATAGGGCTCAATATGAAACCTTTCAAGAGGATGAATATTTATGGTTACATTGGTTCCATATCTTATTTTAAAATCCAAGAAATATAAATCAACTGAGGGATAGCCACATATATTAGTTATAAAGTCCCTTGATAGGTAGATTGCAAAGTGAGCTGGGAGGTTAACATCAACTATATCTTAAAGGATAGGAAAAATAAGACAATCATGAAAGAAAACTTTCAATTTTTTGATCAGTACTATCATCTTTGTAGGTGTACCATCTAGTTGGATAAATATTTTTCTATGAGGCTCATACTTTAGGCTAAATTTATTGGCTACCACTTTGGGCATGACTAAAGTAGAAGATCCACTATCAACTATGCAATTATGGACCAACTTGTCACCCACTATGAGAGTAAGATATAATGGTGTAGATTTATCAACCCTATTGGATGGTTCAATACTAGTGTTAAGAGAATTTGAAAGGACAACATGACTATTCCTTTGATTTGAAGGAGGGACATTAGTGGGGATAGTAGATAACTATTTTTGTAAGAACTCATTTTAACTAGGCATATGAAGAACATCCCAAAGGGAAATGGATGTTTTAGTACTCTTTAATGAATATACAATGTTTAAAGAAGCCATACCTACTGTATTTTGGATTATTAGAGGAAAGGAATTTCTTAGAACTTGAGGAGTTGGAGTGACTTGAACAGTCCTTCTAATATTCTAATTTGGAAGATGCACAGAGTTATTTGAGGTTTCCTCACCTGCAACCATACCTTGTTTCTTTGTATGAGGATTAAATGAGCTTATAGGCACATTAACATCACCAACTAAATCCTTTCTCTTGGATCTAGTGTTTTTTTTTTAACAAAGGTTCCTTGATTGAGCACAAAAGTGTCCTCAACTAGCAAGTTGGTGAAGATCTCTCCTTGAGGCTATCCACCTTCACTTATCTACATCATGGCATCACATTCAGATGATAAGAGAGGAGTAACTCATCCTTGAGAAACAAGAGCTTACTATCTACATTCACTAGTGTCAATGAATTGGACTTGATACCAATTTTCACCTTGCACCAAGTTGATGTGGATTGGTACCATCTCTCTTGCAGTGGTGGTGAAGTTAGGGTTATGCACATTAATAATCCTATTGAAGTTAGGCTACCCTTGACCTCTTTCTCTCCCATATTACTAACCATACTATTGTTGATAAGGGTATGGATTCTTATAGGTACTTTGTTGCATATTCCCTCCCCCAAGCTTGGCCTCCAACCATTGAATATATGCATCATTTGTCCATGACATTATCTTCCTTCTTAGGAGCATCTCTAGACTTGTTAAAATTGAGAATTTGGGCCACATCTAGAGTATTAGTATAAGTATGAGATAATATAGGTATAAAAACCTTAAGAGGCAATATTATAGCTTGGATGAGACCATTCTCAACTTTGATATCAAGATCATATGATTTGGGAAGAGTGGACCCCCCCATGAATTGAAGCATGATAGTGATTTTAGTACCAATGGCTCTCAAGTAGGTAGGGAACACAAAACTAGGAGGTGGCCTCATAGGAGGAGGTAGTATATTCCAAGTATATTGGAACCTCTCATTGAATTCATGGATTATTTATTTAGGGCCTCTTTTGATCACTTTTAGCTAATGTATGAGAGAAGAATGATCACTTTCATTTCCAAATATTAAGGTCAATAACACCCCAAACTCATCCCATGATGTGATGCATCCACATTATAGAGTCCTATAACAATCAAGAGACTTACCTTTAATGGAAATGGCAAGGATTCTATTAACAATGTTCTCTTGAGTGATGTTATAGAAGTTAAAAAAGTTGGAGACATACCTAATGTATTCATTATGAGTAGCATGACTTTCACCATTGAATAGAGGCATGCCTTTTTTAGCATTAGGAAGGATGACATCATATACTTGAAGATGGATTGGATTTTTAGTATTAAAGGTAGGAAAAACATGAGGCATAGCCATATATTCTTTAAACTCTTCAAAATATTAAATTTATTCAACCTCTTTCTCTCTAGAAAAATCTATTGGTTCTCCAAAGGGCAGATTAGGCTAAGGATATTGAAGTTCAAGGGGAAGTTCAGGCTGAATAGGTGGATTAATGGAGTTGAGAACTCTACTAGAAGATGACCTAGTGAGAAAAATGAATTATGAGAGTAGGTTTATAACATGATAATGGTTTTGAACCAGATTTTACCTTAATAGAGTTGCCAAATGCTGAGTAACACACTAATTTATTATTGATGTTATCAAAATCAATATTCATCTTGACAAATTGTCTTAAAGATAATGGGTCCAATTGGGCATGCCAACACTATTATCACCAAATATTGTACCCTAGAAGAGGGTGTTTAATCCTCTTTTGATTTGGGAAACATGGGAACACTTCTAGGTATGTGGGTGTACCTATGGTAGAATTCAACCTCTAGATTTAAAGACTAGCTCCCTAAATATATCTTGAAGTACTTTCACCTATGCTAACTATTTGCTTGTGGGGGGAAGGGATATAAGTTACATGAAATAAACATATTATAAAAGTGTGATACACAAAGATGTTTTCCATGTGACCATCATGCTTCAGTCACTAAGAAACAAATCATACAAACTAGTCTTAAAGTCTTAAAGGCTTCTAACATGAGTATTTAGATATAGAGGTGAGTTGTATGAAGTAACACAAGAAAAATGAACTAGAGGGAAAATTGCATACTATGAGGATAAAATGCACTTGAAAGGAGCATAAAAAACTTAAATACACTATATATAACCTATCAGAATAGGAAATTTTACACAAATATGAAAAGATAAGGGAAGAAATGATAGAAAGTTATCACTTTACATCAACATACATCACTTGCACACTTAGAAAATTATTCAAGAAATCAAAAAAAGATTTGAATTAATGTTAAAAGTAAAAGTATGACATCATTATAATAGGGCTTCACCATACGTGGTGTGGTATTAGATTACAAAGGTCAAAATGATAGCTACTTATAGAATTTTGGAGAGAGGAGAAAAGAATGAAGTTCAAAGGTCACTAGAACATATGTCCAGTTGATAGGAAGAGTTACACATGTAGGAGGCTTAATTAAAAAATAAACCATGTAAGGGATAATGGGAAAAATGGCTCCTCAAAACATAAAAACTCTTGAAATGTGGCATAAAACTCTTTTTGCTCACATAGGAAACTACCTTTATCATGGATAATCAACTCAAGCACTAGAAACTATACTGAGGAGAGTTTAATCTATTATATTATGGTCATAAGACATTTTAATATCTAATAGATATATTATATACACTTTTATTCATCATCTAAATTCACTCATTGGTCTCCTAGACTTTGACTCTTCACATCTGGCAATCTTTGTTCATCTTGGATCTCAATTGAGCTTTCATGGTGGTGTATGAGTCTGAAGCGCTTGATATATCATAGAATCATTTGATCCTACATGGTTACCTATATGGAATTCCATTTTCATATTTCTCATCACATTTTCAAGTATGATTTTCATCATTTGGACATGTAGCCTTATCTTGTCCATCTGGAATCCAATCAAAATTGCTCTATCAATCTCCTCTAGAGTCTCTTCTATTCAAATTTTGACATTGGCCATTGATCTATAACACAAAAATCCAATATTATGACATTTGGTAGCTTTGAATTTTATCTCAAGATGCTTTAATCTTTGACTCAACACATACTATTGAATCTTAGTACCTATGATCAAATACATGCCATTGATCTTAGCTTGATTGAATGCCATTTTACCACTTGGTAGTTGTTAACCAAATTTGACCCCAAGTCAAATATAGGTTAAAACCTAATATTTTTAAACTTTTATAGAAAGTTTCATATGTCCTATAGAGTCTCCTATTGTCCTATATGTGCAATTGTCCTTCCTCTAGTCCTTGTTGAAGTCCATTCTCTTGGTATTAGCCTAGTCAACAAAAGTCAACATTGGTCAACCATGGTCAAAGATGGCCAAAGGATAAAATTGTGTATAAAATTTTATAATATGTCCTTTAACATGTTTTAATGGGTTTACAAGTCATTAATTTATCTTTCACCTTGTTTCATATGCAAAAAGGGTCATTTGGCCACATTTTTAGCTCAATTAATGATAGTATGGATTTTCCAAGCAAGAAATTGTCACCAAGATATGGATCAACATGGAAGAGGTTATATAATGTAATGATACATTATATGATAGTTATAAATCAATTATGATCAAGAAATGGTAGTTTTCCCTAAAAAATAGGAGCTTTTGGCACTTGTACAGACTTTCGAAGTCCACTATCAACTAGAAACGTGGGAAGGGTAACTCTTCACCTCCTATAATCCATTTAAATGCTTGGTTTTAAATAATAATTCAAAAATTCTTATTTTAAACTTGTTTTCCTCCATTTTCACTTGGCAAGCAAAGAAGGAGCAACTTCATGCACTTGACATGGACCATACAGGTGGAATTAGTAGGAGTGCTTCTGGGGGTTTATATTAATATAAGTTTAATTAATTTTCATAAAAATAAATTAATATTTGGTTCATTACCCTTTATGAATAATTAGTTACACTCTAGGTAGATTTTTATACATGTTTAACCATGAGGGGGTCTCCTTTTGAGCTAGTTTTAGAAGTTTTTGATTTGATTTGATAGGTAAAGTGTTTCTATGAGATTATCATCATATTCCTAAATTTTATCCATTTTTATCTTGGTTTTATTATGCTCAAGAGCTTATCAAGCCTCTTCTAGGCTTGTTTTGGTTTGTCATGTCTTGCTCTTCCACCTATAGGTGCCTTGCAAATGATTGTCACATGATGAAGAGTGTTTTAAGGTTTTTATCTAGGTGTTATTCATGGAGTTTATCCATTTTTAAGGTTAAAATTTCATTTGAAGTGATGGGAGGTCTCTAAACAAGCATACCAATGCCCATTTTGCACTCTCACTACCTTGCATCTCAAAATGTGCATCTATAGGATCCTAATAACATCATACTACCTTAAGAAGAATATTTATAGGTATTTAAACTTCTTTGAGACCTTGGAATTATGGTTGATGATCAAGGAAGAGACTCTAAGGCATAAAATATGCACCATTGTTCACCTCCCTCTCTTACCTCCTATATGCACAAAATTCTTGCCTACAAATAGTTAATGGAGGAACAAAAGAAGTCATGTTGGAACTTAAAAAAACATGATGGGATCCATTTTTAATCCCTAATATGAAAAATATATTATTACAATCTTGTTTAAGGTGTCAAAGTAGCACAAAGAGTCTAAAATAAGCTTGGAGTGAGTGGACTACGTTTAGGCCCTCAGTCCCTAAACCTTGAAAATAAAGGCCCAAGGGGTTTTTTTAAACCTTATAAAACATTCTTGAAATGTGTTTGAGGCATATACTTTTATGAATCTCATATCCCTTGGTGTAGACAAGGCTTTTTACAAAAGAGAGCTCTATAGGATAGATGGAGAGTGGTCTTCTAGAGGCCTAAAGTTGCTTAAGAAACCACTGAAAAGGGGTAGTGAAACCTATAAGAAGCTAATGAAGAAGTGAATCTAAATTTCACATAGAAGTCCTCAAGTGTGCCTTTTAAGTTGAATATGTTTCCAATGATTTAAAGAACACTACTAGCTCAAGAAATTAAGTCCAAAGTAAAATTTGATGTTGAGACCTCTAAAACACCATCCCCTATCCATACAAGGGACTAAGATAACCATATATAGCTGAGTATAAAATAGTGGCCTTAAAGTTGATAAATAAGTCTCTTAGGACTTAAAAAAGAAACATTATTAAAGTATGCTTTGTGTGGCTCCAAAGATGGTTTCAATAGTTGATGAACCATCATTAAAGGACCAAGGAGACCTCAATAAGCACCTATAGCCAAGGCAAGTGATTGTAGGCAGATATTGAGCAATATGATATGGTGTTTGGTGAATCCAATGTTGGTAAGAGGAGGTTAATCATCTAGAACAAGTGTTATGCCATGAGATACTCTATGTTAATCAAGAGTATGGTTAATATTTATGACAAGCCATTCCCACCTCAAAGGGAAGGTACATGCAGGGGTTTGTTACACAAATGTAGTCAAGAAAGGTATATAAGAAGTAAGGTTAAAATGGGTTTATTTTACACTAAAATAGGTTGTATTGATGAATTTATCTTATAAAGTGAAAAATAACCTCAATATACTCATGGTAGAACCTTACACAACATCCACAAGACCTAATTCTTGTCAAGATATGTCATATAGGGGCATAACATGACTATTACCGTCAGGGGTTGAGGGTTTCTAAGAAAATTCAAAATATGAGGATAGTATTATGACCTAAGGAACATGGAAGGAAGGTATATACTCATAAGTTAATCTCAGACCATGCCTTGGAATGATTCCATAGAGGTTAATAAATGAGGAAACAAGATTGTCTCAGTCATACAATAGACAGGATAACATTGTTTGGTGGGTGGAGGTGACCTATAGAATGATATTAGTGAGTCCCAAGCATGGAATAATTTTTTTAGAATAAAATGTGGGATATTATTAATTAAACAAAATATATTAATTCATGCAAACATACCAAACAAGGAGGTCTCTAGGAAAATAACTTAGTCTTCATAACACCCTTGCACATAGTCCTGCACTCTAAAAGTTTGCCTGAGAAAATTGAGAGGTTGGAGGTCTTTTAATTAAATTTGGAAGATAAAATTTGGTAAAAACCATCCTTGGGACCCATGAGACACTTAATAATTATTTTATTTGATGATATATCAAGGAAAACCCTCTCTATTTTATCTCAGAGCAGGGTCACTTTTGCCTTGCACAAGGGGATAGTTTTGAGGAAGATAGGTCAAATCATGAACCAATCATCAAGAAAAGATCAAGTAATAATTTTATAAGATTAATTACATATATGAAAACCCAAAAATACTTGTTATGAGCTTTGTGGGAAAGTATAATACTCCACATAAGGAGGTTTACAGTCACCATGACAAAGGAATGGTAAACAAAGGGCTTGGTAAGGGTGGTCATTTTAATTTTTGAGCTTAGCTAAGCTTCCTAGGTGATTTTTTCATGATTAGGGGATAATTTTAGAGGTGTTAAACCATTCTAATAGAAAAATAAATCTACCTAAACCTCATTTTGAATCAAAGGTACAGAGAAACTTGTTGACAATGTCTAAGCCTAACTTCAAAATAGGGTCATTCTTCATTTCCGGATCCAAGGGAGATATTATAGTAATTGAGGCATTTTTTTGGAAAATATTATAAGGTTTTTGAACCATTTTTTAGCAAATAAATTCATTTAAATCCATTATTTTCTCAAAATGACTCAAACCCTCATAGAAGTGCATAAAATAGCTCGAATGTCAAATTCAAATGCTTAGAACTTTCATGACCATTTATAGGAGACCCCAAGTCATTTAGAGGAGTTAGGGAGGGTGATTGAGGATCCATAAGTGGAATTTTATTAGAGGATTAACATATATTCTTTATGAACAAATGTTAGGACCTAAAACCTCCAAAACCCCTTACAAACCCTCCTCATAAACTTGATGGAGAAGATGAGGCTCAAAGTGCATTCAAATTGATGAATTTGACCATGATTATAAAAGATAAGTTATTTCCAACTTCATGAGGACCAAAACCATGGAATTATATTGTACAAAATCCATACAAATAGAGTAGAAAGTAAGTTTATTTGAATTTTTATTATGTTTTTTAGGTCTTTAGGATGATCAAAGGATGACAACCATTTGGAAGGGTAGCTTAGGACTTGAGCCAACTATCCATGCAATTTTTAGAGGTTGAAAATACTCAAAATTTCCTCTTCTAGGTCTCTAACTTTATCTCGACTAAATTGGCATCTAGAATGACATAGTGGACAAGGTGGAAACTCAAGTTTGGTGACTGTTTATGATGTTTTTGATGAAGCCAAGAATACGAGGTGTCCACAACATGTGTCATAACACCTATTATATGGATCATTTGAGAAATATTAAAATATTTATAGTGCCAATTATCAAAACAAGCCTAATGGAGGGTGATTATGATTGCAATGTGATGACAAGCTTATACAGGAGATTTTTATGATGAAGAAAACTCCAAATTCAGGTGGAATAATCTTTGTAACTCCCTCTTCTTATCATAAATGTTACACTTGTACCTAATATTCCTTGAAATGCTCAAGAGGATCCCATGATGAAGGAAATTTTCCAAAGGAGAATGATTGAGGAGTTGTTATGCCACACTTGGAAAAAAGGCTAATTTGGGAAAGAATGAAATTCACATCAGTTTCGTAACTCCTTTTCACCTCATTCACATGAATTTTAACTTATTTTCACCTTTGGACACTTGTATTTGTGCCTCTTCAACTTCTCTCTTCTCTCTCTTCTTACAAATTATATAAATGCAAGACATTTTGGCTTTGCAAAAAGATTCTAACTCTTGGTATGGTCAAGCCCTGCCAAAATTGTATGTTTATTTATACTTAAGCTAATGAGAAGTAATGTGGTTATAATCTAATGTCCAATTACACTATGTGTTGAAGTGATCCATCTTGAAAGTCAAGTATATATTGAGTTCATCTTATTTCATGCAATCCTTGAATGTGTTGTTGTAAATGATTTCTCTCCTAAGAGGTTTCATGAAGTGTATGTTGCTGCAATAGACTCTTGAAGAGTATATGAATTTGGTAGTGTCATATCTGACCTTCCCTTCACTTTCCTTCATTTTTTGAGTTTTTATTTGACTTTATGAGAAACACTAATGCTAGGGAGCTCCATTAATGGTGTGAGGCTAGTTTGATTGTATTAATTCATTATACAAATGCCAAGTGTATGAATGGAAGCAACTCTTGGTATATCACCTCCTAGTTTAGGTTTGATTTATGTATATCTCACTCCCTTTTCAACCATTTTAGGTAGTTTCAATAGCATAATCACATAAAATCATATCTAGGGAGCTAGCCCTCATAATATAGAGATTCATCTCTCTTATAAATTCACCCATAAACTTGAGAGATGATTCCATGTTGCATCAAATTGTAGGAGTTTAATTGAGTGTCCTAG
Source organism: Torreya grandis (assembly GCA_037957365.1). Lineage (NCBI taxonomy): Eukaryota > Viridiplantae > Streptophyta > Pinopsida > Cupressales > Taxaceae > Torreya > Torreya grandis. The sequence goes on from JARHVA010000442.1 coordinate 4,178,410, forward strand.
GGTGCACAATTTGATGACAATAGTTATGGCATGCATGGTGGGACAAGGTCCTAATATTTGGAATATTGTTGGTGTGTCATCTCTCTTATCAATTTTTGGAAGCATCCAAACAAACACCAATGGCAAATCTAAATGAATTTCTAGTTGTAAGCAACCAAAATATCTATTAATGAATATTTTAATCAATTTTTGTCTTTTCATGTGACTTATGAAGTTGATAAGGATGGATATGAACAAAATATTTACCATTCACCTCCATATAAACCCTTTTATGACCCTTTATATCCCTCTTAATAGCCCTATTAAGAATACCATCCTCCCTTTGAGTCACGGTAGTCCTGTGGTCAACCTAGTCCCTTTCCAAATGAGTATGTTGTTGTTTACTAGCCATATGACCCACATTCACCTCAACCTTATCATGAGGAGTTAAGAAACACCATTATTTGGGAGGCAAAATATGAAGCTTTGAAAACCTTGATTGAAGAAGTTAAACATCCCTATCACTTTGTCCAAACTTTCTACACCTCTCATTCTCAAAATGTGTGGGTAGTTATGCCAAAGTTTATAGAATTGGAAAAGCATAGGAGTGTGATAGATAAGTGTTTTGATGAAAATATTGGTGGTGTTATGGATTGGTTAAGGGTTTCAATTAGGTTTTTGATGGACATGTGGAGGTATGTTGAAGAAGAGAATCAATATTCCATTAGTGAAGGATTGTATATGACAAGAAAGGCTTTTCAATAGTGGATTGATAGGTTAGGGAGATGGGAAACCCAAGAGGCTATGGAAAAAGTTGAAGCTGTAAAAGAATCTCCAAAAAGCTATGAAGAGCCTCAAGAAGATGAGGATGATGATGAAAGATTGTATGAAGAAGATCTCCTTCCTATTGCTCATCCTATCTTATTTGTCCCTCAAGAGCTCATTTAAGAAGCTTCACCCATCTCCATGCCCATCCATGAACAATCCCCAACCCATAGACCTATATATATCTCTTCCACCATTCCAATCCTTAAAAAATAACCTATTCAATCCTAAAAATAACCTACTATTTATGAGCTTCCAATTTGGGACCAAACTATGAAGTCTTTGGGAAAGAAAGAGGTCAAAGGAGAAGTCCAAGAAGATGATGAAAATCATGATGTGGCTATGGAAGAAAGTGATGTTCCCTCAACCCAACAAGGCCTTGTTGTTATCCAAGAGTCATTTCAAGAGCTTTCTCTTTCTGCCATATCCATTGATGAGCCTCTCACTACACCTTACATTATTTATTTAGCTTATTCATCCATTTTCCACCCTCCCACCCCATCTCTTCTTGAATAAGAACCTCTTTTAAGGGAAGCATCAAAGGAGGAACAAATTCAATTTACAACAGAGTAAGAGGATGACATAAGTGATGATGAAGAAGAATTCATCATTAAAACTCCTCTTTAGGCTATTAAGAATAACTCACCCTTATTGAATTAAGATAAAGAAGATTCAAATGAAGTTACAACTGCTCATAAGAAGGATGGGGATAGATTTGGAGTGAACCATATGACCAAGGATCAAGATGAGGTGTTTGAAGAAGAATTTCATGAGGAAGAGGTGATCCTTGATGTGAGAGATGACAAAGAAGAATGGTTGTAGAAGATTTAGTTTCTACAAGAAACAAAATAAATTTTTAAGGTTGAAGGTAAAGTATATGTGAAGATAGAGAAAAAAGTCTCCATGATAAATAATGATTGAGAATAGGAAGATTACACTAAGCTCCTTGATGAGCTTGAAGAACTTGCAGCTTATAAACCACTTTCCCATTCTCAAGACATCATGGGGAACCAAGAAACATGATTTGATGAGGCATTATTGGATCATGAGGAAACTAAGTAGTCTTATGAAGGAGATGAGGTAGTTTAAGTAGAAGAAGAACTCATCTTTATAGGTGATTTGTTTGAAATTATCTCAGCTGCATTGAAATCCATGCTAAGAAGATTAGCCAATACCATGAGAAAGATGAAAGCTTCCACACCAATGTTAAAATAGAAACATGTCTCATGTATCCATTCATTTCATGAGGAAATAAGAGTTTTAGTTTTTCTCTTTGATATAGGAGGAATAAATTCTTTCAGAATAGTGTGTGTCTAGTCTATTTATTTTAGTTTGTTATTGTGTTCCCTAAGTTCTCTTGAAGCACAAGTGGCATGTTTCCTTCCTGTTATTAGTGTGTGTTTTTGATTTAATGTGTGTGGTTAAACTATATTATTTTATATTGAGTCAAAAGTTTATTCAAATCAGTTAGAGTTTCTATATGTATGGCTCTGTGCCCAATGGAGGTGTAAGGCAACTAGTCTTAGGCATAGTTGGTATGCCACCCCTAGAAATCACCAAGAATGTTGACCAAATTTGACCCAAAGTCAAATTTGGGTCAACCCCTACTATTTTTTAAATTTTAGAGAAATTTTAAATTCCTTATAGAGTCTCCTATTGTCCTATATGTTTACTTGTCCTTCCTTTAGTCTTTGTTGAAGTCCATTCTCCTAGTACTTGCCTAGTCAACAAAAGTCAACATTGGTAAACCATGGTCAAAGATGGTAAAAGGATAAAATTGTGTTGAAAATGTTCTAATATGGAATTTAACATGTTTTAAGGGGTTTTTAAGTCATTAATTTATCTTTCACCTTGTTTCATATGTAAAAAGGGTCATTTGGCCACTTTTTAGCTCAATTAATGACATGTATGGATTTTTACAAGCAAGAAATTGCCACCAAGATATGGGTCAACGTGTAAGAGGTCAGATATTTTCAAGATCCATTAGATGATATTTATAAATTAGTTATGATCTAGACATGGTAGTTTTCTCTAAAAAATAGGAGCCTTTGGGCACTTGTACAGACTTCACAAGTCCACTATCAGCTTAAAAATGTGGGAAGGGTAACTCTTCACCTCCCATAATCCATTTAAATTCATATTTTTCAATAATAATGAAAAAATTCTTAGCTTGCAACTTGTTTTTCACCATTTTCACTTGGCAAACAAAGAAGGAATAACTTCATGCACTTGGCATGGGCCGTATAGGTGGAAATGGGAGGATTGATTCTGGGGGTGGATATTAATATGAGTGTACTTAATTTTCATAAAAGTAAATTAATATTTTGTGAATTATCCTTTATAAACACTTATTTACACTCTAGGCATTTTTTTAATGCATGTTCAACCATAAGGGGGTCTCCTTTTGAGCTAGTTTCAAAAGTTTTTTATTTGATTTGACAGGTGAAGTGTTTCCATGAGATAATTAGGGTATTAGTATTGGTTCCCCATTTTTATCTTGGTTTTATTATGCTCAAGATATTATCAAGCCTCTTCTAGGCTTGTTTTGGTTTGTCATGTCCTACTCTTCCATCTACAAGTTCCTTGTAGATGATTGTCACATGATGAAAAGTGTTTTAAGGTTTTTATCAAGGTTTTATTCATGGAATTTATCCATTTTAAGGTTAAAATTTCATTTCAAGTGATGTGAGGTCTCTAAACAAGCATACCAATGCTCATTTTGCACTCTCACTATCTTGCATCTCAAAATGTGCATCTATAGGCTCCTGATAATGTCATCCTACCTTGAGACTAATATTGATACAGTTTTCAACTTATTTGATACCTTGGAATTATGTTTGATGATCAAGGAAGAGAATCTAAGGCCTAAACTATGAACCATTGTTCGCCTCCCTCTTCTACTGCATATATGCACAAAATTCTTACCTAAAAATAGTTAATGGAGGAATAAAAGAAGTCATGTTGGAACTAAAAAAACACATGATGAGATCTATTTTGAAGCCCTAATATGAAAAAGGTATTATTAAAATCTTTTTTAAGGTGTCAAAGTAGTATAAAGAGTCTAAAACAAGCTTGGAGTGAGTGGACTGCGTTTAGGCCCTTAGTCCCTAAACCCTGAAAATAGAGGCCCAAGGGTTTTTTTGAAACATTATAAAACATGATTGAAATGTGTTTGAGGCATATAATTTGATGAATATCATGTCCCTTGGTGTAGAAAATTCCTATGCCAAAAGATAGCTCTATAGGGTAGATGGAGAGTAGTCTTCTAGAGGCCCAAAGTTGCTTAAGAAACCACTAAAAAGGGGTAGTGAAACCTATAAGAAGCTAATAAAGAAGTGACTCTACACTTCACATAGAATTACTAAAATGTGCTTATAATTTTTAAGATGTTTCCAATGATTAAAATAACACTACTAGCTCAAGGAATCAAGTCAAGAGTAGAGTTTGATGTTGAGACCTCCAAAACACCATGCCCTTATCTGTATAAGGGACTAAGACAACCATCTACAATTGAGTATAAAATAATGGATTTAAAGTTGATAAGCAAGTCTCTTATAAATTATAAAATAAAATTTATTTAATTATGCTTTGTGTGTCTCCAAGTAAGGTTTCAAGAGTTGATGAACCATTAGTAAAGGATGGAGGAGACCTCAATAATCACCTAAGACCAAGGCAAATGACTATAAGTAGACAATGAGCAATATGGGATGGTTTTTTTGTGATTCCAGTGTTGGAAAGAGGAAACTACTAATCTAAAATAAATTTTGTGTCCTAAGAGACTCGAGGATAATCAAGAGTATGGTTAAGTTCTATGAAAAGTCATTCCCACCTCAAGGGGAAGGTACAGGCAGGGGTCTATCACACAAACACAGTCAAGAAGGGTATATAGGAAATAAGGTCAAAATGGGTTTCCTTTGCACTAAAATAGGTTATATTTATGAATTTAGATTATAAAAGTGAATAATAACCTCAAGGGACTCATGGTAGACCCTTACACAACATCCACAAGACCTAATTCTTGTCAAGATACATCATATAGGGGTATAACATGACTGTTACAGTCAGTGGTTGAGGGTTTCTAAGAGAATTCAAAAAATGAGGATAGTATTATGACCTAATGAAAATTGAAGGAGGGTACATAATAATAAGTGAATCTTATACCATTCCTTGTAATGTACCCACAAAGGTTAATAAATGAGGAAACACGACTATCTTAGTCATACAATAGACATGATAACATTGTTTGGTGGGTGGAGGTGACCTATAACATAATATTAGTGAGTCCCAAGCATGGAATAATGATTATATAAGACAAAGGGGGATATTATGAATTAAATTAAAGAGATTAATTCATGCAAACATACCAAACAAATAGGTCTCTAGGAAAATAACTTAGTCATCATAACACCCCTACACACAGTCCTACACTCTAAAAGTTTGCCTAAGAAAATTAAGAGGTTGGAGGTCTTGTAATTTTATTTGGAAGTTAAAATTTTTTACTCACCATCCTTAGGACCCATGAGACACTACCTAATTATTTTATTTTATGATTTAGTAAGGAAAACCCTCTCTATTTTGTCTCATAGCAGGGTCACTTTTGCCTTGCACAAGGGGATAATTTGAGGAAGATAAGTCAAATCATGAACTAGAAGTCAAGAAAATATAAAGTAATGATTGGATAAGCTAGATTAAATATATGGAAACCCAAAAATCCTTTCTATAATCTTTATGGTCAAGCAGGATACTCCACACAAGAAGGTTTGCAATCACCATGACAAAGGAATGGTAAACAAAGGGCTTGGTAAGGGTGGTCATTTTCATTTTTGACCTTAGCTAAGATTGATAAGTGATTTTTTCATTCTTAAGGGATAATTTTATAGGTTTTAAACCATTCTATGAGGAAAATAAAGCTACATAAACCTCATTTTGACTCAAAGGTGCAAACAAACCTATTCACAAGGTTTAAGCCTAGCTTCAAAATAGGGGCATTCTTCATTTCTAGCTCTAAAGGAGCTATTATAGTAATTGAGTAATATTTTTTGGACATATGATGATGTTTTTAAACTATTGTTTAGCAGATAAATGCATTAATAATCCATTATTGGCTCAAAATGACTCAAACCCTCAAAAAGTGCACAAAATAGTTTGAATGTCAACTTCAAATGCTCAAAATTTCATGACCATTTGCATGAGACCTTGAGAAATTTAAAGGAGTTAGGTTGGGTACTTAAGGATCCCTTAGTGGAATTTGATCATAGGTTTAACAGATTTTCATTATGAACAATTGATAAGACATAAAACCTCCAAAACCCCTTGCAAACCCTCCTCACAAACTTGATGGAGAAGATGAGGCTCAAAGTAAATTGAAATGGATGAATTTGACCATGAGTATAAAATAGAATTTGTTTCCAACTTTATGAGGATCAGATCCATGGAATTATATTGTATTTAATCTATAAAATGGAGTATAAAGAAAGTTTATTTGACATTTTCTTATGTTTTTTAGGTCTTGAAGATGATAAAAGGATGAAAACCATTTGGAAGGGTAACTTGGGACTTGATACAACTCTCCATTCCATTTTAATATCTTAGAAATACTCACAAGTGCCTTTACTAGGTTTCTAACTTTAGCCTATTTAAACTGGCATCTAGAATCACATAGTGAAACTCAAGTTTAGTTGTTTTTTATGATGTTTATGATGAATCCAAGCATATGAGGGGTCAAAAAATGTGTCATAACACCTATTTTATGGATTAGTTTAGAAAGATGAAAATATTTCTAGTGCCAATTGCCAAAATAAACCTAATGGAGGGTGATTTGATTGCAAGGTGATGATAAGATTATGAATAATCTCTATAATCTCTATAACTCCCTCTAACTCAAGTGGAATAATATATATAATCTCTATAACTCCATCTCCTCATCATACATGTTACACTTGTCCATAATCTTCCTTGGAATTCTCAAGAGGAGACCATGGTGAAGGTAGTTTTCTAAAGGAGAATGATTGAGGAGTTGCTATGCCACACTTGGAGAAAAGGCTAATTTGGGAAAGATTGAGGTTCACATCAATTTCATAACTCTTTTATCACCTCATTAAAATGAATTTTAATGGATTTTCACCTTTGGACACTTGTCTTTATGCCTCTTCAACTTATCTCTCTTCTTCCAAATTCTATAAATGCAAGCCATTTTGGCTTTGCAATAGGATTCCAACTTTTGGTATGGTCAAGCCCTACCAAAATTATACCTTGATTTTTACTTAAGATAATGAGAAATAAGTTGTTTATACTCTAAGTCCATTTTTACTATGTGTTGAAGTTATCCATCTTGAAATTCAATTATAGATTGAGTTCATATTGTTTCATGCAATCCTTGAATGTGTTGTTGCAAATGGCTTCTCTCCTAATAGGTTTCATGAAGTGTGTATGAGTTTGGTAGTGTCATATCTAACCTTCCCTTCACCTGCCTTCATTTTTTGAGTTGTTATTTTCCTTCATGAGAAACCCTAATGCTAGGGAGCTCTATTAATGGTGTGAGGTTAGTTTGATTGTCTTGGTTCATTATACAAATCCCAAGTATATGAATGGAATCAACTCTTGGTGTATCGCCTCCTAGTTTAGGTTTTATTTATGTATCTTTCTCTCCCTTTTCAACCATGTTAATTAGTTTTAGTATAATAATCACAATAAGTCATATCTAGGGAGCTATCCCTCATAATCTATAGATTAATCTCTCTTATAAGTTCACCCACAACTTGAGAGATGATTCCATGTTGCATCAAATTTTAGGAGTTTTATAGAGTGTCCTAGGATGCAAAATTTGATGAAAATAATATCTTTTCATTTGATCAAGATATTTTGACTCTTTGAATCTCACTCATGCCATTGATATACTTTTGCATGATAAAATACATACCATTAGATTTGTTGATCCCACTGACATCGCCTTCACCCACACACCATTATATATGATCCAAACACACAGTATCTTACAAATTATTTATCCTATATTAAACCTCAAGAGCATTTAAATCCAAGAGATCATTTCATGAGGCTTTAATTTGATGTTCTCATGCACATATATCTCTGTTAGTTGATCTTAAAGGCTTGTATCTTGAGATGGATAACTTGTCAAGATACCACATTTATTGGGGATGATCTTGGAACCAAAAGCATCATGTACATGTAGTCCTTTTGACATGAAAGCTTTTATAAGAACACTTATACAATGCATAATCAAACTGATATGTTCATTTTTATGTGACATGTCATGATGATCTAACCCCCTATATGACTCAAAATGACATAAGACTAAACTAGATCATGACCAACGTTAAAAAGACATTAAATAACATCAAATAGACCATAATACACCCTATGAATTTATGTTCTACGCCCATATAAAATCTTGAATATATAGAGTTTACCCATTTTGACTTGTGGTTAAAATGGTCAATGATAGCTATGACATGCACATAGAAGACTATATCATAGAAAACACCTATACACACCTAAAAATATGAGATAGTCAACCTACTTGCAAATATTCAATAATCACTACTAAATTTTCAATAGATACTACACATATAAAATTAACATATCAATCATAACAAGAGGAATTATTCATAGCTACTGCACACTCAAAATTACTGAATCAAACAACTAGAAAGATAAAACTTGATTACATAGAATATGGAAGGAAAATACACCAACACATTTTTGACATTCAAAATTTGATTCTCTTATATTGATTTTTTTGAATCTTGAAAATGAAGGTTCAAGATGTATTTATAGACTTAGGGAGGGGTTACCTCATCCTCCAAGTGCATACAAAATTGTAATTACATGGCATAATTAGACCCTCAGTTATAATTCTAGTTATGAAACTATATGTATGTATACATATATCTATCTTACAATTGTCAAAAATAAAGTTGACCTTTACAGTGTGATGCAATATGTGCATGCTTACAAATTTTTTTGACAACTTTCATATTTAATTTCTAAGAAAAGTAGACTATGAGTACAAAATTAATTCCCTTATATTAATGCATAAAAAATTAGCCTTTTAACTAAGGATATATGGATGTCTTAACTTTGGGAGTCATCGCTATAGATACTTGTGCTAAACTAGAAGTTGCAACATTAGTCTTATTCACTTTCAACTCAAGATAATACTTGTGTCATGCATCATGATACTACTTGATGATGTCAAAGTTGAGTAGTGAGGGTCTATGTACCCTATTAACCTATTTGAGGAGCTTTACATGCTCTGCCTTAGTGTTATATAATTTTATCTTGAAGATTTCAACTTCTGTCACCTTATTTCTAGCAAAACTTAACTCCACTTCAATGTCTTCAAGTGTGAATCCCTATAGGCTCTACTAGAAATTCTTAGATGCCTACTGAAGGAGTTGATAAAAATTTATTCTACTAATAAGCTTACCTATATTTTCCCTTATTTTAGATAGTTTCAATTATTTTAGGATTTACAAAATGAGAGCTTTGTATTCTTGATATTTGGGCATTACTGACCCAACTATTGTAATCCAATATCTAACCTCTTGATTTCTAATCACCACTAAGTTGAGGGTGTTTGAGGCTTCCAATGGTGTCATCAAGTCAAGGTGGCTATATGCCTTATTATTAGTATAAATAATAATAAATTTCAATTTATTTTCATCTTATTTCAAAGAGTTAAATATTTTAAGTCTCTGTAATATGGGTAGCTAATTTTTCCCTTATTGCCTTAATTGCTTCAAGAGAATTGTAATACTTTAATGCAGCCTACTGACATCTAGTCTCAATCCCTTGAGGGATATGAACTATTTGTTACTACTCCTTTATTTTCTCTAGCTATTGCTCAATCTCCTACCGGTCCATCTCTATCCCCTCATGTAATGCTATCATAACATCCTTATGATTTTCAACAAAGGACTTGAAGTCCTCTATATATGGGGACTACCCTATCTTCCTATTATTCCTTTTGGCCAATGTAAAAATTTCTTGCCTTTCCTTAGAAATGTTTTCTCTTCCTATTTCATCCTCCATTTTCCTCTTTTTGACCCTTTGGATGCTTCCTAAGGGTTTATAAAACATGGAACTTATAGAAGGCAAATTTATGATTTTGAAATTTGGTTTTTGAGAAGCCTTTGATCTAAGATCAACTACCCATGGAGGGATGACTAGATGTGATAGTTTTATTGGCTATTTATCCTCAATAGGAGTACTTTCAATTGATTGATACTCTTTTTCTTGCTCTAAAACAACTTTGAGTACTGAGTCAGGAAGGGAGGTCCAAATGATTTTAGACCAATCCACACCTTGATATTGGGGTAGTGGGTGGATGGTATATAAATATTTTCCCTTTTTAGCCTTCCCTAAAGATGTTAAGTATTATCTTGGGAAGAGCTGGTGGAAGGCATTGACAAGTTTATTTGGGTGGATGAGACATGAAGCTAAGAGATTTCCAATGCAATTTCAATCTTCTTAGAGGCCCTTTTCTAGTCTTAGGTTAGACTGTAGTAATCCTAAAGGGAATTCCATCATTAGTGGAAATAATAGATATGGATGGCCTTATTGGGGGAGTAGAAACAATAGGGATAAATGTAACATCCTTTATCTTTAGAGTGAGCATAGGTGTTTTTTTTATGACATTAAGGGGAACTAAATAAAATAAACTTATTAAAGAAATGGGAACTAAAACAAATGAACTTTGGGAAGAAGGGATTGAAGGCTAAGCATTTTTACCTAATTGGTCATCTTTCACTGGTCTTTTCCCTTTGTCATCTGTAAAGCTTAGTGCCTTTACTCTTTATAATTCTTTCTCTTCCTCCATTTCTTGTTCTGCTAATATTTGTTACTAAACTGAAGGTGTCCCTACTTATAGTTCATTGGTAATTAGGTTCTCTATGAGGGGATGAGCCCTTAGTTTCCTCTTGTAGTATATTTTAGCCTTTTTAGCTAGGGAGGAGGTTCACTAAACTAAGGTAATAACAACCTCTTATATTGAATATGTAGCTGGGTGATCTTGAATTTTTGAATTGAAGGATTCCAATTAAATTAGATCCTCTTGAGCCCCTCTATGATAAATTTCACTCACTCCAAGGTCTTTATTCATAGCCTTCAGTACTTGGGGAGATTCTTGGGAAGTATCCCCTTGTTCCTCTATTGATTTTAGGGGTTTGTTGACCTAGAAGTCTAAATTAGTCCATCCTCAATGGGTTGGAATCCTTGTATGTATTTCTTGAACTAAAATTATAGGTTCTCTTTGAATAATCTTCAAATGTTCTTCTTTAAAACTTACAAGTTATTCCCTTTCCATTACTTGGGAATCATATTTTGCATTTAAGAACAAAACATCATGGTCATAGGGGATGTGTTGGTATGGAATATCAAAGCCTTGGATATGACTTTGAATCCAACCATGAGGGTCCCAATCCTTATGAGGTAAGGTAACCAGCTTATAATACTTAATTTTATTTCCTACATCCCCAAAATGTTTTCTCATTATTTAGCACATTCAACCTATGATCATGTGAGACCCATAGAATGTGATTTTCTTCTAATTTATCAGATCTATTTCCATACTCCACCAAAGATAGAATACAATTTATTGATCTAAAAGCTTATCAAGCACATATTTAGGGATGTGCAAGGGGTTGACCTTATTTCCAATGACCATGATCACCATATAGTTTTAATATAACTAATAATCATGTAAGGTGCCAATGTATCTGTTATACTTTTAGATATCTTGGGTAGTGGGGCCTTATGGATAGCCTATCATAGATGAGGATATATACCCTTTATAATTAAAGTGATATGCTAGTAAATGCATATATGTGCATGAATTAAAAAAATCATACATGAAAGTATTTAAGAAATCTATAACTGGGATATAAAGCTCCCCAAAGTCCTTGTAAACTATTCCCATTATTGCATCTTGGAGGTATGACATCATATAAAATGGCCTACTGAATTGGGCCTCTTGCCTTTATGTAGAAATTACTCCCTTAGCTCAAAATTGATAATATCCCCTAGGAAAAAAGTAAAAAACTTGTATAAGGGTCTATTAAAATGTCATAGGGTGTGTCATGGTACTTTTGATGTGATTTAATGTGTTGTTAGCCTTAGTCAGGTTCATATTTGGTCTTAGGTCATTCTATGTCACCTAATTACCATATTTGGGCCATTTATGAAGGTGGTGTAGTTTTATAAGGTGTAAATTTTTTTAAAACTTAATTTAAATGTCTAATATGTCATATTCCTTTTAAATAATTCCAATCCTATTTGAAACTTACAGGTTCATAATTGAAATCAAGAAAACAAGTGAAAAAGGAGTTTTGGCAGTTGTATGACCTATAGAGGAGAGTGGCATGTGGGATAGGCTCATGAAATGTATATTAAAATTAACTGAATTAAATTAAATTATTTATCATATTTTAAAGTTTCAAAAGTGTACCAAATTCATTTTGCTTCTCCATCACTCCACTAGACATGTAAAACTAGTCAATAGGTCTTCTAATGATATGCCCAGTAGGAGAGGTTTTAGGTCAAATGTTCTTAGTGGTAGAAATTAAAATTGGTATAATTAATTTTCATGGATGGATTTGGAATAATGGTTTCCTATATTTTATGAAACCTTATTAAGAAGTTGACCATCTAATTTTGTTTACTAATACCCACACCCTATAGGTTTTGCTTCTGTTTGAGTTAGTCCATACAAATCAATTGATGAATTTGATTCTAGAGGATATGTAATTGATTATCTATTTTTTTTAAATTTTTAGTTTCATTTTTATGGGTTACTTGATGAAATAAATATTATATTGTAAGATGATATCACTATTGCCTAGTTGTAAGCATGTTCTACCAATTATAAAGCTCGTGGCCACTGTAGTGGTTTTATATGAGATTAATATGTTTTGTTTCATGTCTCTAATGTATTATTGATCCCATATACTTATAATCTTAGTCTCAAAATTTATCATCGTGAATGTTGTAGTCAATAATGTGATACATAATAAACTCTCTTCTTACATTCACTTATAGTCATGGTGTGTGAAGATCTGAACATGGTCAAAAAGATGTATTGAAGAGTTTCAAGGTATTAAAAAAATAATTGGATCATGATAAAAAATATAGGCCCTTAAAATGATTAATAATGGACTATGATGACCAATTCAGTCCTTAACACAGTCATACACCATTGATATGCACCTATAGGTTTCATAAAGGAGCCAATCACATTGAGATAATACTTTTTAACTAGTTTCAAGTCCTTAATGATGGAAAACATTAATTTGATCACTATGATAGGGTATAATATTGGTTATAGGGTCATAAAATATTCAAAATTTTCATTTTTTATTCTTAACTATCCTATATACTGAAATGTCCACCTATAGGTGGCTTCACAGAGACCTAAAAGTAGTCATGGAGAAGTTGAAGCATGTTGAAAACCTTCATAGGAGTTTTAAGAGTTGAGAGGTGTCATGAGAATCATGTTAAAAAATTTGGATTAGTATGCATACTTGAGTAGTCATGTATACATGTAGAAATGAGTTTTAGGGATCCTTTTCCCTAAAATTTTTAAAATAGAGCCCTGACTACTTTTGGTTCTACTATTTAACAATGTAACATGGATTATAAGTAGGTCCAAATGACTATATATTATATAAATATCATAGGATAGATTAATTAAACAAAGGGAATGGTAATTTGGCTTCAATATGTTATGTAAATTAGGTTTCTAAATCATGCAATTATTCATTTGCAGAAGGGTAGTATTCTCTGCAATATATAGAGCCTCAAATAGTCTCATAGTCCAAGGTAGTATTAAAAGAGTGTATACTCATGGAAAATTACCTTATTGATATGAGAAGGCTATTAATGTATAAAATAACATTAATTAAGGTTATTTTACAAGCCTTTGATATATATACACACCTATTGGTGTACTCTTTCTCAAAAAAGTCACCTATAGCCTAATTGTAGGTACTTATTTGCAAACTCATGAATTGAACCTTGGTGATATTAGGCCTAGAAAAACAAAAATTTAAAATTTGGAGTTGGTTAAAATTCCTCAAATTAATCCTATAAATTTTATCACAAATTTTAAGGGTTGATATGCATCCGCATGCCTCTTTTTGCTCAAGTGTAGTCAACTACATTTCTACCCTAGTTGTATAGACAAGGTGTAAAAATGTTTTTCTTGAAAATTTTTGGTGTTTTGTAGTAAAAAAATTGTTCCAAAATATGAAATTAACTTTTTGAGGAATATTAGGACCTATCATAAATTCAAATATCTATTTATTTCCTCAGGAGAGTTCACAAGTGTCTCTACAAGTACTTTCATCTCACCTAATCCAAACTAGCATAGTGAATAAGGAATGATCACCAAGTAAGAAGATGAAAACTCCAATTGGGAGGAGTTTTAAGGTATAATTGATGGATATAAGTTCATGAGGGATATTTAAAAGTTTCATAAACTACCCTATATGGATTAGATTGGAAAATTGAAGACCATCTTGATACCAAGTGTGAAGGGCGAGTGAAATAAGAGTGATTAAGACTACATCTAATGAAAACACTTAGCTAGAAGAATATTGATGATTAGAGATAAATAAAATTCATGTTGGATAATTTTTATAACCCCTAACTCATATTTAAATTATATCACCTATCCCTAGTCTATTTTGGAGTGTCTAAATAAGGCCGAATGATGAAGATAGTTTTCAAGGAACAAGTTGAAGAGTCTTATGCCACATTTCAAGAGTTTCATGATTTGAGGGAAATTTATCCAAGTAGACCTTGAATTTATATTCCATATTAATTTATCATATATATGTAACTCATTTTCTCAACTTGACAAGTTTTTTTGTGAATCTTGGACTTCATTATTTTCTCTCCTCTCTCAAATTCTATAAGTAGTAGTCATTTTAGCACTTGGTCAATAACACACCTAGTATGGTGAATCCATAATATTATTATGTTGTAATTTTACTTTGAATAATTCAAAAAATTTGGTTTTTAGTTTACAAACATCTTGTATAAGAGTTCAAAGTGATGAATGGTTAAGTCTAATGATTATATCCTTACTTTTTTTTTATCATTTCATGTCTTATGCAAGAAGTTCTCATTATAATAGGTCAGATAGAGTGTATATAGTGTGTTAGTCTCCCTTAAAGTGTGTAAGTTTCCTTTGAGTTTGTAAATAACCTTTGGTCCATTTACCTTGAACTATCTTATGCATATCATCTCTATATTGAAATACTAATGTTAGAATATTTAGGACTTTAAAGCTAGTTTGTAAGTCTTATTTATTAGTGAGAGAAGTATTATAACATAATGGATATATATATGATGTATCTCCCCCTTAGATTATATTTATTTAATGAATACTTATTTCCTTTTTCCTACAATAAATCATTAGTATAGGTGATAAGCAGTTCAAAACAAATTCAAAGAGCTAGCCCTTAAACCTAGAGGCCTACTTTTACTATAGGTAAACCCACATACCTAGAAATATTCCAATGTTTTCCAAATATTATATTAGGATTTGAAAAAATCCTCTAAGGTGAAATATTTTGTGATTATAGTTCTAGCATGCCTGGTGGGACCCAATATCCTAAAGATAACTTGTCAAGGTGAATGCTAGTCTTGAAAACATACACTACATATTGGTGTGTTTCTCAGCATTTAGAAATTCCATTCAAGTTAAAATATGGTTTTAAACCATTATTTTTTCATATATATTATCTTATACTTCATGGTACTTACTATATCATATTATATTAAAGCTTTCAATCCCATCAATCCACCTGTTCAGCCTAAACTTCCTCTTAAAGTTCACCTTTAGCCTATTCTACCCTTTGAAGAGCAAGAGGAAATTTATAGCCAAGAAAGTGAGGAAATATAATTCATTATGGATAATAAGCATGACTTTCCTAAATTTAATAATAAAAATCTAATACATATTGATACCTATGATTCCATTCCCCCTAATGCTACAAAGAGTGTGCTTGAATTCAATGGTGAAGGTCATGTCACACCTAACAAACACATTAGGGATATCTCTAAATTTTATAGTTTCCACAATGTCACTAAGGATAATATTTCCATTAGAATCCTTGCCATGTCCCTTAGAGGGAAAACACTTGACTGGTATAGGACTTTGCCTGGTGGATGCATCACAATATGGGATGACTTTAGAGTGTTGATAACTTCAATATTTTAAGATGAAATTGATCACAATTCACTCATACATCAAATCAATGTGATCAAAAGAGCCCCTAAGGAAACAATTCATTAATTCAATGAGAGGTTTAAAAAGACCTGGTGTAGATTTCCTCCTCCTGTGAGACCACCTTCTAGCTTTGTCTTCCCTACATATTTGAGATACATTGGTATTGATATTTCCATCATGCTATAATCCATGGGTGCTTTCACTTTTCCTAAATCATATGAACTTTCCATTATAGCTGAGAATGGCCTCATTCAAGCTAGAAATCTACCTCCTAAAGTGTCTATGCCTCTACTAACTAATGTTCTTATTACTTCTCCAAACATTGCCCAAATTACAAGTGAAAATACCAAACCTAAGACTTATCCTAAGAAGGCATAAGATGATATTGATTAAAGGGAAATATTCCTATCCTTGGAGGCTCAAACTAGGCAAGC
This sequence comes from Torreya grandis, assembly GCA_037957365.1. Taxonomy (NCBI): domain Eukaryota; kingdom Viridiplantae; phylum Streptophyta; class Pinopsida; order Cupressales; family Taxaceae; genus Torreya; species Torreya grandis. The sequence continues at coordinate 4,194,901 of JARHVA010000442.1, forward strand.
TAATAAGAAACTAGGCTCAAGGGTAGCCTAATTTTAACAGGCCTACCAATGCATATATTCCTACTTTAACTTGTAATACAAGAGTAATGGTACTAGTGCATAACAACTTGGTGCAAGGAGAAGAGTAGAAACAAGATCAGTTCATAGATGCAAATGAAGGTGGAGAACAATCTCTATTTTCTTAATGAGGAGTCACCCCTTAGTTATTAGTAGATGATGAAGTCCTCATGTAAACAAATGAAAGTTGGCATCCCTAAGGAGAAAACTTCACCAATTTCCTAGTTGAAGATACCTTTATTCTTAATTAAGGAACTTATATTGTAGACAATACAAGAGATAAGAGAAATGGTCTAGGAGGTGATAGTAATGTTTCTAATATCCCATCTAGTCCTCCTAAAAGGTAGTGAGGCATGGCTGCAAACATGGCATTCCCTAACATTCCTTTACTTTCTCCAAATTAGACTGTTGGAAGGCTTATATAAAGTAATTCAATTCCTAAAGTTCCAAGAAATCAATTTCCTCAAAGGTCCCAAGAAAAACATTATGTAACCATATACCAAGAATGAGAGGCCTCCACATTTCTATCTCACTCTCATTATGGGTGACAAGTTAGTCGACAATTGCATAGTTGATAGTGGTGCATTTACATCAATCATGCCCAAGGTTGTAGCTAACAAATTGGGCCTAAAGTATGAACCACATAGCAAAGGAGTGATTTTTTTATATGGTATAGTTCACAAGATAATAGGATTGATCAAAGTATTGAAGATTTTTCTCCATGACTATCCTAGTTTTCTTATCCTCCAAGATATTTTTGTTGTAGACTTTCCTACTCATTTTGCAATCTACCTTTTAAGAGATTTTATAGCTAATATAGAAGGATATCTATAGATCATTGGTACTTATTAGACTTTAGAATAAGATATGGATCAAAGTTAATAATTATGACTCAACCACTTGATAAATTTCATATTGAACCTTATGTTGAAGCAAATTCAAATATGAATTGTGTTATCAATGATAAAGAGGAACATATTGTGGATGATGGTGATTTCTCCAAGCGTGAAGTCAATTATAATTTTTTTTATTGATGATTATGGTACCAAAACATATGATAATTACCATTATTATTTCATGAAGGAAATTTATTTAGGAGTGTATTTCCTACATGAGGAAGGAATACCAACACCCCTACTTGCCAAAGAAGAAGGTGAGAATGATGGAATGTGGAAAATATTTTTTGATGGACCAAGAAATAAGATTGGTGTAGGAAATAGTGTTATGTTGGTTTACCCATATGAAAAATATTACTATTATTCATATATTTTCCATTTCCATTGCATTTGTAATGTAGTTGAGTATGAAGGTTTGATTCCTATCCTTCAATGGGAAAGGAAAAAAAGAATATTTTTTTATACAAGTATATGGTGATAGTGAATTGATTGTGCATAAAATTATTAATTTATTTACTACCAATAACCATTTTATAAATTCATATAAGCATATGTTATGGTATTTTCTTGAATATTTTAATGCATTCAACATACAATCAATCCTGAGGGAGAAAAATAATCATGATGGTAGGCTATCTACCATAGGAGAATAATTTGATACACCGACTACCATAAAAGAGGAAGGAAAGAAATATCACATCAATATAATTATGATACATTCCATAAATGATAATGAGGTGTCTTGGTAAGTGTTTTATAGTTATAAACAACATTTCATACTTATTGCAAAATGAAGTTGAGTTTTCCTTAAGAAATCAACAGAGACTCCAAGAATAGTTTGATAATTAGAGTGTGCATCTCAAAAAAAATAAGATACATAAGGTATTGGTAATATTATAAAGTATATTTAATGAATATGACCAAATAAATAAGGAAAATGTGAGTATGTCTAAAAAAGAGGATAATAATGAAAGGATCTTGATCTTCAAAGACAAACTTCTTAAACTAGGCAAGGTATGTTCTACATTAGAGAAGTAAGCATTAATTGATTTGTGTAGAGAGTTTAATGACATATTTTATTGGGAATATAAGGAATTAAAATGGTTTTATCATATCCTATAACAAAATACCATTTAATTAAAACCTAAAGTTAAATTGGCAAGGATAAAAAAAGGACCATTAACCCTAAGGTTAAACAACTCAAGAGGATAGAACTTACCAAACTCCTTCAATCTAAAATAATATTTCCTATAATTAATTCAATGTGGGTATCCAAAATTTTACCTATTAAATATAATAATGGGAAGATAAGACTTTGTGTGGAATTTAGAGATATTAATAGAGTGTCACTCAAAGATCACTATACTTTATCCTCAATGGAGTAGATTTTGCAAATTCTTTTAGGTTCTCAATGTTTCTCTCTTCTAGATGGATATTATGGTTATAATCAAAAAAATGAAGATGATTATATTAAGAAAACATTCACTACGAAATGGGGGACTTTTTCTTATAGGAATATGCCCTTTGGTTTGTCAAATGTTGGTGCTACCTTTCAAAGAGTAATAGACATGGCTTTCAAAGTTTTAATCAATGAAATGTTTTCGGTATATATAAATTACATAAAAATGTTTTATAATGATTATAATGAACATATGAAAAACCTAAGCCAAGTGCTTGAAAGGTATAGGCATTATGGAGTATCTCTCGACCCTAAAAAATGCATCTTTGCTATCCATGAAGGTAATCTCTTAGGACATATTATTTCCAAAGATGGTTTAACTATTTATCTTGAAAGGATAAAGGATATTCTAGGACTATCACTACCATTACATAATAAATAAATCTAAATTTTATTAGGAAATATAAATTTTGTAAGGAGGTTTACACCTAGTTTTTTTTAATCTTTGGTGAAACCTATCATAGCCATGCTCAACAAGAACCAATTCTTTTCTTGGACTAAAGAAAGTAAAAGTAGCCTTGAAGCCATAAATAAATAAATTACATAAGATCCCACTCTTGTGAACCCTAATTTTTATAAACACTGCATGTTGTATTCATTTTTTAACCTTGATACTATCTCAACTATGCTAATACAAGAGAATGATGGTGTGGAGCAACCAATTGCATTCTTTAGTCAAGGTTTGGAATATTATGAAATTCAAGTACATATTTGTGGAGAAATAAGTCCTTGATATTTTAATATGACTAAAGAAGTTTAGACATATGGTATAAAAAAATAGGATTCATACGATGGTCTCTCATCCTAGTACCAAAGAGTTTATTTTGATTAAGGACCTTAGTGAGAAAAGGGTAGGATGGATTCTAAGGTAATGGAATATGATGTTGATATAAAATTAAAAAATTTGGTAAGTGGTAAATTCCTTTGTGAACATCTATATTTAGACCTTCATGAGTCAAAATAAGAGGCTTTAGTCAATCATGATTGCTCCTAACCAGCTAGTTCCTTGCCTTTACAAAGTTGAAAATAAGATGTCATTAGATTTATTCAAAGTGGTGAATATTGTAATGGTATGAGTAGATCCAAAAGGACATATTTTATATTTAAAGATATTCCTTATTATATTTTAAATGGTGTGATTTTTAGAAGAGATGCTAATGGTGTGTTATTGAGATACATTGACAATGATCAGTACTTGAAAGGTTCCATGATGGAAAAAAGGAGGTCATTTCTCCCTAAGAACCATAGTTACCCAGATCATGAGAGTGAGATATTATTGGCCTAGCCTCTTGAAGGATTTCTATGCTGGGGTGATAAGGTATGTACAGTGTGATTTCTTTATAGGAAAATAGAAGCTTACAACTCTCCTTTTGAGGCCTATTCAATTAGATCAACCTTTCATGCAATGGGTTATTAATTTCATTAGCATGATAAACCCCCAATCAAGTACTAGTCATAAATGGATACTCAAAATAATAGACCACTTCACAAGGTGGGTTGAGGAAGTGGCATTGAATAAAGCTAATGAAAATTCTATCTTAGAGTTCTATGAAAGTATCATAACAAGGTTTGACACTCCTACTATCATTTAAGATAATGCACTTGATTTCATGGGTGTTAGAATAGATTATTGGTAAGGTATAAATGGAATATAATTGATCACTTCATCCAACTATTACCCTTAAGGTAATGGGTTGGTTGAATCTACTAAGAAGAACCTGATCAGAATTATCAAGAAAACTTTGGAGGATGATCAAAGGGCTTAGAAAACTAAATTTAAGATAACCCTGTGGGTTGATAGAATAAATCCAAAGAGGTCAATATGAAACTATAATTTTTTCTTGTCTATGGAAGAAAGGCTAGGCTATGTATATCCCAAGATCTACCTACCTTGGAGTTGGCAGATTAACTAGAGTTGCTTGAGAACATTCCAATGGAGCTAAGGTTGATAGAGTTAATGGAGCTATAAGAGACTAGAGAAAAGGATCATAAATATATAGAACATAAATAAATATTAATTAATAGGTATTTTGATAAGAAGGAAACTCCAAGAACATTCCAATAAGGTGAAATAGTGTTAAAATAAGATGAAGATATAACAAAACTAGGGAGACATACCAAATTTGATACCTTATGGAGTGGACCATATGTCATCATCAAGTGTAAACAAAACAAGTATTTACAAAAAATAAGTGTGAGTGGAGAAGAGATGCTTATCCATATTAATGTGATTCACTTAAATCCCTACTATTGAGGAAATGAAGGTTAGTCCTGTAGATATTAGATTAGTTATGTGTTTTATTTTAGTTGTGTGTGTTGTGTTTCATAAGTGTTCTTGAGAACACAAGTTTGTCCCCCTTTGGTGTGTCTTGTTTTATATGTATTTAATTTATGTTTGGTGTGGTTTACAAGGAAAATTGAGTGTCAAAATTTTGTATAGTTGACTCCATGTCCCAATGGATAGGATTAGGCTGCTGGTCTTGGCATAGCAAACATACCACCCATGGGAAGTCACTAGGAATGTTGAATATTTTAACCACAAGACAAAATAGGTCAACCCCATATAGTAAAAAACTTATATAAGGGTATATTATGATGTCATAGGGTGTGTCATGGTCTTTTTGATGTGATTTAATGTGTTATTAGCCTTAGTCAAGGTCACATTTGGTCCTAAATTATTCTATGTCACCTAAGGGACATATTTGGGCCATTTATGAAGGTGGTACAATTTTAAAAGGTGTAAAAGTGTTATAAACTTAATTTAAACATAAAATGTGTTTATTCATTGTTTTTAATGCTAGTACTATTTGAAACTTGTAGGTTCCTAACTAAAATCAAGAAAATAAGTGAAAAAGGATTTTTGGTAGTTGTATGGCCTATAAAGGAGAGTGGCACATGGGAAAAGATTATGTAATGGATATTAAAATTATATAATTTAATTTAAAAACTTTAAAAACTTTTTAAGGGTAAAAATAGACCAAAATAATTTTGCTTCTCCATCACTCTATTAGACATGCAAAATTGGTCCACAAGTCTTCTGATGGTAAGCTAGTACGTTTTAGGTAAAATTATCTTTGTGGTATAAAGTAAAATTGGTTTAATTAATTCTCATGGTTATAGTTGGAATAATGGTTTATTATATTTTATAAACCATTATTAATAATCAGACTATCTCATTTTTATTTCTAATCCCCACACCCTATAGGTTTTGCTTTTATTTGAGCTAGTTCATATAAATCATTTGATGCATTTGTTTCTAGAGGATGTAGAATTAATTATATCATGTTTTACATATTTGGTTTCATTTTTTTTTGGTGACTTGTTTAAATAAACATATTATATTGTAAGATGAAATCACCATTGCCTAGTTGTAGGCATGTTCTACCAATTTCAGAGGTCCTAGTCCCTGTAGTGGTTTTAGATGAGATTAATTTCTTATGTTTCATGTCTAAAATTTATTGTTGATCCAATATAATTATAATATTAGTCTCAAAAAATATAATCATGAATGTTTCAGTCAAGAATGTTATACATAATTAGCTCTCGGCTTATATCCACTTACAGTCATGGTGTGTGAAGTTATGAACCTAGTCATGAAGATGTATTGAATAGATTCAAGATATTAAACACATGCTTGGAGAATGATAAAATAATATATTCCCATAAAATGATGAATGATTTATTGTGATGACCAACTTAGTGTTTAACATAACCATACCCATTGATATGCACCTACAAGTGACATATAAAAGCTAATCACATTGAGATAAGACTTTTGAACCGTTTCAAGTCCTTTATGATGGAAAACATTAATTTAAGAACCTTGAGAGGGTATAATATTAGTTATAGGGTCATAAAATATTCACATTATTTATGTCTTATTCTCAACTTTCCTATATACTGAAATGTCCACCTACAGGTGGCTTACACAGAGACCTGAAAGTAGTCATGGAGAAATCAAAGCATATTGTAAACCTTCATAGGAGGTTGAAAAGTTGATATGTGTCATGATAATCATGTTTGAAACTTTTGAGTAGCATGCATACTTGAGTAGTCATGTCCACATTGAGAAATGAGTTTTAGGGATCTTTTTCCTTAAAAAATCCAAAACAGAGCCCTAACTACTTTTGGTTTTACTATTTAATAGTGTAACATAGATTCTAAGTAGGTAAACATGATTATATAATATGTACCTATCATAGGAGAGATGCATTAATAAAAGGTAATGGAAATTTGGTTTCAATATGTTGTGTAAAAGAGGCTTCCAAATCATGAAATTGTTCACTATAGAAGGGCAATATTCTCTATAGTATATAGAGCCTCAAATAGTCTCATAGTCCAAGGTATTATGATAAGAGTATATACTTATGGAATATGACCTTATTGAAATGATAAGGGTATTAATGTATCAATTAACATAAAGGAAGTTTGGAGTACAAGGATTTGATCTATATACACACCTATAGGTGTACCCTTGCTCAGAAAAGTCACCTACAACCTGATTGTAGGTACCTACTTGTAAACTCATGAAATGAACCTTGGTGTTACTAGGAATAAAAACAAAGTTAATTTACATTGGTATTTGGTTAAAATAACTCAAAAAAATCCTATGAATTTTAGGATAGATTTAAAGGGTTGATACACATCCATTGGCCCCTTTTTGCTCTAAAGATAGTCAATTATAGTTGATTGTGGCATGACAGTGATCTAAAGAACAACCAGTCTTGATGATAGTCTAACCTAAAGTATGGAATGATAAAATTAAATTGTGATAATAAAATTAAGGACACAAATAAGGTCTATAGGAATTTAATTAAGGTATAACCATGTAATAGAAACCTTTAGGTATCATTTTTTAAGTGAGAAAATATAGTCTGTCAATCTTGTCAAGGCAAGTGTAAGGTATAATATGAAGGGTTGGGTGAAGATGTGAGTGATAACATGTGTGAAATAACCCTAATAATTATTATTTACACTAATTTATTCCCATAAAATAAAAATAAAACATGGTGATGTTCCACATGTAACCTACAGTCATACTCATCAACCATGCACAGTCACTGAACATACCAAAAGTCTACCTTGAGAGTCTTGAAGATTTGGAAGGGAAAATTATATGATAAAATTATATAAATTTATATATAACTTTATTATAACTTGGGGAAGACCCTCATATATTTTTATTATTTGGGATAATAAGGGAAGTTCCCTCTAGTTTGTCTGAGATAGAGGGCACTCCAAGAGTGTTGAATTCCTATAGGTTTAGAAAGTAGGGTTAGGAGAATGAATTGAAAGGTGTTGAAATATTGAAAGAAGGTGTAGAGGGATGAATTTTTTAGGGAAAAACAATAATTAATCCCCATAAATGATATAAACTAAATAAGGTATCCTCAACCCACAGGTGTACATATAGACTTATAAGGTCTTGACTAGGCCTATTACCTAAAAGAGGTTCATTTACGAAGGATTAGCATGGGAAAATTAGGAGATATGATATGTTGGAGAGGGTATTAAAATTTAATTTTTTGGAATTTTTTCATGGGTTGAATGCCATTCCTTCATGAACAAATGCTAAGGGTAAAAACCACCTAAAGTCCTCTAAAAAACTTGATAAGTATCCAAAGGGAAAGATGAAGAAGGAAAAACATCTAAATGGGATATTTTTGGAATAAAAGTGATTTGGACTTGCATAAAACTCTTTAAGTATACTTCCCATCATCATGAGTTCTGCCCTGCTTGTATGAACAAGGTGTAAAAATGGTTTTATTGATAATTTTTGGTGTTTTTTAGGTAAAAAAATATTCCAAAGGATGAAATTCACTTTTGGAGGAATATTAAGACATATCATAACTAATAATATCTATTTATTCCCTTATAAGTGTTAAAAAGTGTCTCTACAAGTACCTTCATCCTAGTTATTCCAATTTGGCATAGTGAACAAGGAATGATCACCGAGTGAGAAGTTAAAAACTCTAATTTAGAGGCCTTTTAAGGTCTAATTGATGGATATAAGTGAATCATGGATATTTATAAGTTTCATACACTCCCCTATATGGATTATATTGGAAAACTAAATACCATCTTGGTGCCAAGTGTGAAGGGTGAGTGAAAGAAGAATGATTAATAATCAGGCAGTAAGAACACTTAGATAGAAGAATATTGATGATTAAAGTAACATAAAATTCATGTTTTATCATATTTATAACCCCTCACTCATATTTAAATTATATAATCTATCCCTAGTCTAACCTGGAGTAATCAAAGAAGGCCAAATGATGAAGACAATTTTTAAGGAACAAGTTGAAGAGTCCTATGCCACATTTTAGGAGTTTCATGATTTGAGGGATATTTTTCTGATTATAAATTTTATGGTATATTCCATAGTCATTTATCCTATATATTTAAATACTTTTCTTAGGTTGACAAGTGTTTTTGTGACTCTTGGACTTCATTTTTTTCTCTCCTCTCTCAAATTCTATAAGTAGTAGTCATTTTAGCTCTTGTTGGTTAATACCACACCTAGTATGGTGAATCCATATTGGTTTGATATTTTAATTTTACTTTTAATATTTTAAACAATATGGTTTTAAGTTTAAAAACATCTTGTCTAAGTGTACAAAGTGATGAATGGTAAAGTCTAGTGATTCTATCCTTGCTTTTCCTTATCCTTTCATGTCTTGTGTAAGAAGTTCTCCTTCTAACAGGTCATATAGAGTGTAGCCAATGTTTTAGGATCCATTTAAGTTTGTAAGTGTCATTTTATTCTATAAATTACCTTTGTATCATTTACCTTGAACTGTCTTATGCACATCATCTCTATATTGAAATACTAATGTTAGAACATTTATGACTTTGAAGCTAGTTTGTAAGTATTGTTTCTTATTAAGATAAGTATGATAGCATAGTGGATATATTCATGGTGTATCACAACCTTATATTATATTTATTTAATTCATACTTCTATCCTTTTTCCCATAATAAATCATTAATATAGGTGATAGGCCTTTTATGATAAATTTAGGGAGCTAACCCTTAAACTTAGAGGCCTACTTCTACTATAGGTAATCCCACATACCTAAAAGTATTCCAATGTTTCCAAAATATTATATTAGGATTTAAAAACCTCATCTAGGGTGTAATATTTTGTGACAATAGATTTGACATGACCAATGGGAGCCATTGTCTTAAAGACAACTTATCAAGGTGAATGCTGGTCTTGACAACATCAGTTTTTATATTGGTGTGCTAATAAGTATTTGATGATTCAATTCAAGGTAAAATATGGTTGTAGACCATTATTTTTTCATATATTTTATATCATAATTCATGGTCCTTAATAGGTAATATTATATGAGAGATTTCAATCCCTTCAATCAACTTATTCAGCCTAAAATTCTTCTTGAAGTTCAACACCTTCAACCTCTTCTACCCTTTGAAGAGCAAGATGATTTTTCTAGCCAATAAATTGAGGAACTAGAAGAAATTATTGATATTAAACATGCCTTTGATTCATTTAATACTAAAAATCCAATCCATCTTGATGCATATGATACCATTCTCCCTAATCCTATAAAAAGTATGCCTATATTCAATGAGGAAGGTTATGTCATACATAGCAAACACATTAAGGATATCTCCAATTTTTGTAATTTCCACAATGTCACTAAGGATAATATTTATATTAGGCTCCTTTACATGTCCCTTAGAGGGAAATAACTTTATTGGTATAAAAATTTTACTAGTGGATGCATCACAACATGGGATGACTTAAGAGTGGTGCTAACTTCAAGATTTGAAGATAAAAGTGGTCACACTTCACTCATACATAAAATCAATGTGATAAAAAGATCCCCAAAGGAAATAATACATTAATTAAATTATAGGTTTAAAAATACTTGGTATAGATTGCCTCCTCCTATGAGACCACCTACTAGCTTTATCTTCCCACATACTTGAGAGTCATTGGTATTGATATTGCCATCATGCTACAATCCATGGGTGGTTTCACTAATCCTAAAGCATATGAGATTGAAATTAGAGTGGAGAATGGCCTCATTCAAGATTGAAATTTAACTCCTAAAGTGTCTATGCCTTTGATACCTAATGTTCCAACTGTTGCTCCAAACATTACCCAAATTATAAGTGTAAATACTAAACCTAAGACTACTCCTAAGAAGGTAGAAGATGATATTGATTGGAGGGTAATATTACTAGTATTAGAGGCTGAAACTAAGAAATATAATTAAAAAAAAGGTGCATATAAAAATACTTATCCTTACCAACAAGAATATGGTTAATAATATGGGCAAGGGAGAGGTCAAGGCCAGCCTAATTTCAAAAAGCTCGCTGATGCATATAATCTTACTTCAACCTCTAATATAAGAGCAATGGTACCAGTGCATATAAACATGGTTCAAGGATAATAGTGGAAACAAGATCAGTTCATAGATGAAAATTAATGTGGAGATAAATATATATTTTCTTAAGGAGGAGTCACCCCTTAGATATCGACATATGATGAAGTCCTCATGCAAACAAATGAAATTTGGCATCCCCAAAGAGAAAGCTTCACCAATTTCCTAGTTAAAGTTACATTTTTTCTTAATCAAGAAAATTATATTTTAGAAAATACAACAGATAATAGAAAGGATCTAGTAGGTGATAATAATGTTCCTATAAGTTCATCTAGTCCACCTATAAGGCAACAAGGCATAACTGTAAACATGATAGTCCCTACCATCCCTACACCTTCTATAAATTAGAATGTTGGAAGGCCTATCCAAATTACTTTAATTACTCAAGTTATAATCACTTCCTTGACTCTAAATTCCCAATGAAAATTATGTATGTCTACTCTAAAAATTTTGGAGTCATTGAAGAATAACAAGACATCCATTTCTCTTTGGGATGTCCTTCATATGCCTGGTAAAAAAGAGATTTTACAAAAACAACTATCCACTATTCATGTTAGTCATCCACTACCAAGTCATATTAATAATTTTTTTCTCTAAATAATGACCCTAAAAACATTATGTAACCATAGACCAAGGTTGAGAAGCCTCCACCTTTCTATCTCACTCTCATTGTGGGTGACAAGTTAGTCCATAAATGCATAGTTGATAGTGTTGCCTATACATTAGTCATGCCCATGGTTTTAGCTAATAAATTGGGCCTAAAGTATGAACCACATATCAAAGGAGTGATTTATTTAGATGTTACACCTACAAGGATAATATTATTGATCAAAGGATTGAAGGTTTTTCTCCATGACTATCCTCATTTCCTTATCCTCCAAGACATTATTGTTGTGGACTTACCTACTAATTTTAAAATATACATTTTAAGATATTTTATAGATAAGACAAGAGGATATATATTAGTTTATTGGTCCTTATTATACTTCAAAATAATATATCGAACAAAGGTAAAAATTAGGACTCAACCACTTGCTAAATTTCATATTGAACCTTATGTTGAAGCAAGTTCCAATCTGCATTATGTTATCAATGATAAAGAGGATCATATTATGGATGATGGTGCTTCCTCCAATATTTAAGGAATTTATAATTTGTTTCTTGATGAGTATGTTACTAACACTTATGATCATGAACCTTATGATTTCATGGAGGAAAATGATTTAGGAGTGTATTTCCTACATGAGGAAGGAACACCAACACCCCTACTTGCCAAAGAATAAGGTGAGAATGATGGAATGTGGGAAGGTTTTTTCATTTCTCAAGAAGTAATATTGGTGAAAGAATTGGTGTTATGTTGGTTTACCCATATAAAAAACAATAATATTATTCATATAGGTTCAATTTCAGTTTCACTTGCAATGTGACTGAGTATGAAGGTTTGATTCATGGCATTCAATGGGCAATGAGAAAAGGAATCAAGAATTTGCAAGTATATGGAGATAGTGAATTAGTTGTGCATCAAGTTAGGAATGTGGTTTCTACCAATAACCATTTAATCAAGTCATATAATCATAGGTTATGGTATTTTATTGAAGACTTTAATGCATTCAACATATAATCAGTCATAAGGGAGAAAAATAATCATGATGATAGGCTAGCTACCATAAGAGCACAATTTGATACACCTACTACCATAAAAGAGGAAGGAAAGTAATATCACATCAAGATAATTTTCAAACCTTCTATATCTGATAATGAGGTATCTTGGTAAGTGTTTGATAGTGATAAATATATTTCATACTTATTTCAAAAGAAGCTGAGTTCTCATCAAGAAATCAAAAAAGACTCCAAGAACAGCTTGATAATCAGATTGTGTAGCTAAGAACAAAAAAGATACCTAAGATCTTGGTAAAATTAGAAAGTATATTTAATGAATATGACCAAAGGAAGAAGGAAAATTTATTTCTAAAAAAGAGGATAATTATGAAAGGGTCTTGATCTTCAAAGATAAACTTCTCAAACTAGGCAAGGAATGTTCTACATTAGAGAAGTAAGCATTCATTGATTTGTGTAGAGAGTTTCATGACATATTTTATTGGGAATATAAGGACCTAAAAGGGTTTAATCCTACCATATCACATCATACCATTGAACTGAAACCTAGAGTTAAATTGATTAGGTAAAAACAAAGGCCTATCAATATGAAGGTTGAACAACTCATGAGGATATAACTTACAAAACTCCTTGAATTTGAAATAATCTTTCCTATAAAGCATTTAAAATGGGTAGCCAACCTTTTAACTATTGAAAATAATAATTGGGAGATAATAATTTGTGTGAAATTTAGAGATATTAATGGAGTATCACTCAAAGATCTCTATCCTTTACCCTCAATGGAGCAAATTTTGTAAATTATTTTAGGTTCTCAATGTTTCTTTCCTAGATGGATATTATGGTTATAATCAAATTCAAGTGAATGAAGATGATAAATTCAATATATAATTCAATAAAAAATGGGGGACTTTTGATTATAGGAAGATGCACTTTGGGTTGTCAAATGTTAGTGCCACCTTTCAATGAGAAATGGACATGGCTTTCAAGGGTTTAATCAATAAAATGTTGTTGGTATATCTAGATGACATAAAATTATATTATAAGGATGATAATAAACATATGAAACACTAAGGAAAATGTTTTAAAGGTTTAGGTAGTGTGGAGTTTATCTAAACCCCAAAAAATACATCTTTGCTATCTATGAAGGTAAGCTCTTAGGACATATTTTTTCCAAAGATGGTTTAACTATTGATCCTGAAAAGATAGAGGCTATTCTAGGCATATAATTGATTTTGTATAAGAAAATAATCTAAAGTTTCTTAGGAAAGATAAATTTTGTAAGGAGGTTTATACCCAGTTTTGCATTTTTGGTGAAACCTATCACAATCATGCTTAAGAAGAACCAAATCTTTTCTTGTACTAAAGAAGGTAAAAGAAACTTTGAAGTCATCAAGAAAGAAATTGCACAAGGTATAACTCTTGTGAACCATATTTTTTCTAAATACTTCATGTTGTATCCATTTTCTAACCTTGATACTCTCTCAGCTATGCTAATGCAAAAGAATGATGAAGGTGTGGACCAACTAATTGCATTCTTTAGTCAAGGTTTGGAATATTATGAAGTTAAGTACACATTTATGGAGAAAAAAGTCCTAGATATTATAAGAGGAATAAATAAGTTTAGGTATATGTTTTCAAATAATAGGATTCATATGATGGTCTTTCATTCTAGTACCAAAGAGTTTCTTTTGAGCAAGGACCTTAGCGAGAAAAGGGTAGGGTGGATTACTAAGGTAATGTAATATGATGTTGATATCAAAGTAATAAAGTTGATAAGGGGTAAAGTCATATGTGAATATCTAAATGTATACCTTTATGAGTTAAAAGAAAAGGCTTTAATCAATCATGATTACTCCCAACCACATGGTTCCTTGCCTATATAAAGTGAGACACAAGATGTCATCAGATTTATTCAAAGTGTAAAATATCCTAATGGTATGAGTAGATACATAAGGAGGTATTTTAGATTGTAAGTTATTACTTATTCTATTATAGATGGTGTGATTTTTAGAATAGATACTAATGGTGTGTTACTAAAATGCATTAACAATGATCCATTTGGAGTGTTTCTTGAAAGGCTCCGTGATGGAATATCATGAGGTCATTTCTCCCCAAGAACCATAGATTCCAATTTCATGAGGGTAGGATAGTATTGGCCTAGCCTCTTGAAATATTGTTATGCTTGGTTGAGGTGTGTATAATTTGATTTATTTTTAGGAAAATAGAATTTTGTGGCTCTCCCTTTGAGGCCTATTAAACTATATCAACCTTTCATGAAATGGGACCTTGATTTCATTGACATGATAAATCCCCCATCAAGTGATGGTCACAAATAGATACTCACAACAACTAACTACTTAAAAAGGTGGGTTGAGGTAGTGGCATTTAAGGAAGATAATGAAAATGATATCTTAGAGTTTTATGAAAGTATCATAACAATTTTTGTAACTACTTCTAATATCATTTTAGATAGTGCACTTTCTTTCATGGGTGTTAAAATAAATGATTAGGCAAATAGAAATGGAATATACTTGAGTTTTTCATCCAAATATTACCCTCAAGGTAATGGGTTGGCTGAATCTACTAATAAAAATTTGATTAGAATCATCAACAAAACTTTAGAGGATAATTAAAGGGCTTGGTACACTAAATTGAAGATAACCCTATGGGATGATATAATAACTCCAAAGAGGTCAATAGGGAATTCTCCTTTTATTTTTGTCTATGAAAGAGAGGCTAGGAAATATATATCCTAGGATATACTTGCCTTGGAGTTGTCACATCAACTAGAGTTGCTTGGGAGCACTCTAATGGAGGTGAGGTTGATATAGTTAATGGAACCGAAAGAGACTAGAGACAAGGATCATCAAGAGATAGAACATCACAAAATGTTAATGAAGATGTATTTTGATAAGATGGTAACTACAATAATATTCTAAGAATGTGATGTAGTGTTAAAATGGGATGAAGATAGAGCAAAACTAGGGAGGCATACTGAATTTGATACCTTATGGAGTGGACCATATGTCATCATCAAGTGAAAATAAAGCAAATTTTTAAAATTAGAAATGCTGAGTGAACAAGAGCTGCCTATCACTATGAGTGGGATCCTTTTAAATACCTATTATTGAGGAAATGAAGGTTAGTCCTGTAAATATTAGATTAGTTGTGTGTTTTGTTTTAGTTGTGTGTGTTGTGTTTCATAAGTGTTCTTGAGAACACAAGTTTGTCCCCCTTTGGTGTGTCTTGTTTTATGTGTCTTCCCTTTGTGTTTGGTGTGGTCTCAAAGGAAAATTGTGCGTCAAACTTTTGGATAGTTGACTCCATGTCCCAATGGATAGGATTAGGCTACTGGTCTTGGCATAACAAGCATACCACCCTTGGGAAGTCACCAAGAACCTTGAATATTTTGACCACAAGTCAAAATAGGTCAACTAACTATAGTGAAAAACTTGTATAAGGGTATATTAGAATGTCATAGAGTGTGTCATGGTCCTTTTGATGTGATTTAATATGCTATTATCCTTAGTCAGGGTTACATTTGGTCCTAAGTCATTTTATGTCACCCAAGGGACATATTTGGGCTATTTATGAAGGTGATACAATTTTATAAGGTATTCAAGTGTTATAATCTTACTTTAAAAATCCAATATGTCATATTAATTATTAGTAATGTTAGTCCTATCTAAAACTTGTAGGTTCCTAACTAAAATCAAGAAAATAAGTGAAAAAGGAGTTTTGGTAGTTTTACAGCCTATAAAAGAGAGTTACATGTAGGAAAATCTTATGTAATGTCTCTTCAAATCAAATAAATTAATTTTAACACTTTATCAACTTTTGAAGGGTCAAAAATGGACCAAAACCATTCTACTTCTACATCGCTCCATTAGACATACAAAATTGGTTAATAGGTCTTCTGATGGTAAGCCAGTAAGAGAGGTTTTAGGTAAAATTATCTTGGTGGTATAAAGTACAATTAGTATAATTAATTTTCATGGTTATAATTGGAAGAATGGTTTCTTATACTTTATAAACCATTATTAAGAAGCTGTCTGTCTCATTTTGCTTGCTAATCCCCACACCTTATAGGTTTTACTTATGTTTGAGCTAGTCCATACAAATCATTTGATGAATTTGGTTCTTGAGGATGTAGAATTATTTATTTAATATTTTACATATTTGGTTTCATGTTTGGGGCTGACTTGATGAACTAAATAGATTAGATTGTAAGATGAAATCACTATTTCCTAGTTGTAGGCATGTTCCACCAATTTTAGAGGTCCTAGTCCCTATAGTGGTTTCAAATGAGATTCATATGTTATGTTTCATGTCTCTTATGTATTTTTGATCCCCTCTCCTTGTAATCTTAGTCTCACAAGTTAGCATTATTGATGTAGTTTTTACACATACCATAGTCAACAAGGTAGCCTATAATGTTTTAAGATCTTAATAGAGGTAAACTCCACTCCAAGGCATGAGTTACAGGTATGTATTCTTTGAAAGCCTATTGATGGAATAATTAGAAGGGCATACTGGTTATTGACAATGTTTTTTGGATGGAGGTGTAGTCCCTAAAAGGTAGTGAATCTCTACGTGAGTTGGATGGATGGTTGGCTTCTAATCTAAAGTGGGTAGATCTCAAAACAAACTCAAAAAAGAAGGAAGGGTAAGGAAAAAAAGAAGGCTCTATGATTTTTAGGAACTAATTCCCTTGTTGGTTTCTAAATAGACCTATGCTCTCACAACCTATGCCTATTGCTAGAAATACTTACATACACACAATTAGACATGGTTAAGAAGTCTAAAGACATAATGATGCAAGAAATTCACAAGCCTAAGACAAAGGTTGATCCTTTTAGGGAAGTTGTTTCACAATCTTACTCAAGGGATTATGGCTTGGGCTTGTGAAGTATCTAAGGCAACTTTGGCACACACAAAAAACTACATCAAAAAAATTACTAATACACATTCAAAATTATGAATCAAATAACTTGACTATCTTAACCAATATATTTTACCAATCTCTTAATATCTATTGCACATCTACAGATCAATAAATTAATTAAAATAATCAAGAATCCATTCATAGATATTGCACACTATATATTATTGAAACATAAAACCAAATAAAGTAACAACTAGTTACATAGAAATTGG